>BDMB01000018.1:1163085-1763085 GCA_016859785.1 Macrotyloma uniflorum
TTAAATTCCATCAAGCTTTCAATTTTATTTATAAATTTTAGCCTTTTGAAGCTGGCAAGCTTGTCTTGTTAGTCTGTTTAGTTAAATAATAATAATAGTAAGTGTCAGTTTGCATGTGTATGCATTGGATGAATAAATTTATACATTAACAGTTTCTGCTATAAGTCTTTCAGTACCAAGTGACAACTTGCTACTGGAAATGTTGTAAAAAATATGTTGCAAGTCAAAGTAGGTCTTAAAATATGAAATCAGAGTAATAAGTAATCTCTCTTTGATCTTGACTAGAAAAATAAGTTACCTTTACTTACTATTGCCTATCTAGGTAAGCAAATCTGGTCATTTGTATGCAATCTTACTGTAGGACTGAAGAGGATGTGCACACATAACAATCTTAACAAAACCTAGACATAGATTTGACTTTTCCCTCACCCTTTCAATGTGGGCATTTGGTCTAGTGGTATGATTCAGGGTGTGAGAGGTCCTGAGTTCAATTCTTAGATGTCCCTATTGTCCTGATGTATGTTTTGTCTCTGACTAGGCACAAAGACAGGCAATGCATTCTCAGCCAGAATATAATACTTGCAGTTGCCTTTCTTCCATGAAATGAACAGAAGTCATGCCATTTGAATACTAGATTCTACAATGAAGTAATATTGCTAAATGACTATGTTATTTTAATTTGAATAAGGAAGTTGTGAAATTTTGTCCATGGTGCCTTGCACCTAAAAATATCAAATTCTGAAAATAAATGAACGCAATAATTTATTCAAATCCATTACACATGTAACATTAGCAAATATCTTATTTTATAGTTCACAACACTCAGATGCGATGTGTTATTACCTATATATAAAATTACTCGTTGTTTGATACTTTGATTTGATGTAAGTCAGTTAGAAAAGGAAAAGAAAGACTAGTATGACACCGGATTGCTTCATTCAGCTTGGTTCAGTCTGTTATCCATCATTTATATATATATATATATATATATATATATATATATATATTGCATGACTTTAGTTCTTTAATATAAAATGTTTTATTATCCAATCAACAACTGTATCAATGTTAATGTAATTTTTTCAAGAGATTGTGAAGCATCAATGTTCTTTATTATTGATAGATTTAAGCTCCCTGGACTTGTCAAATAACATTGAAAGTACTAGTAGTAAAAAATAGAATGCTACCAATTTACTGACGTCTTGGGTAAAAGTCAGATGTATAAGTTAAAAGCAAAGTTTAAGTTCAGAATCCACCCTAAAATAATTTCATCAAACCAATTTTTTAGTTTTTAATATAATTAGCAAACAACAAAATTTTCACAATAGGTCTTTTGATCAGTTATATGATTAATCTCTTAGGGGGTGAGAGGTCCCAAGTTCATTCTTGGAATGCCCTATATTTTAATGGCTTGGATGCTAACAAGCTTGACTTGTTTTTTTAAATGGTGTGTTTAATAGGGAGAAGCATCAGATGTTATTTTTAAATTTTTGCCCTTTGAAGCTCTGGAAGCTGACATTCTTGACTTGTTAATTTGTTTTAGTTAAATAATAATAAGCATCAGATGCTCCATGTGAATGCACTGGAATGAATAACAAGATACATTATTAGTTTTAACTGGAAGGTTTTCAGTACCTAGTTTCTACTTGCCCCTGAAAATGTAATATAATAATGTGTTGCTACAGTTGATCCTAGGTGAATAAAGTACACTCTTTGATACATTGACTGATGATTGCCTATCAAGTAAGCAAATTTGGTAATTTCCCCTTCAATGTGGGCATTTGGTCTAGTGGTATGATTCTCGCTTTGGGTGCGAGAGGTCCCGAGTTCGATTCTCGGAATGCCCCTAATTTTTCATATTTCTCTGTGCCTGCTTATTCTCATACGTTTGTTTTGTCATTGACTAGGTACAAAGACGTGCACTGCATTAGGTGCCCCAAGCCACTTAGAAGTTATTCTAATTTCCATACATCTCTGCAAAATTTTGCCAGCATCAGTAACAACAGAGATTGTGGCATGCGTTCTTAAGTGTAAGTATACTATTTGAACTCTGGTCTACATAATATTGCTAAATCAACTATTCTATTTCAAATTGAATAAGGAAGGAGGTTATGAGTTGTTGTACATGATGCTTTGTGACAGCCATAATTATCAAAATCTTAAAATGAAATGTGCAATTATTTATTCTAATTCCTTACAAATGTGACATTGGCAAGTTTCTTCTTTTTTAATTTACAACACTCAGACGTAATTTGTGATAACCAACATTATATATATCAAATCACGTGCTGTTTGATTTGATCTACGCCAGTCCAAGAAGGAAAAGAAAAACTAATATGATACAAACAAAAGTTCCTTCATTAAGATTTTGATAATATGTAATGCAACATACAAATATATACATATTGCACAATATTATATCTCACAATTAAGTTGCTGAGACATGCTAGTAACAAACTGTTTAACACACTCTTTTGAACATACTTGACTGAAATTTATTGGAATTAACAATGTTTTGTGGGTTCCATCACTTGTCTTTCTTGATTTTACAATTTTCAATAAATTAAAGTCAATAGTTGGGGGTGTTAGAAAGAGTGTTATAGAAGGTAAATTAGTAGCACTCCTATAAAATGTCTTACAAGCCAATCACAAACTGTATCAATGTTGGTGGAGTTTTTAAAAGAGATCATGAAGCAACAAACTTCTCTATCACTGATGCATTTCAGCTCCCTGAACTTCTGAAACAACATTAAAAATAAAATAAATGTTTCAATTTGATGTAAAAAGAGAATGCTAGCAATTTTCTAATATTATGTGGTAAAAGTCAGATGTGTAAGTTATCAGCTGAGTGTTAATTTCAGAATCCTCATAGAATAGAATAGTTTCACCAAATCATATCTTTAGTTTAATATAATAGCAAAACAACAAAAATTCCATAATAAGACTTTTGATCTGATGGTATGATTCTCTCTTAGGATGTGAAAGGTGACAAGTTCATTCTTCAAATGTCCTATACTTTTGAAAATTGGAAGTTGACAAGCTTGACTTCTTGATTTGTTTAGTGATTGCATTGGGATGAATGATGTGAAACTGATAGGTAACCCCCTAATTAGTGTATTAAATATAGTTAGTTAAGGCAAGTTATTTACAAGAAGTTAATAAGGCAGGTTGCTAATTAATAAGAATTGAGAAGAGTTGGTCATTTTTGTGAAAAAGGATTAGGACTAGGGAGAGTAGGTCTCTCAAATATCCAGGGAATTCTTTATAGAGATATTCTCAATATAAATAAATAGTTCCTGTTTTCTTTCATTTATTATCCATTTCGATAAGAATCATTAACAATTTGGCCAGTTTTCTGTACCAAGTGACAGTTAGCCACTGAAAATGTAATATATCAATATATTGCATGTCATAGTTGGTCTTAAAATATAAAATCAGAGGATTAAATAAGTAAACTCTCTTTGATACCTTGACTAGAAAAACAAGTTAACTTGACTGACACCTATCCAAGTGAGCAAAACAAGTCATTTGTGTGCAATCTTAATATAGAAATGCAGACAAGGTGGCATACATAAACAATTTTAACAGAAAACTAGAATAAATTTGACTTAGCCCATTCTCATTCAATGTGGGCATTTGGTCTAGTGGTATGATTCTCGCTTTGGGTGCGAGAGGTCCCGAGTTCGATTCTCGGAATGCCCCTACTTTTCTCTTTTCACACACTTCTCCGGGCCTGTATTATGTCTATGTGTGTTTTTTCATTGACTAGGAGTAGATGTGAATCAGCAATTTGGCTGTATTAGCCTCTACACAGTTGAGCACCAAGATAGCGCTTGCCATGGTATGTAATCTGAAGTCTAAATATGTTTCTTTCATTTCTGATCCATTTCCTATCAGCTTCGTTAATAATTTTGGCTAGAAGTTTTTCAGTATCAAGTTATAGCTACCCAATGAAAATGTAACATGGTAGTGTGTTGCAAGTCATAGTTGGTCTTAAAATATAAAATCAAAGGTCTAAATAAGCAAACTCTGTGATAGCTTGGCTAAGGAAACAAGTTTCCTTAACTGAATAGAATTCAGAGAAAAAGTAATATGAAATTTTACTAAACTGTAAAAATGAATTGATTACGCACAGAGAGCTATTGAGTTCAGTTATGCAGTGAATAGCTTGGGCTACAAGCTAGATCTTTTCCCAACACTCTAGTTGTCATAACAGAATGACTACTGGTTAACCCAACGAACTCCAGCTGTCATGACTTAGAAATGTACATATACAAGTATACTCTATTAATAACTGCCTATCTCTGTAAGCAAAACTGGTCATTTTTGTGTGCAATAGAGAAGTGAAGACAAACTTAACATAAAACTAGACAGATTTGACTTAGCCCTTTTACCTTCAACATGGGCATTTGGTCTAGTGGTATGATTCTCGCTTTGGGTGCGAGAGGTCCCGAGTTCGATTCTCGGAATGCCCCTAAACTTTTTCACTTTTATCTCATGTGTATCAACTTTGCAGAAAGGCATGCACAAGATTCTCAGCCGTTGTTTTTTCATATTTATCTGTTCCTTTACTATTTCACTGACTAGGCACAAAGACTTGCTCTGTTTTCTCAGCCAGAAAATAAAACTTCCCGTTTTGTTTCTTTCACCAAATGAATAGCAGAAGACGTGAATTAGTCCTAACAATCTAGCTGCATTAGCCTTCACGGTTAAGCACAAAAACTGCTTGTCATGCCATGAGATATTTAGCAGTTGATTTGACTTCTGTATCTCTCCACTAGTTTGCATGCATCAGTCACAAATTGAGAGTGTGGAATGCTATCTTTAAGTACACCATTTGAACAATGAATTTTACAATGAAGTAGTATAGCTAAATGGACTATGTTCTTTCAAACTGAATTGGGAAGGAAGCTTTGGATTGTTGTCCTTGATGACTGGCACCCAAAATTATCAATCTTAAAAATAAAGTATGAATTGTTTACTCAAATCCGTTACACATGTAGCATTAGCAATTGTATTAACTTATAATGTACAGCACTTAGATGTAATTTGTAGCAACGTACATATCAAATCACATGTTGTCTGGTTTGATGTGAGCTAGTCAAAAAAGGGAAAAGAAAAACTAGTATCACACCAACAGAAGTGGCTTCAATCAGATAGATTGGTCTGCAGTAATAGGGACAAATAGATTTATAGGGCAAAACAAGAACTTCAGTTTATTGATTTAGAGTTTTTTACAAGCCAATCAACTACTGTGTCAATGTTGGTGGAGTTTTTACAGGAGATCATGAAGCAACAAACTTCTCTATCCTTGATGGATTTCAGTCCCCTGCACATATGAAAGAAACTTGGAAAGTACAATCACATTCTGAAAGCCAAATCATTTAAAAGAAATTATCAAACCACGTTAGAAATTGCAGATAGAATAAAGCATATAACTTGGTGACTATCCTTGGATAGCGAAAGAAAAGATGATAATAAATTTGCAGCTACAATTTGGCATGGTGTGATTTGACTTATTAATATTTACTTTATCATTTGGGAAATGTTTAAGCAAACTTTTGCTTTAATCAGCATTATACTCGACATGGCTTGGTACATCATAATATCTAATACATCCAAACAAGATACTTACATCTGATCTGTCAGGTCTTCCATGGACAATGCCCCAGGTTTGTCAATCTTATTACCCAAAATTAGAATGGGAACCCCATCTAAAGAAGGTTTGCTCAACAAGCCATGTAGTTCATTTCTAGAGACAGGTAAATTGTCATAATCAGCTGCGTCAACAACATAACTGCAAGTTCAACCATAAAATAAATTATATCAACCATACGTTAAGATCTTGACCCAATAGATAATCTAAAATGAAATTATACAGTATCTCAAAAAAACCTTCGTCAAATAGCTGCAAGCTGAGATTTGCAGCAGTATTTTTCACGGAACCTTCGAAGTAGGAAAATAATTCACAATTTTCACAGTGGGGAACATATATACAAGTTTCAAGTTAAAGAAATTACCATTTTTTTTAATTAAGTATTTTCATAGCATTATTTTTATTCTGTTGTCAAATTTGAAGTGCCCAATCTATTTCTTTTGGAATGAAAGAAGTTAAAAAGGAAATCACATGAAAATGGACAAAAGCATCAAAATGGCACAGATTGTTTCTTAATTTATCAGTAAATTTAAAAAGAAATAAAAATTTAAATAATTTATATTTATAAACATGATTTTATGAAGAAAAAATCGTTTATAAATGTGATTTTTTTAAAAATTAAAATTGTGTTTATAAATATAATTTCTATTTTTTTATAAAGAAAAGTATAATTATGTTTAGAACATAATTTTAATTTATAAAAAATACAACATCAATTTAAATAAAAGAAGTAAAATCATATTTATAAATATGATTTTTTCTATGAAATCATATTTGTAATTATAATTTATCAAATCTGTAATTTTTTAAGATTTATTTATTTTAATAAATTTGAAGAAAAAAAAAATACAAAGACGACAATGTTACCGGGAGAGAGGCATACGAAACTTTTCAGTAGATAAGAAAAAACAATATTTAATTGACTGATGCAATGGTTATGTTATGTTTCAAAGTGATTAGAGGGCATACACAATTGCTGAAACAGCACGACAGTATCTCTCCCACATACTGCGAAATCTTGGTTGACCTCCAAGGTCCCATAACTTTATTCTTACATTCCCTCTTGTTACCCTTTTCATATTAAATCCTACCTGCACGTAGCAAGATCATCAAGTAAATTTACAGACAAAAAAATTAACCTCAAACTTATGGAAATAGACAACACGAAGTATGGCATCAAAATTGAATATCAGTGATTAAAAGATAGTTACCGTAGGAATCATGTCTTCACTATATCCACCAGTCTTCATCAAAATCAAACATACATCAGGAATCAGTAAGGAAGGAAAAGAACAAATGAAATGGAAAACTAATCTTGTAGAATGTTCGGTTACATACTGCAATAACACTTATTAGTGACGTTTTCCCAGCATCCTGAAGACCAACCAAAGATAACTCCATTTCTTGCTTGAAAAAGAGACTATATATCATTGGACACCAGAGAAAGAAAAAAAAGAACATTTAAAAACCCCACTAGGAAGGCCATTCAATCCTGTTGAATGAAATATCAATGACAAAAATATATGAAGGAGAATTTTAGTTGAAAAGGAAGAGCCACATGATATGTATTATGTATATTAATCGTTGTAAGTCTAAATTCCAACTTAATACCATTATATATGCAATAGCATGTACTGAAAATAACTAACGACTCAGCACAACTTCACAAGCAAAATAATAGTAATATGAATCTTAAATTTTGTGACAGATATTGCGCATGCATAACAAGAAGGAAAAGAAAGGGAAAAATAAAATAGTTGTAGTAAGTTTGACCTGCGTAACCATTTGACGAAGGCTTCCCATATCAACAACTTCATTGATTCAACAGAAACACTTTCCTTTTTCAATTTCTACAATACCTCTGATCTTTTCTTTTTATTCCCTCCTTTGTTTCTCTCTTTCAGAAAGTAGAACAAGACAGGTTAGGTACAGTACAATAAGATACAAAATTATAGATACACATATGAAGTGCTTATTTTATCATAAGATAATGTTATTTCGAAAGTAAATGCATGAAATTAGAACTGATATAATTTACTTATATAGTAAATGCATGTAAAAAAATAGATAATAAATATCATTTTTTTTATAAGGGTAAAAAATAATTATTTTAAATTTCTCAAAAAAGATTATTTTAATTTTTTTTATAAGCCCATGACTGAATGGTGTGACTGTTAGGTTGGTAGAGCCATTACCCAACAGGTTGATTGAGATAAGTTGTCATCTATATGGGCATACACAAATTGTTGAACTTTTTTTTATCCAATCAATCACCTTTTACACTCGAGACATGAGAGGAAGATACCAATAATACAGTTCTTCTTGGCCCACCAAGGACGTGCCTTACCCAAACGACCTTGACGTTAGTTGATTGCCTGCCATAAAGATCCGAGCAAGGCAGTTCGAGACAGAACTACCTCAAGTTTGCATCTTTTGAAAAATATTTGTAACCTTGGGCAGTAATTTTCATTTGGGTTAACCGCTTGAGAAATCAAATTACGATATTTGAGATATCAAGGGCAATTGTTGTCGTTCTAGTTACTCAATCCTTTTGGTAATTTTCTTTTCTTTATTAATTCTTGTCCTTCACTTTTATTTCCCCTGTGATTGGTGCATGTTAAATGAATGAGAATCATTTTCTGGTTACCCATATAAGCATTTCTTTTTACCTTCGATGACTTCAGGCAGGAATTTCAATTTAGTTAATGTTGCCTATCCCCTGTTTGTGATAATGCTTTTACTCTCTTGTCTTCCTTCTTGGCATAAGAGCATGTGATGTATGCAATTGATAATGTCTCCGTGAACAGGGAATGAGGGGATTACGAAGCCTTGAGGTCTGGAAACTGGGGGTTGTCAACTATTTGGATGCATTGAAACTGCAGGAAAAACTGGCCTTGGATAGAAAGCTTCATAGGAGATGTGATACTCTTCTGTCTCTGCAACACCCCCCTACATACACTGTTGGCAAAAGGCAAACTGTTCACAATTTGTTAATCCCCCAGTCAGAGTTGGAAAAAGTTGGAGCTGAACTTCACTACACTCAAAGGGGAGGAGACATTACATTTCATGGTCCCCACCAAGCCATTTTGTATCCTATCATGTCTCTTCGCGACATTGGGCTTGGTGCTCGGAGTTTTGTGGAGAAAATGGAGTCGACCATGATTGAACTGGCTGCTATGTATGGTGTGAAAGCTTGTCCTGGACAAAGTGGTGAGACTGGTGTATGGGTTGGAGAAAGGAAAATAGGTGCTATTGGCGTTAGGATATCGAGTGGAATCACTTCTCATGGGATGGCATTTAACATTGATCCTGATTTAAGCTACTTTAGGCACATTGTTCCGTGTGGTATCGCGGATAAAGAAGTAACATCTTTGAGAAGGGAGACAGATCTTGTCCTTCCTGAGGAAGAAATACTACAAGAACAGTTGATTTCATGTTTTGCAAGAATCTTTGGTTATAGTAACCTGATCTGGAAGGAGGATGCTTCAGTATATTTTGATAAAGAAACTGAATGAGATTCAGTTATTTTAGCTAGAAGAAAATGGTTAACATTTGTTTTTTTTTTCTATCATTCTCCTACAAATATTTAACTTAATAGAATTCTTGCTTGTTCTACTTATATGCATAGATTCTTATGCACTGTATGATAAATTGGTCAAATACTGTGTATTCTGAATTTTTGTAAAAAACTAAAATTTAAAAGTTCAATTGAATGATTAATAGAGTATTTGGTAGGCAGTGTTGTGATGCTAACATGATTTGGATCATGGAACTGTTGTCTTCACTTCATGAGCGCGTTCTTTGTAACTGAGCTATGCGATTGGTGTGGCATATTTTTTCTTTTCTTTAAAAGATCAGGTGCGAGAAATCAGAGATTAAGATTAGCGCAACTGCTGCTATGATGAATCTGTTCTATTGTCTGCTAAGCTACAAAATTTGGTTTTTACAATCAGAAAATGTTTACTTGTCACGTGAACAAATAGCCATAAGAACTATGGTATTTCTGATTACAACTAAGACAACGAGCTCAAGAAATATTTTGGGATGCTGTGTAAAATTTCAAGGTGTCAAACATATTAAGATTTGCTAATGCATATCCTCTTTTATCTTCATGGGTGTTTTGTCATTGACTTGGCACAAATAACAGCATTGTCAGCCAAAAAGAATACTTCACAGTTGCCTCACTTCCTCCAAAGAAAAGAAGACGTGAATCAGACTTTATAATCAGACTATATATTCGATCATGTTCGTTCTTCTATTCATTGATCCTAGATAAATTGAATGAAAATCACAAATCCATGGACCACGCTCTCACATACTCCACACTGTTAATTCAAACATAACCATTGTCAAGGACATGCCAACCAAAACAAATAACGAACAATAAAGTAAAACCCATTAAATACCGAATAAAACAGACCATATAATTGTATTTAGAAAATTAAACCAACAAAATTGTTCACAAGTAGCCTTACAACATGTAAAACTAAAACCAAAATACCAGCTGGGAAAACCAAGACAGAGTAATAAAAACTAATATCCTCCTTTAAGGTCATTGACCACATCATATGGAATGGGAGTGACAGTCTCCAATGTAGCTCCTTCCACCATAAAACCTGGTTTAGGGCCCTCAGGTTGTCTCTTGGTGCTAATTTTCTCACCATTAGCTTTAGCATCCGCCTTGAGTTGATCATTCTTGATCTTCCTCAATCGGAATTCCTCAGTGCACCTTGAAGGCATCACATGCTCCACACGCACATGAATCCTCTTTCTAATAATGCGGTTCCCCACCTACACATCACACAAGTTTGGAATAAAAACCCTAGATACTAAAATTAAACCTAGAAAGAAATCTAACCAATAAAACATCAACAGAGTAATAATAATGCGCTGAATGCACAAAGTATTGATTAGAGAACACGGCTATGAACCTTCAAACTAAAATCAACAATATATGTTTGAGTTAGATAAAACCGATATAGTAAATAAACTACAAAAAAAAAATCAACAACCAACTTATAGAAAAGACATTGCAAATTATAATATAACATAAATGATAAATACTATAAAACAGATCCAGAAGCGGAAAAGCAACAATGACGTTAGGGTTTATGGGAGCGTACTATACCTGTTTGTTAACCTCAACACCAATGGCGCGTTTAGTGACGTTCCAAACGCGACCGGTGCGACCATGATAAAACTTGTGGGGCATTCCTTTGTGGACGGCACCGTTAACCTTAATGTCGACATAATCGCCGATGCGGTAAGTTCGGAGATAAGTGGTAAGGGCGATGGTACCCTTCTTTCTGAAAGGACGAGAGAAAGAATCTCTTGTGCGAGATCTCAAACCGTGACCAGCCGGCATCGTTTCTTACCTAGGGTTTCACTCTCAATCGATCTCTGCGCCGGGTACAGACGAAACTACCGGTCTTCCTTTACATTTTCTTTTATATCGTTAGGGTTTTGGATATGTGGGCTTTTCATTGGGCTTTTTTTTTAATTGGTGCAGTTTCTCATACATCCAAACCCTATCATTAACAATTCCCTTAAATATACTTTCATTTTAAAAAAATAATATAATTTTGTTGATTTTTCAAAATGTGGAATATTTATATTAATATTTTTACTTGTAGTTAGTTAAGAAATATGTTATTTTATTTTTAATGAAAAAAATTATTTTTATTTTTTTATGTTCAAAGTTTAGGATGATATTTATTTTAATACTTCACAATTTATTTTTTTTATCAGTGTAAAAAGAATTATTGTAAATTTCTCATAAAGGATTATTTCTAAAATGTTAATATTATAAAACAGAATACAAAATTATATAAAAAATAATAATATACGCTTATTTAACAGACGTCTATTAAACTTTTTCTTTTTTGTCTTTTTCATGTCACATTATATCTTCTTATAAATGTATGTTTTATTTTTCTAAGAATAGCAAAGCATTTTAGGTGTACACAGGAAACGTGTTCCTGTATAAAAAAAAATGTCGTATTGGTGAGGCCATGACCGGAGGGTGTGGGAGTGTTAGGTTGATAGAGCCATAGCCAACAGGTTGATTGAGATAAGTTGTCAACTATGGGCATACACAAATTCTTCAACTTTTCTTTATCCAATCAATCTTTACACTCGAGACTTGAGAGGAAGATACCAATCATACAGTTCTTCTTGGCCCACCAAGGACATGCCTTACACAAACGATTGATTCCCTGGGATAAAGATCAGACAGAGCAAGGCAGTTCGAGACAGAACTACCTCAAGTTTGAATCTTTTGAAAAATATTTGTAACCTTGGGTAGTAATTTTCATTTGGGTTAACCGCTTGAGAAATCAAATTACGATATTTGAGATATCACAGAGCAATTGTTGTGTTCTAGTTAGTTACTGAACCCTTTTGGTAATTTTCTTTTCTTTATTAATTCTTGTCCTTCACTTTTATTTCCCCTGTGATTGGTGCACGTTGAATGAATGAGAATCCTTTTTCTAGTTACCCATATAAGCATTTCTTTTCACCTTCGATGACTTCAGGCAGGAATTTCAATTTAGTTAATGTTGCCTATCCCCTGTTTGTGATAATGCTTTTACTCTCTTGTCTTCCTTCTTGGCATAAGAGCATGTGATGTATGCAATTGATAATGTCTCCGTGAACAGGGAATGAGGGGATTACGAAGCCTTGAGGTCTGGAAACTGGGGGTTGTCAACTATTTGGATGCATTGAAACTGCAGGAAAAACTGGCCTTGGATAGAAAGCTTCATAGGAGATGTGATACTCTTCTGTCTCTGCAACACCCCCCTACATACACTGTTGGCAAAAGGCAAACTGTTCACAATTTGTTAATCCCCCAGTCAGAGTTGGAAAAAGTTGGAGCTGAACTTCACTACACTCAAAGGGGAGGAGACATTACATTTCATGGTCCCCACCAAGCCATTTTGTATCCTATCATGTCTCTTCGCGACATTGGGCTTGGTGCTCGGAGTTTTGTGGAGAAAATGGAGTCGACCATGATTGAACTGGCTGCTATGTATGGTGTGAAAGCTTGTCCTGGACAAAGTGGTGAGACTGGTGTATGGGTTGGAGAAAGGAAAATAGGTGCTATTGGCGTTAGGATATCGAGTGGAATCACTTCTCATGGGATGGCATTTAACATTGATCCTGATTTAAGCTACTTTAGGCACATTGTTCCGTGTGGAATCGCGGATAAAGAAGTAACATCTTTGAGAAGGGAGACAGATCTTGTCCTACCTGAGGAAGGAATACTACAGGAACAGTTGATTTCATGTTTTGCAAGAATCTTTGGTTACAGCAACCTGTTCTGGAAGGAGGTTGCTTCAGTATATTTTGATAAAGTAACTGGATGCGATTCAGTTATTTTAGCTGGTAGAAAATTGTTAACATTTGTTTTTTCTTTCATTCTTTTTTTTTACAAATATTTAACTTAATATAATTCTTGCTTGTTCTACATTTATACATAGATTCTTACGCTCTTGATTGTATGATAATTGGTCAAATCTGTGCATTTTGAACTTTCGGGAAAGACTGATAGTTGATACATAAATGTTCTGTTGAATGATGAAAACACATATTACTCTACTCTGTATATTTGATTGTTTATGAATTGAAAAGTAGATATAATAGTGGATTTTTGGCGTAATGGGGATGAAAAAAATGCATCTTAACAACACTAATTGTTGATTTCCGCATCCTCACACTCATCCTATCTGGATTTTGGAGCCACTAATTTAGAACAACTAACGATTACTGCACATGTTAAATAGTGAGTATTTCGTAGGTAGAGTGTGTTGTGATGCTGACATGAGTTGGAACTTGGAACTGTGGTCTTGACTTCATGATCGCGTACTAAGTAATGATATATGATATTGCTGCGGCATTTTTTTTTTCTTAAAATCAGATGCTGGAAATCATATCAGAGATGAGACTATACTTCATGCGTTGGGGAATTATTGCTATGATGAATGTGTTCGGTTGGCTGTTGAGGCTACAAAATTAATTTTTTTCTTACAATCAGGAAATGCTACTCGTGTCACGTGATCAAACAAAGAGCAAAATAACCGTAAGAAGAATTATGGATTTCCTGATGACAACTAAGACAACATAAGCAGTGAAGTAAATAAAAACATGCCGAAAACATAAGCAAAACAACAAACCAGGTAGAAAGGTACCTCTGCGTTCAAGGGGAGCAGCACCAGAACATGAGTGATGAACCAATTTGATTAACCTAGCCAATGAATATATAAGTAAAATATTTTCATTAATGTTGCTAGTGCAAATTCTCTTTTATTCTTGCTGACATGGACCATATGTTTTCCTCAGCACAAAGAATATTGAAGCTGCAACTCACATGCAAATTTGATTATTAGATTCTAAACAAGAAATACACTTTGATTTAAAAAAACCTCCATTATTAAAAGCAAAACTTTTTCGCAGAGCAAATAAAAATGCCACATCCTCTATATAAATATCTGCGTGAAACCTCAAAACTTTATCAATTACCATATAAAAAAAGGTTACATGCTTTCAAGTATAATTGGTTTGTTTTTGAGTCCTATACAAAAATACAATTGCTCGTAAACTAACCAGTTACCAATAGGAGTATTATAAACTCGCAATAGCGTTTCTGTTGCACGTGGAGAGGCGGTAAAAGATTCTTCCCTTAGGAGGAAGAAGCTTCATGCTCCTAGAAAGTAATCTTATCCAGCTAAGTTTAGCTGTATAATGAAAGTAATATGGCAAAATGAGGAAACCCAGTATATATATGTGATTAGTCACATGATATATATAGGCATGTGATTGAAAGATTGTGGAAATGTCAGAAGTATGGGATTTGATTAAGGATCACATGATAAGCTACTTACGTTCCATGTTCTACCCCACTACACAACAAAGATGTGGCAGGTTAAATAATCCATGCATCATTCTTCTCCTTCCTCTTCAATTCCCTAAATCTGAATCTTTCACACATCTATTGTGTGTTCATTGGCTTAAAAAACCTTTAATACGTTTTACATCCTTTAAAAGAGTGCACCCTACCGAAACGTCTTTGTTCTCTCCATTGTCTCATATAGTCCTCACTCATCAACCAACGAACAATAAAAAAAGATTGCAACACTTCAGATACACCAGTGTACTTCCCTTCTCCTATCTTAAACACAAACTACAACATAAACAAACCTTGCAACTTTGCTATGGGATAGTTCCAAGCACCAGAGCTCCATTCTTTTACCTATCTTCAATTGTTTTGTTTCCGCTAGACCCTGCCATGAAAACCTCTCAACGTGCTTTGGTGGCCCTCTTTCTCTTAATTCTCGCACACTTCATCATTTGCTCTGTAGTTTCAATCACTATTGCGACTAGAAGTAATCTGATAGGCAGGTGTCCGCCACGGAAGCTGCTGTCTCGTGCCTCCTCCTCTGCAAATTTAGAAAATTTGACATATGAGGCCACTCAGAGATCAGTAACCACAAGTTTAAGGAAGAATCCTCCAAGCAACTCAAATCCAACCCATAACAAGTGACTTTGATCTCGTTTGTGTGTGAAGATCTCAATGGGAAGGAGGAATTATGTGTAATTCATCTCTTCCTTCATTTTTGAGGTTTGTCCAACTGGCTTTTCCGGGCAGGTAGTAAAGCTGGTTTTGCAATCAGAAGCACATTTTTTACATAGTTGTTAGGACTCTATTGAATTTTATTTTTGTTTTGGACTGTGAAAAAGTTCTCAGTTTATGTAAAAGGAACTTTATGTAGCATTGTTTTGTACTAATGTTTTATTAGATTAGATCACTGGTTGGTACAGGTTTCTGACAAACACTTATATTTTTTATTTAGAGATTACTGAAAATAGTATTCGTTGGTTTTATTACGGCAATATTAGAATTTTTACCTTTTATGATGGATCAATTTAACATTAGTTTCTGACTTCTGAGTACTGATTCTGACAATCATCCTTTATCGATTTGATTTTGCAAATGGCCAGCACGCACTAGCTTTTTGAGACTTTTCTCACTTGATCTACCCTTACCCATGGCTGCAGTATAACATCATCATATTTACTCCTGCCAACTCCTCTAATTCCTAATGCCCAAATTCTATCACAAATTACAAGATAATATCTCTCTTAATCTTCCTTTTTATTTATAGATAACATGACTTATTTCTTCAACCAACAACTTAACTAAATACTTATGTTACTAATTTCTCAGGTATCAATCAAGACCCCCCCTTCCAAAATAAAAGTTTCCATCTTATCCTCAAGTTGAAGGATAATACCCCTTAAACTGCTATAGCGTCAAAATGACTTTGATTCCTCCGGGTCAAACACTAACAAGTTAGTTCCTACATTATCCTCTGGACCTCAAGTGTTGCTGTTCTGTTTTTTGCTAAGTGTAACGGAATATTGATGATTCTGACGTTAAAATGAAGATACATTGCTACAATAAACTTGACTCTGTGAGTGATTGGAGTTCATGTTCTTATTCATTAATCTTTATTCTTCTCTTTATTCACAAGGACTTGGCCCATTAAACTAGAAAAGGAACTCAGCCCAATCAGAAAATGAATGTCTTAAGTGAAACATTAACCATCTTAAACTCTATTATTTATAGGTTCTAATACTTCAATTTATTTACCAATGCATTAAAGTATGTATACTATACAAACATTGAATATTGTCGCCTTATATATCAGGGTAAAAATTGTTCTCTTTATGAATAATGACTTATAAATTTTTAGTTCAGCAATGACTAAGAAATAAGTTTTTAATTTAGATTTGTACGGACGCAGTTATATATTGATTATGTTTTATGACTGCTAATACATTTTTTTAAATACAAATCCTGTTATTTTTACAATAATTGTATCCCCGTGCCGGATATGCGTATCACTTTGTATATATGTTTTATGTTGGAGTGTGAGGATGACCTTTGAAAACTGTAGGATTTGCAAAACAAGAAATCAACCATGACACTGCACACCAATTTATAACACAATCTTGTTTTATTAATGCATTTTCACATCAATGGTTTCAAGTGAAAAATCTTTCTTTACATTTAGATTCAACTTTATAGGGGAGTGGGTTAGAGGATGTGTAAAAGTTACATCATAATCTCCATGGTGCAGTGAAATATCTACTATTCCTCTGTCATCTGCTGTGGCAATATTAGGCCCAGTTCCCCACTCCTTAATGAGCTTGTCCACAACATCCCCAGCTGGAGTATTTCTGAAATTCCCATCCACCAGAGTAGTTTGCGTGAAACCAGCTTGTGCGGGACCAGCAAACATTATAATCCCTGCAACAGCAGGATGAGAGTACGCCTCTCTTAGTACCTGTTCCAAGTACTCTGCCTGCTCACGAAACAACAAAGAGGAAAGTAAAGGTAATGCAGTCACACCTTGCTGGTATATTGAGATTTCTTTCTTTTTCTTTTCTATCCTAGGTAAAATTGCTGTCTTTTGCATTGAGGAATCTCTTAGAAGAACTAATGAAAATAATTTGATGAGTTTAATTTCCATTCTCTATCAGTAAAAACATATTTATGAAAACAATTTTTTTTTAATTTATTTTAATGAACAAATTTATAACATGACTTGGGACAATGTAATGAGCTGAAGTTTCTGTTAGAAGTTATAACTCAAAGTTGATGAAATACCTGACTTGGTTGTGGATCCACACTCACTTCTGTGAGCCATATTGGAAGTCCAGTTGTAGCTAGAAGATCAAGACCTGACCTCATGTAAGCAAGGTTTGGCTGGCCACTAGCAAAATGGCCTTGCAACCCTATTGCTGCTGACATTCCAGCAACTCCTGGAAATGACAGAATTTCCATAATTTTCTGTACATATTTGACAGGGTTGGCTTCCTCATCCCCACTATATTCAATGGTGTTATACTCATTCATGAACATCTTTGTTTGTCGATCAAGCGCGTAAGCTGTTGCATATGCTTCTGCAGAGGCATTTTGGCCGAGTTCGTCCTCAAAGAATTGGAAGTGGAGATTCTCATTCATCACATCCCACGCAATCAGTTGTCCTTTGTATCTTGAAACCACAGATTCCATTCTTTTTGCTGCTGCTTTCTTTAAATCCACTGGTGATAGGGTCTTCACCCATTCAGGCTGATATTTTCGATGGTCCCACAAAATGGTGTGGCCTCTCACAGAAATGCCTTTCCCTTTGGCAAATTTCAGCATGTCATCTGCGATAGTGTAGTTTTCCTGCCCTTGGATTCCCTCCGTACTATACCACTTCATCTCATTGGTGAAACTTGTGAATTTGAACCTTGACGCAAACCAGTTCTGGTAGTCTTGGTTTGTGAGGATGAAATGGTTCATTCCACATCCAAATGGAAAGTTCAACTCTGCTGCTTTTGGGATGACTGTAGCTCCTTTCAGTGCTGTTCCATTTTCATTGGTTATCTGGAATCTCAGTTTCTTCACACGTACCTGCATGTTATAGATCAAGACTCGTTATAGTATTATCTTTTTTTTTCCTTTTACAATTTACAAGTGATTGTTTCTAAGCAATTTGGTCTGCTATTTCATTCATTCCTCATAATGATCACATGCTTGAGTTAACTAAATTGGTGAATTTCATTTTAGTAGTGTACAAAAATAAATACAGTGAGATTCTTCTTGACACAAAGCACAGGATATATGTGAACGTAAAGAAGCATTGCCTTTCATGTTCCAACATCTGTAAAGAGGTAGGTTTTGCAGTATTTTACCTTCTCAACGCTGGCATCTTGCAGTGATCTCCACTGACTTTTAGTGAATGGTTGTAAGGAAACATTGTCAGCCCATATTTCCACAGTTGAATTCTTGCACTGCATAATTGAATAAATTTTAGTTAAGAAAACATTTATCTAGATTATACACACAAGAAAGAATCTCACTGCATTCTCAAGCACGTATAATTCCTTCAATCGCACATGAATTTTTTACCTCAAAAAGATTGCATGCTCTTAAATGGGAATCTAGTATAGAATATTAGTTTCCCTATTTAAAGGACGAGTGATAGTGTGACATATGTGATACGAGGTCATAGAGAAAGATAAAATATATATATAGAGAGAGAGAGAGATAGATGAATATCTCATCATTTAAATGACACTAGAATAATATTCAATGAGACAAGAGAAATAAAGATATTATAAAATGTTTGATATGATAGGAAGAAAGATAGAACCAAATGGTGTTTAAAAATAGAATTATCTATATTTAATTATTACACTAAAAAAAATGTAAATTGTTAATGTTTATACTATTGATATGTCCATGAATATAGTTAAAATAAATATTTGAATGATAACATATATACTTGCACTTTCACCTTTCAGTACGTGCAAATGAAGCAGTTATAGCACGAAAGAGTGATACCATATGCCCTATAATTTGTAGCTGAGTTGAATTTTGAGGAAATATGCAAAATAAGACAAGAGAAAAGCATAAATTCCTTTCCTTGAAACAAAATATGTATACTTAAATATGTTTTTGTTTGATAAAATATATTGCAGTTGTTAAAAATTTCTGGAAGGTATAAATCCAGAATTGTATTTCACCTCAAAAAGAATTTCAACAGGGCTTGAAAAGTTTGCAGCTATGCCGCCTTTTAGAAGGGTCCAGCATCCATGCTTTGCTAACACTTGGCCACCTCGTACCAGTTCACTTCCTTTGGTTTTGAACATGACTGACACTGTCTCACTTCCTTCACTGACCTGAAACCAAGCTGAATATGGAGAAGGAAGAAAAACAATCATTCAAAATGTTTCAGAAAAGTAATTAATGGCCAACATGACAACATTCCTTAAATGAATGTTGGCGAAAGAGATGCCATATAACTCAACAATGGAGAAAGTGATTTTACCAGAAAAGGTGTATAGCATTCCTTTCTTAAGTTGAACCTTCTGAGAGAAACTATCCAAGTGTTGTTCTCTGTTGTGAGCAACAATGAATCTATTGCCTTCATTCGATATTCTTTCCTTGATTGACCCTTTTCCCAACACTGTCCAACCCTCTATGTTGTGATCAAATCCTGGATTTACTATTATACCTCCTCCATACTGTGCTTTCTGAGGTTCTGCTAAGCACTGCTTGTTTTGAAAGCAATGGCAACACAAGCAAGTTTGTGTAGTAACATTTGTGACTCATCCCAAGATAAAATTATTTTCAACAATTAAAATCTAATTAAAAAAACATTAAATTTATTTATTAACATTTTTTTCATAGATAAAATATCCAGTTCATCCCATATATAATACTAAATCAAGTTCTGTATATAAGAAACAAATGTTTAATTATGAAGATTAATAAAAATATTTAAATTGGTTAGTTTTAATTAATAATGTTATAAATTTCAGTGGGTCGTTACATTCAATGACACACTTATATTGCTAATAGTATAATAAATGTAAGAAAATTATTAATATTTCATAATAAATTAATGATACAAAAATAAATTAATAATTAATGCATTTAAAACTGTACATATGTTTCTTATATTTAAAAATAAAAATTTCTAGTTATTTCTTTTAAACGGACCTGAAGAGTATATTTTAAAATAATTAACTTTTTTTTTTGTTTTTTAATATAATTTTAAACATATGTTTTATACCAATTTTTTAAATATATTTTGTAAAAAAAATAAAAAATTTGTTTAAAATAATTTTATATTTAATTATAAAAATTATTAAATTGGTTTTTATTCATTAAAATTAAAAAAAAAAATTAGATCTTAAAAGGGTAGAGAAAAGATCATTAATCATCTATANATATATATATATATATATATATATATTTACAATAAATAAAATTAATAAGTATCAATAGTATACTTAAAAATATTACATGATATTTTAAATTTTTTAATATTAAATTTTAATTTAAAATATTATATATATATATATATATATATAAATTGCATTCTTTAAATTGAAACAGATAATATAAATTATTTCTTACATCTTTCTTTCATATATATCTATCAAATTAAACAATTATAATTGAATCAATAGATTTACGACTTCATTAATCTTTCTTAAATGGTTGAAAAATAATTTTAAAATAAAATTATGATGTACTCTAAATAAAATAACATGAACATTTTGCAACATAAAAAGAATGCTTGGTGGAGTTTTCAGGTTAGTAAATGAAACTATTGGTGAAGAAGTGTTATTACCTCAGTAGTAGCAGAATAATCATAAGACAAAGAATGAACGCCATAACCTGCAGATATGTTAAGAAGATACATTATGCAGAAACGGTTTAGGTGAATACTTAGGTGGCATTGAACGAGAGAGAAACATATAGGAACCTGAGATGAGTAAAAGGCAAATGGTAATGAACAAGAAGTTGCAGCCTTCTGCAGAAACCTTCATCTTTTCACTGATTAAATCAGTGTTTACACATTATATTTCATTTCAGTGTAGGGGTATATATAAACAATATAAATGCTGCATTAAATTTGTTCTAGTGATCATGCTATAAAAAAATAAATTGTTTTGGTTTTATTTAAAAAGTGCATTAATTTTTCCAAATTCATGCCATATAGAGAGAGAGCTGCTTATAAATTCGCAGAAGTCAAGCATGCTGAAGTAGTATCTGTGACTGTGACAGTTCAAGTGAAAGTTCAAGTGGCAATTTATATAAAGTCTGTAATATTTGATTATTCATGTAATAATTAATAAAGAATATATAATATGGTTTGAATATTTTGTATTTCTAATGATTTATAATATAAAATAAGATTATTTATTAACTAATTTAATATTAATAAAAAGATGTATATATATGGTCTTATATTTATATTGAAATGTACTCTTTTATATACACATTTTTTTATTATTTCTATATTATTATTTACTTCATAAATCTACAAGAACATTAATATTAATTATAATTATTAATATAAATAACATTAATAATTAATATTAATAACACTAGTATTAATATTATTATTATTATTCTAATTAATACTAATATTATCAAATACAGTTTCTTCATTTTTATAAATTTTTAAATTTTAGTTATTTTGATAATTTCAAAAGAAAAATAAGCTATTTTGTAAAAAGAAAAAATAGACACTAATATCTGATTAACACCTGTCGTTATAATAAGTTTCGTCTTAGATAAGAAAAAGAAAATAATAAATATGTAAATTGTTAATCTATATCACTTTTATTTACTTCAGCAGCCCACTCATTTTATTTTATATTTTAATGAAAGAAACAGTTCCATTTTAATTGTTATTTTAGAATACCAAAGAAGCATTACATATTCTTTAATTGTTAGAAAAAAAAAAGCTTTAATATTCTTTAATTTTTGTAATTATGACATTTATGTTTATATTGATTGATTAAAGTAAATAATTTTACAGTTATAAAAGATAACTTACAAAACATAAAAAAAAAAAAAATCAATTTGATTCAATTTTCAAATATAAAAGATTAAATTTAACTAAAAAGATAACTAAAAATTATAATTATAACAATATATATAATGATTAATACAAAAATACATAAATTTGAATGCAAATAGTTAGGTGTGAATTTTTTTTAGTTCCATGGATTTTTATCTCTTACAGGTAGGATTTTAAGGTACATTTACGAATTTTGGTATTTTTTTATTGTATATGAAAATAATAATGATGTATATTTATTTGACTAACTTACTAATATATTTTATATATCATAATTTTTTTATGTCTAAGTTTAAGGAATATAATAAATATTTTCTATTACTTAATTGTAAATATAAGAATTTAATTAGTAAAATATAACTAAAACTATCTTAAACTTTGAAATGTGACAAATAAAATGAAAGAAATTTTGTTTTTAACAGATAAAAACATAACGAGCAAGAATTTATCAAAATCATATGTACAGGTTTTATGTCACAGTCTGAGGAAAACCACTGACAGTGGTAGGATATTTGGAAAACAAGAACAATCAACCACGTTGCAGCAAGACATGTTATTACAATCTTTCAAATTTACACATGCAATGGCTGCTTGCTTCAACGTTTATGTACGCATTTTCACATAAACGGCTTGCAGTGAAAAATCTTTGTTTACAGTTAGGTTCATGGTTATAGGGGAGTGGATTAGAGGATGTGTAACAGTAACATCATAATCTCCATGGTGTAGTGAAATATCTACAATTCCTCTGCCATCTGCTGTGGCAATATTAGGCCCTGTTCCCCACTCCTCAATGAGCTTGTCCACAACGTCTCCAGCAGGAGTATTTTTGAAATTCTCATCCGCCAGAGTAGTGGCATTGAAACCAGCTTGTGCTGGACCAGAAAACATTATAATCCCTTCAACAGCAGGATGAGAGTACGCTTCTCTTAGTACCTCTTCCAAGTACTCTGCCTACTCAGGAAACAACAATGAGAAAAGTAAAGATCATGCAGTCAGTCACCCTGCTGTCTATTCTGATTTCTTTCATTTTCCTTTTTCTAATAGATAAAAAGATAAAATTTATCTCTTTTGCATTAAGGGGTCTTTCAAAAGAACTAATGGAAATAATTTGATGAGTATAATTTTCGTTCTCTATCAGTAAAATATCTATATATATGTGATACACGCTTTGAATCAGAAACTGTTATAAGTATCACTTTTAAGGTACTTGTTAAAAATATCAGCAAACTTACCATACATACATGACATTATGTGATTTAATGACGATATAAAGGGAGTGTTTTGTTTATACTGACTGATAGTGTATTCTAATTAACCAAAATACACTTTTTTGTTTAACTTATTTTAATAAACTTTATAACCAACTTTGCAACATGACTTAATGAATAATGTTTTGGTTCATGAAGGAGAAGTTCATAAAAGTGTTTTCTGAAGTTGAGGAAATACCTGACTTGGTTGTGGATCCACACTCACTTCTGTGAGCCATATTGGAAGTCCAGTTGTAGCTAGAAGATCAATACCCGACCTCATGTAAGCAAGGTTTGGCTGGCCACTAGCAAAATGTCCTTGCAACCCTATTGCTGCTGACATTCCAGCAACTCTTGGAAATGAAAGAATCTCCTTAATTTTCTTCATATAGTTGACAGGGCTGGAAGCCTCATCCCCACTATATTCAATGGTGTTATACTCATTCAGGAACATCTTTGGCTTTGGATCAAACTCGTAAGCTGTTGCATAGGCTTCTGCAGAGGCATTTTCGCCGAATTTGTCCTCATAGAAGTGGAAGTGGAGATTCTCATTCATCACATCCCATGCAATCAGTTGCCCTTTGTATCTTGAAACCACAGATTCCATTCTTTTTGCTGCTGCTTTCGTTAAATCCGCAGGTGATAGGGTCTTCACCCATTCAGGCTGATATTTTGGATCGTCCCAGAAAATATTATGGCCTCTCACAAAAATGCCATTCTCTTTGGTAAATTTCAGCATGGCATCGGAGATAGTATAGTTTTCCACGCCTTGCTTTTTCTCTGTACTATACCACTTCATCTCATTGGTGAAGGTTGTGAATTTGAACCTCGACAGAAACCAATTCTGGTAGTCTCTGTTTGTGAGGATATAATGGTTCATTCCACATCCAAATGGGAAGTTCAACTTTACTGGTCTGGCAATGACTGTAGCTCCTTTCAATGCTGTTTCATTTACACGAGTTATCTGGAATCTCACTCTCCTCTTACGTACCTGCATGTTATAGATCAAGACTCTTAATTTTCTTCCTCTTACAAATTAGGTTCAAATACTTTTTGGTTCTTATCTTACTTTTAGTTTGAATTTGGTCCTAAGTTTAAAGGTTTCTACTTTGATCAAGTATCTCTATTATTGGATTAAATTGGTCTCTTTATCAGTTAATTAAGCACACTAACTCTGACAACTTAGACACTCATGTCAAATTTTGACAGGTCACATGAACGTTTGTTAAGTCAACCAACATTAACATTGTTCAATGTGGTAAATTGACCAAAAACTAATTTAGTATAACATAGACATTTTAAGAGACTAGAGTAAAACTTTTTAAATTTAGAAGATCAAAGAAACTAAAAAATAAGACAATGGACAAAAAAAAGTATTTTAGTCTATAATTTACTGCTACTGATTTTGTCTATGAAATTTGGTTTGCTATTACTTTCATCCTCTTAATGACCACATGCTTGACTAACAGTTGGTGAATTTCATTTTAGTAGTCGTACAAAAATAAAGGCAATGATTCTTCCCCTGATGTAAAGCACTGGGATATATATGAAAATAATGAAGCATTGAATTTCATGTAAATTTGCGAGGAGGGTAGGATTCGCATAAGCTTACCCTCTCAATGCTGGCATCTTGTAGTGATCTCCACTGCTTTTTAGTGAAAGGTTGTAACGAGACATTGTCAGCCCATATTTCCACTGTTGAATTCTTGCTCTGCAGTGTTAAACAGATTTTAGATTACAAAACATTTTTCTAAATACTCACACACACAAAAAAAAAGGATCTCACGCAATTCTCAAACACATAATTCATTTAATTTTACATGCATTTTATTCTCGCAAACAGTGGCCTTGTACTATTACTTGAGTTGAATTTTGAGGAAATATG
Source organism: Macrotyloma uniflorum (assembly GCA_016859785.1). Taxonomy (NCBI): domain Eukaryota; kingdom Viridiplantae; phylum Streptophyta; class Magnoliopsida; order Fabales; family Fabaceae; genus Macrotyloma; species Macrotyloma uniflorum. The sequence goes on from BDMB01000018.1 coordinate 1,188,304, forward strand.
CAATATAAGACAAGAAGAAAATAAGTAGGTTTAATTATGTTTTTAGTTGTTGACAACTATCTTGATTTATATTTTAGTCCCCGAAAAGGTTTTCGTCTTGCTGAAAGAATGGCAGGTATTAATCCAGAATGTATTTCACCTCAAAAAGAATTTCAACAGGGCTTGAAAAGTTTGCCGCTACGCCGCCTTTTAGAAGGGTCCAGCATCCATGCTTTGCTATCACTTGGCCACCTCGTACCAGTTCACTTCCTTTTGTTTTGAACATGACTGACACCGTGTCACTTCCTTCACTGACCTGAAACCAAGCTGAATATGGAGAAGGAAGAAAAACAATCATTCAAAATGTTTCAGAAAAGTAATGGCCAACATGGCAACATTCCTTAAATGGATGTTACCGAAAGAGATGTCATATAACTCAACATGGAGAAAGTAAATTTACCAGAAAAGGTGTATAACATTCCTTTCTTAAGTTGGACCTTCTGAGAGAAACTATCCAACGGTTGTTCTCTGTTGTGAGCAACAATGAATCTATTGCCTTCATTCGATATTCTTTCCTTGATTGACCCTTTTCCAAACACTGTCCAACCCTCTATGTTGTGATCAAATCCTGGATTTACTATTATGCCTCCTCCATACTGTGCTCTCTGAGGTTCTGCTAAGCACTGCTTGTTTTCAAAGCAATGGCAACACAAGAAAGTCTGTGTGTTAACTTATGACAGAAACTATCACACACCTATATTTAGTCTGGTTTAAGCTATAACTTACAAAATGAAATTGTTATTTTGCAGTCTAAAATACAATAATGGAAGATATTTTGCAACTCAGAAAGAATACTCTAGTGTGAACTTTCCATATTATAGTATATGAAACTATTGGTGAGGAAGAGTTATTACCTTTGTAGTGGTAGAATAATCATAAGACAAAGAAAGGACACCAAGCCCTGCACGTGCTAAGAACATATATTAGAAATGGTATCTTTGAATGAATACTTAGTTGGCATTGAAAGAGAGGGAGGAGAGGGACAGATAGAAACCTGATATTAGTAAAAGGAAAATGGTAATGAACATGAAGTTGCAGCCTTCTGTACCAACCTTCATCTTTATACTAACCAAAGAAGTCTAAATTTCAAGTTAGTATCAGGGGTATATATACTGAAGCAGAAAATCTTAGAGTCAAGAACTTCCCCTGGTATTGAAAAAGAAAAGAAAAAGAAAAACTTCCCCTACACCTTTACAGGTTATAATAATACATTACTTGTGAGCCAGAAAATTGCTCTGTATTTATCTAAATTTGCTTTGTTTTGTTGTTTATAATGCATTATTTCTACGAAATTTATGCTATTGAAAAGGCTGATTTAATTGTACGAGTGTAATGGATTAAAAGTAGTTTGTAACAGTTGGTCTACATTTTCTATCATGTTCCATAAAATCGATACTAGCCTTTTTTATATTTTAGAATAGATGTAAAAATTATCATCCAAAATATACATTTCAGAAAGTAAATGTTTTTGGATGTAAAAAACCAACCAGCAATGAACTGTACTGAAAAAAAAAAACCAGCAATCCAAATCTCAGTGACCGTTATGTTAAGATGCATAACACAACTGATGCAAAAGGCTAAATTAGCTGACAAAGCATAAAAAATATGTTAAGAACATAAAAACTATAAGAAATTGTAAAAATATAATTTGAGATTGCATTAAGTGGGTGGCACTAGAAATTAGGAGGGAGGGTGAAGCAAAAGAAAGGCAAGTTAGCAGAGGGCAACAGAGGCTGTGACCAACAAATTGCACCCTTCTGCACCAACTTTTCACTTCACCAATCAAACAAGTCTTCATTTACTATTTAGTTATTACTTATGGTCAATCGAAGAAGCATTCCCTTCATTTTAGGATAAAAAAAAACACAGTTTTTATCTTAAAAGTGTAAAATAAGTTATATGACTCTTTCATATGTAAAATAAATTCATAAATTTAATTATTTATATTAATTTATGTGGTAAAAATTTGTGTTCTTTTGATATATTATGTTTAGTTACAAGAAAGAAAAATGTGAGAAAAGAAAAACATTTAAGAAATTCGTGTTCATAATTTGAAAGACACTACATGGAGGAATCTTGTTATATAAAATAAAAGTATTAGAATAGTCCAATTGTTTTAGAAAATTCAAAAGTTGATTTTAGCATGAAGTGCAATGAAGGAAGAAATTAAATAAGAAAAATGTATAATTAGGTTCAAAGCACAGACATGAATAATTGGAATTATGGATTCCAATGATATCCCGTGAATCATCTCAGTCTCTGTATTCTGCTACAACTTACAAACCAAATATTATATAATACAATCACAATTCAAAATATTATAGATATTATTTTTTATTTTCTATTTTTAAATTTTCTAAATATAATTATATAATTTCACTCATATGCATAATTCACATATCAACAATTATATGAGACGGTAAAAAAAACTTAATTGATGAATCTTATATGACCACTCTAAATCAAACATGAAATGGATAAATCTGCATTTTCACCACTTAAAAGTATTATATAACTATTATGTAAATTATTATTTTTTATTTATAAACATGTAAAAAATTAATTATAGACTATTACTTTTTTATAATAGTATTAGTTAATAACTAAGGTAAGTTATTTTAAAATCGTCACATAAAATAAAGTTACTACAATTATAAATTATATTTTTTAAAATTTAACCAAATGATAATATATATATATATATATATATATATATTTTGGATAGATTTGATCTAATCAAAATATGATAAAATGCAACTTGGATTATTCAATTTGTACTAACACATCCTTGCTAACATTTTAATTTTAAACCACTGTTTTATTCAAGTGCCATCTGAAGAGGAATGCATATTCATGCTTAAAAAAAATGATATCTATAGTTTTATCCAGGAAACAAAATTAGTTAATTACTGTGGATAAACAGCAAATAATGGGCATCATCAACCATAAATGGCTAGTGTTTCATGAAGATTGGTTACAAAAATTTAAATAGCATAAATTGTTGTGCCAATTCTTAATCCAAATAATAAACCACTGTTTAGTGTGTTACAACTCATTTTTGTCACCAAAATCAAAGATTTTATGAATAATTTTAAGTTTTCTGGGCTCATGGCTATATCTTTTAGGTTTCATCTATGGCTCAAAGTGCAGTGAGCAATAGTGTGTTGGATTAATAAAGGCTACATAGGTGTGATGAGTAATGAAATCACTACTACTGCTAAACCTAAAAGATGGAGAACCACTCATCCAATTAAGTATTATCAATGAATAAAAAATATATTATAGTATTATCTTCTTCTTAAATAGTTGATATTTTAGAAATTTAAAGTCTGATATTGTTTTTCTCAATTATTTATTTATAAGTAAGAAAGGAAAGACTATAGGCAAAGCTTCAGAGATGAGTCATCATCAATGACTTAAACTAAAGTGCAAAAACAATGGTGAGAAAAGTTACAACAGTGAAATACCTTCTCAACCATGTTCATTAATAGTGTTCATGAAGTGAAGATTGTATAATCTATAACAAAACTCTGAGATGGGAAGAATTTACGTAAACGAAATACTTAAATCTATCATTTGAATAACATTGTTTTCTTCTCTCATGCATACTCCATTCTCCCTCCATTTTCTTTGGTTTTCTGCTCTCTTTTTCGAACCAATATTTTCTTTTCATCACTTTTCTCCTTAACATCTTCGAAAATGATACCAACGTAACATGTTTAGAAATCACTAGATAATAGACTAATTCGTCATAGGACTATATAATGTAAGAAAGAAACCAAACATCGATACGAGATTGATTCAGACCTTTTAGATATCACACTGGTGGTGGCGTGTCTCTCACTTTCCACACACAAAGTAACATGAGGTGAGATTTGTCCCCACTTATATACATTAATTTGGCCATACCACTAAGCAATGTGGGATCTTTAACACACCCCTTCCATGTCGAGATTACCATTAGCTCGAACGTGCCCAATAACTGATACCATAACAGAAGTGGTTTTGGGCCTAACTCAACCTCATAAAACCGGCTTACCGGCTTATGAGGTGAGGTTTGTCCCCACTTATATACATTAATTTGGCCATATCACTAAGCAATGTGGGATCTTTAACACACCCCTTCCACATCGAGATTACCATTAGCTCGAACGTGCCCAATAACTTTGTTAGGATAGGCTCTGATACCATAACAGAAGTAGTTTTGGGCCTAACTCAACCTCATAAAATCGGCTTATGAGGTGAGGTTTGTCCCCACTTATATACATTAATTTGGCCATATCACTAAGCAATGTGGGATCTTTAACACACCACCCCTTCCACATCGAGATTACCATTAGCTCGAACGTGGGACAAGACAGACAGGTCGAGATTACCATTAGCTCGAACGTGCCCAATAACTTTGTTAGGATAGGCTCTGATACCATAACAGAAGTGGTTTTGGGCCTAACTCAACATCATAAAACCGGCTTATGAGGTGAGGTTTGTCCTCATTTATATACGTTCGAGCTAATGGTAATCTCGATGTGGAAGGGGTGTGTTAAAGATCCCACATTGCTTAGTGGTATGGCCAAATTAATGTATATAAGTGGGGGCAAACCTCACTTCATAAGCCGGTAAATTGGTTTTATGAGGTTGAGTTAGGCCCAAAACCACTTTTGTTATGGTATCAGAGCCTATCCTAACAAAGTTATTGGGCATGTTCGAGCTAATGGTAATCTCGACGTGGAAGGGGTGTGTTAAAGATCCCACATTGCTTAGTGGTATGGCCAAATTAATGTATACAAGTGGGGACAAACCTCACCTCATAAGTCGGTTTTATGAGGTTGAGTTAGGCCCAAAACCACTTCTGTTATGGTATCAGAGCCTATCCTAACAAAGTTATTGGGCACGTTCGAGCTAATGGTAATCTCGACCTGTCTGTCTTGTCCCACATTCGAGCTAATGGTTAAAGATCCCACATTGCTTAGTGGTATGGCCAAATTAATGTATATAAGTGGGGACAAACCTTACCTTATAAGCCGGTTTTATGAGGTTGAGTTAGGCCCAAAACCCACTTCTATTACAAAGCAAACAAATAAATTTTTACTTTTTATTTTAAGAATAAATGAATCATATATAAAAGAAGGATTTATTCACTTAATAAATAAATAAAATAAATTTGTTTTTCATCTTTATAATTTATTTTCTTATAATGTAATAAATCGAATTATAAAAAATAAATGATAAAAAAATTAAAAACAAATTTTTAAGACTAACTTTTAAAATAAATATATCTCAAATTAAAATATACATTCTTAAAGAAATTTGAACATAAAATTTAAAAGATTACTAAATATATACACTTGCTCCCATTATTCTTTTAAAAAATTATAATTTTGAGTATAAAAAATTATAATATTGGTTTTTCTCAGTATTCATGAAATAATATCTTCAATATGCACATGAATTTCTTTTTCAAAGAAACAATAACGCTAACTCAGTATCTGGGAAATGGAAAATATGTATCAGCTAACTTTATGTGACTCAGTATAGAGGTTGTTCCATGAATTTAGTTTATTTTTACTAATAATTTAATTTTGTAATATTTATTTATATATTATTATTTAAAAATTGTTGTAAATAAATTGGGTTCACAAGATTGGATAGTGATAGTGACACGTACAAATAGAAGAAACATTGTTACTGTTACTATAACTGAAACAGAAACAAAACTTAGCCCTAATCTTAATCCATTTCAATTTTTGACGGGAAAAACCTAATGTCTCATCGAGACTCTGATTCCAAGCGTCGCCACTCCAAGTTCGATCGAGAACCAAGGTGCTTATCCTCTCACTCACCAATGTCAATTCCCATTCCCATTTTCAACCTAATAACAATCGCATGCTTTTCAATTGAACCTAACACCAAACGTTCTGCATTGGATTATTCAATGTTCCAAAATTGCAATCGTATGTTTTTTTCGATTAAACTGGGATTGGTTTAATTTTAAATGCATTGATTATATTTATGGGAAAATCTAAGATGGTCTCCTTCTTGAACGTTGTTTTTTTTGGGTTGTGGGTTGTAGTCCCAAGAGATATAGAAGGGATGGTAAACAAGAAAGAGAAAGGGACGGGAACAGAGTAACCTCTGATGGAGGAGATCGGAGAACCACACAGCTACCACATCATTCTAAGAGAGAACCTTTCGATGCCGCTGCTCCCAAGAAATTAAATTCAAATGATCATCATGAGCAGCCATCCAAACATTCGTCTCAACCATCAAGATCTCGCTCTCATTACCAGGTCCAATTTTTTTTAAATGAATGCCGGTTCCTGTTTGTCAATGGACCGAGTTCTGCTCCTAATTGTGCTCAAATTTCTATGTTGAATTGTATCTTGTTTAGATTCTTTCTAAGACCCTTTTGAGTTCCTAGTGAGTGTGTCAAGCCAAAAGGGCAGTTAAACTATTTAGTTGGTCCCTATAGTCGTCCTCATTTTAAGTTGTAGTCACTATGAGAAATTTGTATGTTTTAATCTGTACACAATTTTTTTAGTGATTTACCACTGCTAGAAAATTTTCTGTGATGTTAACAATAGGTGCTAAACTTATCTCAGGGGGTGTTTGTTTTATGGTATAATTTTACATTCCCAGGGATCAAATCCCGTAGAATATTATACCCAGAAATGTTATTCTCATGAAAATCTTTGGTTATTATTTAGTCATTTTAGAAAAAAAAAATCTTTAATTTAAAAATTGAAAAATAAAAGTAAAAAAGAAAGTTAGAAGAATGTAATGGAAATAGTCGATATTGTGGAGAATATAACTTTCACTCCCATGGGAATATGAGACATCTTTCTCATGGGTATAGAAACAGCTTAAATGCGAGGAGCATAACTTTAATGGGAATAAACATATCTGGGAATATATTTTCATAACCTCCTAAAGAACGTAGGAATATCTATTTCCACCCTAACATTCCCGGGAATTGAAGATGACATGAAACAAATGCATATTTAAGGACTAAAATTTACAGTTTTGTCCTATAGGAACTAAAACTTATAATGGGGACAAATATGTGGACCATGTGAATAGTTTAACCTTTGAAGGTTCATGATTTGTAAGAAGTTGCTATATTTATCTACTCTTGCCTATTTATTTGCTATATTGAAAAGGAAATGTCTCAATTATCATTTTCAAGATGACGTCGTGGAGATTCATTTTGATTAATAGATTTAAAATTCCTTTTATATGCTTGATTGTTATTCAGTATATGCAAACTATTTTTCTGGGCTGATGTAGCGGATTCTTGTTCAGTCCCATGCCTTCAAGTGCCACCATATATAACCATCTTAGGCTTGCCTATGCTTGTTGTATAACAGCATGAAGAACGGGGTAGTACTGGGCTGGTCGGTCGAAGCAATGGACAAAGGGAAGCTGGTGGTAAGCTTACTTTGGCTTTATTTTGCGTGAATGATTTTTAGATTGACTCAATACACTGAACTGAAGCACAAAAATACGTCCATTGCATGCAGGAAAAGTCTTTACTAAAGATAATAATGAAAGGGTGGAGACAGGTCTAAGTAGAGAGCAAACAAATGAGAAATCACAGGTGAAACTGGATGATAATTTACAGAAAAGAGATGGTTTTGCCAAAAGAAAAGATGATCCACCCGCTGCTACGAGGAAACGACGAGCATTTAGGGAGAAGAAGGTTCCTGCGGAATCAGCAGATGCTGATCCAGCTTCAATGGTAGCACCAAAATCAAATCATACTGACCATTTTCTGGAAACGAATGAAAGGAAGGAGGAAAGAGGCAGCAATCCTCATCATCTGGATAGATCTGAGAAGCAAATTACGGAGGACAGAGCACTCAATAAAGGTGAAGCAAGGAGGGATGGATTTTCATCAAGAGCAAGGTACGCGGGCAGTGGAGGCGACAGTAATTACAGGGGAAGAGATAAATTTAATGGAAGACAAGTGTATCGTCCTGTTAAGTCGCGAGTAGAGAAGTGGAAACATGATTTGTATCAAGAGGTTAACAAGGATCCTATTCCAAAGAATGAGGATGATCAGATTGCTAAGTTAGAAGCGCTCTTGGCTTCGTAATATCAAACAGAAGCAGTATTTGCTAAGCCTCTATTCTTTTTCAAAAATCAACCCGTGGCTTGTCGGACAATATCCAGTGATGATTTGAATCCCAAGAACAGAGGAGGAACACATTTTATTAAAAGTGGAATAACTCTTGGCTTCATTAATATGGCATCTACAAGCTCGGATTACCTGTGCTTTCTTTAACTTCAATTTACGTTTTTGGTAAGAGAACAATTTCTAGAGTGAATCTGTTTCTTTTTGTTTGACACCTCGTGTACCTACTCCATATCTGCTTCTGTCTGAGGATTAGTCTTTCGTGAACTGTAAAGTGTTTCTTCATCACTATTAACTAAGTAACCGAAGTTTTCCAACTAAAACCAAAAGACAATGAATTTCACAAAACAACGTCACGCCAGTTATTCCCAGAATTAAACTTATAAACACATGCCAAGAGTAGACAATTGTACTCAATGAATGTTTTTAAATTTATAGTTAAATATATTAAGTTTATATTTTTTATACTTTCTAAATTTATATACTGATCAGGAGATAGATTCTTATATTCGTAGGTTAATATAAAATTATGCAAGTTCATATATTATGTGATAATATTTATTATTTATTATTTTTAAATAAAATGTAAGGGTTTTGGATTCGCCACAAATCCTAAGTGGTAATCCTACTAGCTTAGAACATCTACATGGTAGTGGGTTTAATAATGTTTCAGCAAAGGTCAGGGACATTATGTACCACTTCAATCAAGTATATTTCAATTCAAGGATTCAGGGGCAGCCTAAAGCCCAAGCTGGTAAGACAAGGGTTTTAGGCCCAAAATTAAGTTTAACACCAATATACTTCTAAAAGTTAAAATTATATTAAAAAAAAATAACTAAAATATTTTAAGCGTCTGTAGCTGAGGAAAAGAGATTTGTTTCTCATGAAATTTCTTAATATTCATCGAAGCACACCGGACATACTATTCATTACAGGTTGTTCCCAAAGAATATTAGCTTAGAAGATCAGAAGTATAGACAATAAAATTACAATTGATAGTTACCCATAATCTTAAACAAATGAATCAATCCTTAGAAGAGACATATAATATCTAAAAGTCCAAAAAAGGAAATGAATGTTGAAGATATCACTTGCGATTGCGAACGTTGGTGATATGGTTAGAGGGTTGTGCAGCACGAGAAGCATCATTCACAGTGAGAGGAGCAGCAGTAGTAGCAATAGGGTCTCTGGGGCTTACCAAGAATCCATCAGCACCATATCTCTGCTCTAAGAACTCACTTGTGGGAGGCTGAAAATCAGACCTGGTTCTCCTGTGAGAAGACCCTGTGAGGGAATCAGATGCCAACAGCAAATGGTAGCTTCGGTTTGAGCTTTCAGAATGGGAGAAGCTCCTGTAGCTGTGGTGATGATGAGGCTTTTGCTTCTTCATCGCATGAATAAGATATGGAATCAAACCTTCCATATTCACTTAACTCTCTTCTTTCTCTCACAAACACAAATTTGACTGTAAATATTATTGAAAGCCTTGAATTGAACTTTGGTTTTCTGTGTTGAAGGTTACGATGGAGACCAACACATTTATATTGGTGGGGTGTGCTTGAGAGATTTGACGGCTCAAATTGTCAACGCGGATTATTCCATTCATATCCTTCTATTGCCAGAAGTAAAGAGAATTTCAAATACTTCTTCCTTCATATCATTTTCACCAAACATAAATTAAGGGCTAGCAATTCTTATCAGGATTAATTATCTTTTCCTTTTGCTGAATATAGAAATATTAAAAGTTACCACTTTTCAAATACTTATTTTTATTCATGAAAATAGAACCTATTATAAATGTTATTTTATTTACATGGAGTTGTAAAACTAATTTATATTATCTATACTATTATTATTTTTATCCTTATCCTCAAAGTTAGGTGAAATTGATGCATGGATATCCCTTCGAACAGAAGAAAAGTTGTTTTGACTTTTGAGGAATGTTTGAATATGTTGACACGGTAATTGGGTTTTTTAGGTTGCAACTGTTGTGTGGATGACAACTATGACTATGACTATGACTTTTGCTTGATATGGTGGACATTTTTTAAACCTTTTCTTCTTATCATCAAAATAATTATTATTGACTAATAATTCGTTAGGGCTTTTGACTATATGAACTTCAAAGGGCTGCTACGCGTAGTAAGCAAAAACATCAAGATTCAGCTTCAGTTTTCAAAATCATAAAGTGGAAAAGAAGAAACAACCACACTTCACAATGATTTCAAATTCTATCTATTTTATGAATGTATAATAAGAGTGCTTTTAAGAATTATTTTTCAAGAAAAATATTTTAAAAAAATTTCAACGAAAATATTCTTAAATTTATTCCGTTCAATCTATTTTTTTCATCTTTATTTTGAATTAAAATTTACTATTTTAAAATAAATTAGTCATATTACTATTTTGAAATTACTTTATATGATTATATAAATTACATAAAATAAATATAATATATAGTTATTTATTCATAAATATTTTTTATTATAATATAAATATCGCAAACTATTTTAATTTTGTATTTAGTCTTATTAATCATCAATTACTTTTATTTACCCTCTTTAATTTTATTTGAAAATTAAATTTCAATAGTATTTTAAAAATTTTAATAGATAAAATAATATTTTAATTTGAGTTATTGATTATAAAATTAATTTTTAATTTTTATACATTTAAATATATTTTATTAAAACTCAAATATTATATATTCTGTAAATTGAAAACAATTATCTAGAACTGCCTTTATTTTTATAAAAATAAATATTTATTTATTAAAACAGTGGGTAAATTATTTTTTATAAAGAATTTTTTTTTTTTGAAAAATATTAAAATACACGTGGTCCATATAAAAAAACCACGAGGTCCACGGAAAACATGCAGAATATTGAAAAGCCTTGGCCCACTACCCAACATTTTAAATAATATATAATAATTGATTAAAATAATATAAAATATATTTCAAAATATTAATCAAAAGCTGGAATAGCTCAGTTGGTTAGAGCGTGTGGCTGTTAACCACAAGGTCGAAGGTTCAAGCCCTTCTTCTAGCGTTTTTCTTTTTTTTTTTAACACTTTTTCCAATTTTTTTTTAACACTTTTTCCAATTTTTTTTTCTTATTAATTTATCTTTGAAAGAATGTTAATTTTATTTTTTTTCATTTGAATAAGTACCATTACTAGTATATAACTATAAATTAATATCTAATATAGCATCTGATTCATCATACATAACACTCTTCCACTTTCACACACTGTTACCAAACTCATCACATGTGATACAATTTTATTTTCTTACCACATAACGTGAGTAACTATTGATATGGCTTGTAGCTGCCAGCAAAGTTTTCTCATTGTATCATTCAGATGAACTCCTTTGCACTCATACAACCTGAAATTTTAACATCAATATGGTGTCTAACTTGGGTTTCACTGGAAGAACCAACCAAAATAGTGTGTTGTCCAATCACCAACTTTCTTTTGGCATCACTATCCACGTTACTTAGCAGTTGGCATATATCAATTTTCACTGTCACAAACTCTGTCATTCCCACCATAACATGTACTCTTTCAAATCCTATAAGCTGTTTAATTGGAGCACCAGTCACCAGCTCTGAAGTTGCAGGCTCCCAGAACACTAGCACCACATGTGATCCATTTAGGGGTCCATTGTTCTTCACACCAATGACAAGCAAAAATGTAAAGTCCTGGCAATTTATGGAGGAAATGTCAACTGCTTGACCCTCAGAGAGAGACTCAACTTGGGTGGCTGAGTTGGAAGAGAAGATGTTATATGCTTCAGAAGTGCATGTGTTTTGAACCATTATGGTGGAGGGAGCAGATGCAACATACATGGAGAATGTAGAGTAGCTTAATCCATGACCAAATTCATAGAGGGAACTACCATTGTAAAACCTGTAGGTTCTTCCAGGGAAATTTCTACTTATGTTGGCTCTCATATTCATGTCTGTCATGGGCACTTGATCAACATAAGATTTTGGATACCATGTAAAAGGAGACCTAGCACCTAAAGTTTAATACTCCATTGTTAGTGTCTAAGAAAATAAAACATTTAAAATAATAATTTAATAAACATGTACAACTAGTATAAAGTTTACACATTTTTAATTAATCAAAAGTCATCCTTAGTATGGTTTTTAATATATACATTTTGAATTTCAAGTTTGTAATTAGATAAGTTACCTGGGTTGTAGTTTCCAAATATTACTTGAGCAATGGCATCCCCTCCAGCTTCACCTGGATACCCTACCCACAATATTCCTCCTATGTTGCTGAGACTTTTAGTGAAGGAAATGTCAATTGGACCAGCTGCCATTATAACTAAAATCACTTTTCCTTTGGTAGCCCCAGCCACATCTTTCACAAGCTTCCCTTGAAATCCAGGCAATGTCAAGTTCTCTCTATCCAGGCCCTCTGCTTCAATAGATTGGTCTAATCCCACAACCAGCACCACTGCATCAGCTGAAGTTGCTGCCTTAACTGCTGCTGCAATGAGGCTCTGATTACCACATTTAACATTGCTACAACCAGGTGCATAATTTACAGAAGAAATGTACTTTCGTAGTCCTTGTAAAGGGCTAGTGTAGCGGCAAGGTATGCCAGCATAGTTGCTGATCATAACTTCTGTGGCATTAGCATTTGGTCCAATCACAGCCAATTTTTTAATGTTAGTTTGGGATAAAGGAAGAGCTCCATTGTTTTCCAGCAAAACTATTCCTTGCTTTGCAGCATCTAGAGCCAGTTGCTGATTCTCTTTAGTACACACATCAGATGGCCCAAGGTTTGCAAATGGAAGTGACTTGGGGTCATCAAAGAAACCCAATCTCATTAGGACTATGTAATTGTACACCAAAGCCTGGTCTACAGTTGCTACATCAACTTTTTTCAAGTTTACTGCATTTGCAGTGTATTTTTTTAGAAAATCGCCACAGTTCATGTTTAAACCTGCATGATAAAATACCATTCAGATACCCAAATACCAATATTAATTCCTCCTTATCGGAAAATTGTAGAACGCTGCATCTGTACCATAGTTTTACCTGCTTTAAGTGCAAGAGCCACTGCATCTTCAGGAGTTGCAGTGTAATGAATTGCATCATAATAGACTTCCACTGAATCACAATCTGAAACAATATATCTGTAAGGAAAGTAGAAGGTATCAGGGCGCTTCACTTGGTTTGGTTACTCAGATTAAAAATTCAATGAATTGACGGCCTTAAATAAACTTCATGGCCAGCAAAAAGTAGAAATTGTTCTATTATTTTCAAGTTAGCCTGAGACATGTTATGTGTAAAATATAAATCAAATGAGTTGTTGTGTATTGTAGACAAACCCATCTAGACCCCACTGGCCTCTTATTATCCCTTTGAGAAGGTCTGGATCAGCACATGTAGGAATACCATTCACCCTATTATAAGAACACATAACACTACTAACATGCCCCTCCTCCACACATTTCTTGAATGGAGGCTGATAAGTGTCCTCCAAGTCTTGCTTTGTCACCTGCAGCAGGAGCAATTATAACAACAATCATCGTCAAAGTTATTAAGCATCAAGGATTAGACATCTTCATTAACTCCTACACCACTTATGCATACTTCTCAAACAACTTCACGATGACATGCATTTTTGGAGAAAATGTTAGAAAGTGTCAGAACACCATGTGCCCATAATCCTTACCAATTTCTTAGTAACATGCAGTCAAATTTAATTTATGAGAAAACATTATGTACTACTAATTTTCCGCATTTTTGGCCTTATTATGAATCACTTGATCTAAGTTTCTTCTTTACCTTTGCATCAAAATGGAAGCGATCAATGCCTTTCCAATTGTCAATGTCATAAGCAGTATAATGTTTACAACAGCTTGAAACCTTAAGCCTATTAGCTTTAGCACTTGCTTCATCCTCCACTTCTTGTAGGCCACGAACATACTTGACAGCATATCTAGACACTACCAAGGGGTCTTCCCCTGGAGTTTCTTGGCCACGCCCCCACCTAGGGTCACGGAACACATTCACATTAGGACTCCAAAATGTCAAACCAGCCAAGTCCACATTGTACATGGCTCTAGCCTCGGTTGACACAACCTGCCCAATCGTGTACCACAGACTTTCATTAAAGCTTGCAGCTGATAGTATCACTGCTGGGAAGCTAGTGGCACCTGGCACCTTCGTGTCAAAACGTGTCCCTGGCCCTAAGTTGGAGACACCATGAAGTGCCTCTGACCACCATTCATAAGCAGGCACACCAAGCCGGGAAATACCCGCAGAAGGGTCAACTAGTTGTTGTACCTTTTCTTCAAGTGTGAGGCGTGACACCAAGTCTTTAGCCCTGTCCTCATAAGATAGGGAAGTGTCACAAAATGAAAAGTTGCTAGTCTTAGCAGAGCTTGTGTCACATGCATGTTTTTGGCAAGAAGTTGGAAGAATCAGAAATGAAAGGAAAATGGATAAGAACAAAAGTAGGTTTTTCATGATATGGTTTGCCTGAACTTTATGCAGTTGTGTATTCTATGTTGGAGTTGGAAGTCATAACCCCTCTGCTTGATTTATATCCCAAAAGTTTAGGCCTAAGATTGTGTGCATCTTTTTCCATTTTCATGCTAAAAGTTGCTTGCTTGTGAATTGAGATACATGATAGAATGTGGATTGTTTAGTTAGTGATATGACAGTAATGGAATACGTATGTAATGATACTAAGATGCTTAAACAAAACAAAAGCGTCTCTTGTCGTGGCACACTAATCACTAGTGTTCTGCATGGTCCAACATTTTCCCTATAGTGCCAGCAATAATTTTCTGGTAACAACAATAATTAATGAGGATTGAATATCTTACTGTCCATAAAAATGGTTTGTCACTGAAATTATGAACACGGTGCTTTACAAGGAATGTGATTGGACTGTTGATATACGTTTCTAAATATGAATAGCTAAAGAAGCTAGCTAGAGTCAATGTTACCAAGTAAACTATTTACATATTTCTTGGGAAATAAGCTACAAGTACTTAAGAATGAGATAAAAGTGTAAAGAGAAAAAGATACTCATGTCATGTGTTGGAGTGCCTTTCAAGACACAGCACCTAAATAAGTGCTCACTTCTATAAGGATAAACCCTCCTTTATAATTAAATTGTAATTTGCTTCTTTAATTTTTTATTTGTAATTTTTATCCTTATGTTTTTAGATTTTAATCTTCACTTTTAAAATAGTTCATAATTTTAGTCCAATCTTTATTTTTTATATGCTCTATTTCTTTTATTTATATATAATTCAATTATAAATTTATCATATTTATTTAAGATATCATTAAAAAATTAGTTTAATCAACTGAATTATAAAAAAAAATACAAAATTATGAATTATTTGAGAGGACTAAAATCATAAAAAAATAACAAAAATAATGGATCAGGGATTAAAGAAATCATAATAAGAAATTAAAAGAGATTAAAATTGTAATTTTTTTTTTTACTTTTATACATACATTTTCTTTGAAGTTCATGTTCTGGATGGAACAAAATGTACTCTTCGAGGAAGTGTTTCCTCACCTTGACATTAGCAGTGAAGTGAGTTTTGAGCCTAACTCAACCTCATAAAACCGGCTTATAAGGTGAGGTTTGCCCCACTTATATATATTAATTTGGTCATATCACTAAGTAATGTGGAATCTTTAACACACCTCCTCCACATCAAAATTACATTAGCTTGAACGTGGGACTGAACAGACAGATAAGACAATTATGCCAAGACAATTGTAGGATAACATATGTGGGTGAGAGGTGGTGTGATAGGCCCGAAAACTTCTTTAGGATAGGCTCTGATACCATAACAGAAGTGGGTTTTGGGCCTAACTCAACCTCATAAAACCGGCTTATGAGGTGAAGTTTGCCCCCACTTATATACATTAATTTGGCCATATCATTAAGCAATAAAATATTTAACCGTAATAATAAATATCCAGAATGTAAACATTTTTCTCCAACTTGTCCTAAATGTACATGTGTTGGTGGCCTTTGTTTCTGCAATCCACCTTCTGCAAGCATTCATGATCCCTTAACTGATTAGTTCCTCCATATATTCACTATGGAGATAAAGTGATGCAATCACAAAGTATGAATGAGAATAATGAAGGGTTAATGTGAAGGAGATAAAGATGAACATATTACCTCATGAATGTTAAATCAAATATTTAGTGGAATCATCCTTGCAGTTTTGAGTGTTTACATTTTTACATTGATAAAAATGATTTAATATATGATTAAAACATTTTTTAATTTTAATTTTCTTCTTTATGATAATTTTAAATTTATTAATTTCAAATTTATAATTCTTTTTATTTATCCATATATTTTTTCTCAAGCCTTTGTACATTATTTTAATTTATGAAATGATGAGATGTGGATATTGATAATCATAAACAAAAATTAAATATTAAATAAATTAAAAAATTAACATAAAATTAAATATTTATATATATTTATAATAAGTAAATTTGAAAAGTAAAAAAAAAGGAACAATTTTATTTTCTATTTTAAATTGATAAATGACTTAATCCAATATTATTCAGCTTGATTGACTGGATTAGTATTTTTATGAGTTGTTTATCACTTAGGACTTTTTAATTTTTTTTATCATTCAAATTATGTTATAGCTAAAATTTTGTATTTTTTTATTTATTTTAAAACTTATCTAATCATGATTAAATTTTAAATAAATTATTCTCCGACTCCTTGAACTTTTTAATTACATTTGGATTCCAACATTTTTTAAAGTTCTACATATATTTTTTATTTGTTTTAAAAATATCACACGTATATTTCTTTTACATTACATATGTATTTTTGAATATTTTTAAAAAATATTAGACTTATTTCCCTTAGAAGAAAAATGTAAAAAAATGAAAAAAAAATCTAAATGTAATTAAAGAAAATCTTATAAAATATTAATTAATCTACTGTTAAAGAATACTATTTTATTTTTTCATATATTTTTTTTAAACAAACCTCTTATTGTATTGAGAATTGAGAAACCGCCATCTATCCTGTACATATTACGTTTTCTTTTATGATTGGATGCTATATTTTTCTTTTTACGATAAATATTTTTAAAAAAACATAACATACTATAATTTATACAATAATTTGAATGATAATATTTTTTTTTCATCATTATTATATATAATAGATAATGTATTTAAAAAAATGTTTTTAACAAATAAAAAACAACCATTGTATAAAGTCTTATATGAATAGTTTCTATATTTAATATATCTGCTTTCAAAAATAATTTCCAGAATTTCCTACCCATCTTTTATATATATATATATATATATATTTAAATAATGAATTAAAAATTTAAATAATTTAAAATTGTAAATGCTTAATGGTTAAGAATTACAAAGACTGAAGAAAGAAAGAAGGGTAGCAATTCTGTTGTTGTCTTCTCAAATTCAATAGAAAAAGATCTTAGCGTCTCCGAGATTCCAAGTGCACTGTTTTGTGAGCAAACATAATTATAAATACGCAACTCAAGTACAAAATCTATTTTTGTTTTCTTAAACAAAGACAACAAAAATCCCACTTTCCTTTTTTTTTTTTGTTATTTCAACAGGAAACTGAGAGAAAGCAAAGGTTCAATTTTTAGTTTTTTACCCTTCTTTCTCTCCTGAAGAGATCTCTGAAGCCGACCCATTTTGGAATTCTTAAATCCCAGTGCTGATCGCTCTGTGGGTGTTCCGAAAATGAAGCTTCGGAGATCTTTGCTCTGCGTGTTTCTAGGGTTTCTGGTGCTGTTCCTTTCGCCGCCGTCAATGGCGAAATTCGTGGTGGAGAAGAACAGCTTGACGGTGACGTCGCCGGACAACATTAAGGGCACGCACGATAGTGCGATTGGGAACTTCGGGATACCTCAATACGGAGGCAGCATGGCTGGAAACGTGGTGTACCCCAAAGACAACAAAAAGGGTTGCAAGGAGTTCGATGAGTACGGGATTTCCTTCAAATCCAAACCCGGTGCTCTTCCCACTATTGTTTTGCTCGATCGAGGAAGTAAGATTCTCTTATTTCTACTCTTTTCATCTCTGAAGGTTTCAGGTTCTGTTGGTAGTGATGTTGAGGTGTAATCTTGTGTGTGGTTGTGAGGTTTTTCAGCTCGTTTTGCTCTGTTTGTGAAGGGGTTTTGTCTCTAGGTTTAATGTTTTGCTTGTTGGGAACTTCAGATGGTTTCTTTTGTTAGTTTAGGTACACTACCTTGCTGTTTGGTTCATGGGGTTTTGCTAATGCTTGTTCTTGTATCCGTGGAACGAATTATTTGTTGGCCCACTAATTTGTTTTGAATGGGTTTATACATAATGACGGGACTTTGGTTTTATTTCGTGCGTGTTTTGGTTCACGATTGATTATATAAAAAATCGCCTTGAAATAGCAGCTAACATGATTTTAAGTAAATGTTTGCACGATTGGTTCTATGATGAGGAATTAATTCTTAGTCTAGATATTTTTTGCGTCGACCAGCTAACATGATTTTAGGTAAATTTTCACGCGATTGGTTTTTGGGTTGAGTTGAAACAACTTTAAGTAGCGTTATACTATTTTTACTGCTACTATTTTCTAGAATAAAGACAGAGAAACATAAAGTATGTCACATAAACTCTTTTAACCAAAATTCAAAATTAATTTTACGAACAGTTGTCCAATCACACACAAATACATGAGTTCAAATTTGTGGTTTTCTTTTGCACAAGAGGCACGTTGTAAGTATGACCAAGTCTTGATACGTTGCTTGGGTGTATTCTAAGTGTTTTTATGTGTTCTTTCTTTTGCAGATTGCTTCTTTGCTTTAAAGGTCTGGAATGCACAGAAGGCCGGAGCTTCTGCTGTTCTTGTTGCAGATGACATTGAGGAAAAGTTGATAACCATGGACACTCCTGAAGAGGATGGGTCATCTGCAAAATACATAGAAAACATAACAATACCATCTGCTCTCATTGAAAAAAGTTTTGGTGGAAAGTTAAAGGATGCCATAAGTAATGGCGATATGGTCAATGTAAATCTTGATTGGAGAGAGGCTGTTCCCCACCCGGATGATCGAGTGGAGTATGAATTGTGGACCAATAGCAATGATGAGTGTGGAGTTAAATGTGATATGTTGATGGAATTTGTGAAGGATTTTAAGGGTGCGGCACAGATATTGGAGAAAGGTGGTTATACTCAATTTACGCCCCATTATATAACTTGGTACTGTCCTCAGGCATTCACATTGAGCAAACAGTGCAAGTCCCAGTGCATAAATCATGGGAGATATTGCGCTCCTGATCCTGAGCAGGATTTCAGCACTGGTTATGACGGAAAGGATGTGGTTATTGAAAATTTAAGGCAGCTATGCGTTTTCAAGGTGGCAAATGAAACCAAAAAACCTTGGGTGTGGTGGGATTATGTCACTGATTTTCAAATTAGATGCCCAATGAAGGAGAAAAAATACAACAAGAAATGTGCAGATGCTGTCATCGACTCACTTGGCAAGTGAATCATTGTTGCTTATCATGTTTTCCATTGCTGGTTGATAACAATTTCTAAAAGATGATTATTCGATATCTGCAGGCCTTGATATTAGAAAGATTGAAAGGTGCATGGGAGATCCAAATGCTGATTCTGAAAATCCTGTTTTGAAAGAAGAGCAAGATGCCCAGGTACTCCTTTCTAACATTAATTGTTTTTTTACTATGTTATCATTTAATTGCTTGTACCAGATTGTTATATGTAGATTTTTAACAAACTAGTATTTGTAGGTTGGGAAGGGGTCACGAGGTGATGTTACCATCTTGCCTACACTAGTTGTCAACAATAGACAGTATCGAGGTTTGTACTATATACTTCTCTGATTGATATTAATCTGGATTTCCAATTCTTAAGTATTTATTATTATTTTTTTTTCAGGAAAATTGGAGAAAGGTGCTGTTATGAAAGCTATTTGTGCTGGTTTTGAAGAAACTACTGAACCAGCTGTTTGTTTAAGCAGTGGTAAATCTTGACTTTCTTTTGGTTCTGAAGAAAGAAACAAGCTATTTCTTTTCTAAGTCGCAAACTTTTCTTGGCAGATGTGGAGACAAATGAATGCTTGGAGAATAATGGTGGTTGTTGGCAGGATAAATCAGCTAATATCACTGCATGCAAGGTATTTGTACTTCAATTTTTAAAGACTATCTAACAATCCTGGTTCCAGTATTCTGTATTCCTGATTATATATGTGAATATTTTTTCAGGATACTTTCCGTGGGAGAGTATGTGAATGCCCCTTGGTGGATGGTGTGCAGTTTAAAGGAGATGGTTATACAACCTGCGCAGGTTAAAACTTAAAATATAAACTTATATATTTGCATAAGTGTCATCTAAACTACATATAATTCTGAGCATGTTATTTGTAATTGAAAAGAAAAAGAAAAGGATGGAATTAGAAGGATGTGTATTTAACATTATGATTTGCAAATATTTTAAGCTTAAACGAAATAGAGCAGTGCCTGGGTTTGCTATTTACTTATTGCTCTCATTTACGTGCATTGGCTGGGTGTGATGATTCTTTAGTTTTAGAAATATGTATATTTATGAAGGTAAATTACTAAATAATTATAGTAATAATAACCACTAAATAAAGCATAACATACAATATAAGAAATTAAACAATAATAGTAAAAAAAATTAGAATAGTGGCCATCCCTCATTCAGCTATCCAGCATTAGCAGTTTTTGGGGTCAGCCGCTAGCCACTGTCCAAGATTGACTCCTTAGCATCTTGGGATACTGTTGGAAGTTTTTAGCCTCAAATTAGGAACATAACCTACTATATATATGCACACACACACACACACGCACTATACACTATAGAATAATAATTTAATCTTTTCCTCAAATGTATTCAGAGTTTTATTCAACTAGTTCCTTCTGGGTTTGCAGCTAGTGGACCTGGGCGGTGCAAGATAAACAATGGAGGTTGTTGGCATGAAGCTCGGAATGGACATGCATATTCTGCTTGTTTGGTTAGTAGTTACTAAATTTCTTGAATGTTGAACACTTCATCCGTCAAGGTTTGTAAATCTATATTGGAAACTGAATTATGACATGTTTTGTTATTGCTTCATGGACAGGATGATGGAGGGGTTAAATGTAAGTGTCCTGCAGGCTTTAAAGGCGATGGTGTAAAAAATTGTGAAGGTGAGATATATTGATAATTTGTTTTATATTATTATTTTTATCCTGGGATTGAGCTTATGTAGCATATCCTGGATAGAATAGAATCCCAAATCCTGTTTTTAATATTGTGGTTATTATCATCATTTCACTAGTCTACTGGAGATAGTAGTAGCATCTGTTTGCAAACCATGATTTGAGGACACAATAGAAAAATAACTGTTCTCATTTAGGCCCAAACCAATGTCTAAAAATAGGAGAGATGTATACATACATTTCTTGGTAAGGGTATGATTGAATGAGTTTCTCCCTAAGAACTTGTAGGAAAGAAAAATACGAAGAAAAAAATAAAATTGATTTTTTAGCTTATGCATAAACTAATTTGTAGAAGCTCTCTCATATAGCTTCTCCAAATTTTTTATTTTAACTTGTGTATAAACTTATTTTAACTTATGAACAAATTAATTTTATTTTTTTTCTTCATATTTTTCTTTGGAGAAAGTCGGTAACATTTAATTGTACTAGTTTCATTTAAAAAATAAATGTTTTCCTAAACTATCCTTTATTGGAACTTGATATCAAGATTACAAGTCATTGAAAAAAAGTCCCAATCAAACGAAAGGAATTTTAGAAATTGTCTCATTAAATAGGTTGAAATTAGTTGAGATTTGTTTATATTTAAGACCAACATCCAAAAAATTTTTTTGCTTATATTTGAGATAAGAGGGAGTACTTTGATAAGCCATATTTTAACTTCATCTCACTGTTAAGTAGTTGTGTAATTCTATTAATCCTTCGCTTTGGCATTGTTAATTATCTTTGATAGTTTTCATCAAAACTAAAAAAAATATCTGAACTCCTTTGTTTCATCCTTACAGACATAGATGAATGCAAAGATAAGAAAGCTTGTCAGTGTCCTGAATGTAGCTGCAAGAATACTTGGGGCAGCTACGACTGCACTTGTAGTGGAGATCTTTTGTATATAAGGGACCACGATACTTGCATAAGTGAGTCAAATACACTTGATGTTCGTCTACTTGAATGACACTTGCATTGATTGGTTTCATTTATTTCCAACTGGGTATTCTGCAGGTAAAACTGCCAGTCAGGAGGGAAGATCAGCTTGGGCTGCTTTTTGGGTTATTTTAGTTGGCTTAGTTGTGGCTGCTGCTGGGGCGTACCTCGTGTACAAATATAGAATAAGGGTAAGCTTAGTCGTTACCTTTTCTATTCAATTCTTAATTTATATAGCATGATGGCATACAGTGAGAACATGACATATACCGTTTACCTGTATTTTTTGCAGTCTTATATGGATTCTGAAATCAGAGCCATCATGGCACAGTATATGCCCTTGGACAGCCAAGGAGAGGTTGTAAATCACGCGAACGATGAAAGGGCGTGAGAAGAGAATACTGGTGATTCTCTCTGGATTGGATATTTATGTGTGAAGCCTGGGTGTGACTTACCCTGTCTACCTTTTTGAGTTCAGATTTCTGAGCATTTGAATTTCATAGACTGTATCATATGGACAATAAAAAGGGTTCAGAATTAGTTACTTGTCCTACGTTTTATTGGGAATGTAGCAAGTTGTATACTTAATTTAGGGCATACTTTTTTAAGTTATTTTATTTCCACTAGATTTTAGGGTTTCTGTTTATGCCACTTGTCCACACTTGTGATTGTAACCTATCGTGTTTTTTTATTACAGTCTTAACTTAACAGCATTGTTTATTCATCGATTCGCCACACTCTATCTTTCATGTTTTGTTTTTTGGGAGATAGAAATGGTCGGAAAATAGGGAAGAGATGAAATGAAAAAAATCGTTTTTGGATGTTGTGAAATTAGTAAAAAAAATAGTGTTTTTTACTAATTTATTAATATAATTTTATTCTTTTTTTATGTGTTCTCTATTTCATATTTTTTTCCCCTATTTTTCTTAAAACAAGCATTTTTCATCTAATTAGTTTTTAAACTTATTTTCTTTCATTTATTTATTTATTTTATATATTTTAGAATATTCGTTCTTATTTTTATTTTTCCTAAATCCCCGTGATAAATTTTCCTGTAGAGCATGCTCGGCGGTATTATATTTAAGATAAATATAAGATTAAGTTTGTCGTACATAGATTTTCAAATCAAATGATGATATGTATTAAATGTCTCACGTTTCCTTCGTTAATAATATGTTGTATAATTATTTTTTAAATAAAAATATGATAATATGAGCATAAAGAATTCAAGTTATATTTTATTTGTAAACGCAGCATGAAATAATAGCACTCCACATATAGGAATGGGAATGCATTTTAGAAATTCATGATTTTAATTTTTAATCTCTCATCTACACATTAATGAGCTTTATTCTACTGACAAAATTCAGCATGTTTGGGAGATGCATATTAACGAGTGTTATATTTTTGTTTTCAATAATAATATTAAAATTTATCATTAAATATTTTTATGATTTTTTATTTTGAGTTTTTTTTAGAGTTACAAAGATGAATTTAACTCGGTATGGAAAGAAATTATAATTTAAATTGAAAAAAAAAATTAATAGGTCTTTTAATTCTATGAACAACTTAAGAAAATGATTATTTTTTAAGAAATTTGATTTTTTTTTTATGGACAGACCTATCAATTTCAAAGTTTCCTTTCAAATTAATCAATGATTATTTCCATCATAAAAAATTCAACCTGATAGTGTCCTACATTGAATCTTGGAGAACATTATACATAAGGTGAAACCGAAGATAGATTATTAAAAATATCCGGAGTAAACAACGAGGAAAAGGAAATCAACCTCAAATGATTTCTTAGAGTTAAAAAATACATAAGGTTCGCTTGATTAATTAATCTCTTACTTTATGAATAAATAAAATCTCATAGTTCCTTATGATCAAGTGCCAGTTAATACATACTTATGAACAGAACAGAAACGTCTCAAAAGGACAAAAGGGCACTCTCAGCTCCCAAATTGCTGCATCACCCTTTCATTGCTATGAAATATACTTTTATGGCTGTTTGGTTGGGGTAATATTGAGGTCTAGTCCAATGTTCATTCCATTGTAAGCAATAGGAGCGTACATCCAGAGATCATCAGAGCTCAGAAGCTGTTAAATTGAATTCACAATGAGTCTTTATCTTACTTATAGTATGAAAAAATCTTTTACACTTAACTAAAATGTTGATTTGTTACCTTAATTTGGAGCTGTAAAAACTTCACATATTGAACAGCTTCCTCAAGCATGGTGCTGATATCCACCTGCAATTCATGAGGAAGCAAATTTCAGCATCTTAAATCAACCACTTGTTTGACTCTGGCAATAGTTGGATAATGATTGAAAAATCTACCTTGGTTCCGTTAGGGACAAGGTTTTGTAGGATTCTCAATCTTTCATTTATTCTTTCTCTTCTTCTCTGCATTATGCAAAAGGAAAACTTCTTTAGATCATATCCTTTACAGTTTACAGTACATGGACAAAAATACAAGATCATAAAATTATTAGAAAGGATTATTTTGATGAAAAACATACCCTTGCATATACACTTTGTGGATCAGTTGCAGAACCTCTATTAGCTGTTGATTTTTTCCCCTTCAACTTAAAAGATGTAGAATCCTCCAAGCTCAAACTTGAAGATCCTCCACCATTTAGCTCCTGAGAAGCATTGGAATCATCATCCTCTGAGCAGCAACCCAGATGATCAGGACTTCTACCCTCTTCAGAGTTACTTATAGAATCAGATTTTGGTTTCTTCACAGATTTAGCACTTTTCTTGCTCTTTCGTACCTATTAAATCAAAATTATCAAATCATGATGAGAAGAACCACACAAAACCAAACAAATACAATAAATTCTGCAGGAAAAGGAAATGCTTATATAACTACATTATTATGGGACTAAGAAACAGCATTAGTAGGGGATTTATTTAGAAAATAATGTAATAATTTATGTTATTCTACCTGCATTGAACCCCTAGATCTCTTTCCTGACTTCTCCAGATTGGTTGTTATATCCTCTTGCGCTGTTTCAGAAACTCGGACTTCACATTTCTGGTGATTCAGCAAATTCTTGTCAGCGATAACCTCTATACCTAACTCTTTATCAGTGTTTTCATTCATCTGTTGGCTATCACTCCCTTGAAGATTATACGGGCTGAACTTGGCAAAACCCATGGACATGTAGCCAATGTTGGCTACTGGGTCATTCAAGCAGTGTTTATTACCACTTGTAGTAGGAAATATATTGCTACTATCAGAAGTGGAGCTGCTTCCTTGTGAAAAACATAAATAATTACCATTACTATTATCAGAATTTGTAGGAAAATATGGAGTGTCATTGATGCTTGTCACGCTCACTATTGTTGATTCATGGCCAGGCCATATTGCAGATGGAATTCCCAAATGGAAATTTCCACAGAGGTTTTCAGGGACTGAGCAGTTGCCAAGCAACTGGCTCATGAAGTCAGCTTCCTCAGCTGTGTAAAAGCCACTAAGAGAACTCCATTCTTCAGAAATTTGCTCAGAAGGATCCATGTTCTTTCTTAGGTGTGGCTCTTCTTTTTCTACTGCTATTGAAGAAGAAGCCCCACTTGTAGAATGAGAACTGTACTCTATTTATACCCAACAAGTAGAAATCATAAACCACTAAGGATTGACTTCATCCATATAAAAAGATCACAATTCATAATTGGCAATAATTAGCATCTGACAAAGTCCTACACCCTTAAATCAATATGCAAAAGTCCTTGATGGGACCACTTATAATTTATAACTGAAGAGGTCCCGGTTCCAAGTTTTTTTTTTTTTCATGACCAAGGACTAATATGTGCTCATGGGACATGGTTGGTTTCTGCTAGCCAAACATTATTTTAACGAATGGATCTTGGAACACCAAGTCGACCGTGTTCCAGAGCAGACCTTCAAGACCAAAAGGCTTACTTAGTTCAAATTATTTGGTTTTGATTAGAATATATGAATATATCATTGTGAAGGATACAGATTTCCTAGACCTGAAAATTCCTCCCACGGATGAGAGAGAAGCAGAATATAAAAGTATTTGTGAGTGAGAATGAGGAGATTTGAAGGGTTGTACAAAGAGAATTACACCTGTTAATTGTGAGACCGACGTGGGGTTGGTTTTGAATATGATATTTTACGAATATATGTATTAGATAAAATAAAAAATGACGTATGCAAGAAGGACGGCTAGAGATCGTGGTGGTAAGTCTGATATTCCAAAAACTGTTTTCAAAACTAGACAGCATTATCTGCTAACTGTGTTTTTGTCCCCTCTAGAGCTGTTAAAAACCTACCACATTCTCTTCATCATTTCAACTCAGTTTTCAGTTTTAGATTTTGCAAGCATTACGTGGATCGATATAATGCGAGATTCTTGTGCCCAGTTCAGCATTTTATCGCAATGCTGAGTTGGGAAATCTGGGCTATAATCCAGATATGAAACAATGGCACAATATTAATCATTTGTATATGAACATCAGTTCTGGCTTCAGGGGCAGTGTTCTACATTCTCAATTGTATTTTATGTTTATGGTGTTGGAATTTATGGACAACAATATATTCCTTGACATATGTATGATTAACAAGATTTGTCGTAGTGAGTACCCGTTTGATTTGATGAGAGATTCAACCTCTCGAAGATTCCTCTTCCTCTTCCTCTTCCTCTTACACTCAAATTTAAGAATGATCACTCATGCTACAAGCCTTAGCCACGAATTACAGAGGTATTATTATCTTCATTATTTTAACTAGATATTTTTGTCCACTCTGTGAGGGTTTATAAAAACAAAATTATAGGATATAATTTAAAGGTGCTAAAAATGCTTACAAAAATGTTACAATAAATATTAAAATTAAATATTGTAAAATAGTTGGTCAATTAATATTTAATATATATATATATATATAAAAATTTATACATTTTTATTAATTTTGTAACGTAAAAAATTGTCACTAAATATTAAATTTATATATAAAAAATCACAATCTTATATTTAAAAAATTAAAGAACTAAATTTGTAAAATTAAAAATATAAGAATCAAAGATAAATTTGATAGGAAGTATAAGAATAAAAATATATTTTTTATTTATTTTATTATTAATTTTTTAATACAAACTTGAACTTCATTATCATTAGTTCTTATCTATGATACCCTGAACATAATTAGATCAGCTTAAATCAATTAATAATTTTCAAAAATTACTTTGATTTATGCATGATAAGATAAATTAAAAAAAAAAATCTAAAAATTCATATACTAAATCTAAAAAAAAAATACTACATTTTTTTTTCTTACTATGACTCTCAATATATAATTCATTCTCAGTTATAAAATGGTAAAAAAAATCAGTGTGATTATTATTAATAGTCACTATAATGTATCACATGAGATGAATCAAAGCCAATGTTTTGATTTTTACCAACCCCAGAAATAATCTCTGTTCATTAGATTGGAGAGGCATGGTTATTGTTCATCAAGATTGTGAATTTGTGATTTCTAAGCTGTACTTGATACGCAATCATGGCCATAAACAAAGGAAATCATGATGTTCATTGAGGGAGACATTAATCAGGGTTGAATCTTGTTGGAGATGTAGCCATTCTCAACTTTCAAGGTGACAAAATATTCAGAAATGTGAATATCTATTTCTTAGGATATCATAAAGTAATTTAGAATATCTTAAATTCATTTCTTAGGATTTGTTTCAATATTTTCTTATATTCCATGATTTAATTTGTCATTTAATCATGTATCTTTGAATTTAAGTTATTATGAGTTTTAGATTCAATGTATATTCTCTTCTGAATATCAATCTTCACTACAACTTGTTGGAACATGTTTGCATATAAGTTAGTCTGAAGACCTTCGACAGTTCATCATTCCTAAATATATTGTCTTCATAATTTAATTGGTTTAACTGCATTTTTAATATTTATTAATTTATTTTTTAATCTTCAGCTTCATAATTTATGGGAACAAAAAATATATCTAAACTTAATTTTTTTAATGAATAATAATATTAATAATTACAATCCAATAAATGAATAGGGTAAGAAGGGTGGTAAAATCAAAATCAAAGTTATCGTGTCGGTCATTCTCAATTCTGACTTCTTAAATTATGTAGAAAAAGATTATAATCTATTAACAGGTGACTTAATTTAGGTCTAACAATCATGTAAAAAATGATTATTAGTGCCTAACTCACCCTCAAAACCGGTTCAAAAAATAAAATTTACATCCCATTTATATCTTATAATTTAAGTCAATATTTCCCATATCGTAAATTCAGAAATCAATAAATTAATTCTTTTGCATAAATTATTACAAGTACTTTAGATAGATAACCCTATAAATTATTATAAATATGTTCATCATGCTCCGTACACGCAAAATTGACACGATTCCCCCATATTAAAACCAAATAAATAAATAGCCAAAGTTTATCGAATCCAAAAAAAATAAAAATGAAATATCAAAATGTCTTGTTGATTTATGTTAAACTAATTTGAATATAACGGTGACTTAAAGAAAATGAAATAGTGTTACTTTTAGTTTCACCATGCCACGTGATCCAAGTTTTTATTCAGTAACTCAGAACATAGATTTTTCTAAACTTTCTTGGTAATTTTTGTGTATATATATATTGCGAAAAAGTTAAGACTGAAGTATTTGGATATTCTATCACCTTGGCACTGGATTATTCTAATTGAATGAATGATGTTGAATTTAAATTCCAGATATATAATTCAATTAGATGTATAAAAAAAGAGTTTCGTTATTCCTGATATATATAAATATATATATATATATATATATATATATATATTGCATGAAAAATTAGAAAGAGAACACAAATTGATGTCTCGTTTCTGGAAAGGACTTGTTGGATTAATAAATGCTGTCAATAGTTTGCAGGATTCAGTGGCATTACACAAATGAATAAACTAAAACATCATACAGTGACAATCTAAGTTAACGAAATATTGTAATTGCTATGGTATCACATTAATTCATCTTCCTTTGGTTGGAGAAATACTGAGGTCAAGTCCAATGTTTATACCATTGTAAGCAATTGGGGCATACATCCACAGATCGTCAGAGCTCAGAAGCTGTTTCATCCAATTCAAGATGAGTTAATTATCACATTCTTTTGCTAATAAAAAAAATGAAAAAGATCTTTGTAGAAAGCTAATGGTAAGGTTTTCCTAATTGTTATACCTTAATTTGGAGCTGTAAAAACTTAACGTATTGCACTGCTTCATCAAGCATGGTGCTGATATCCACCTACAATTTAGGAAGAAAGAGCTTGAGAGTTTGAACACTTGTTGTGAGCAATTGTTAAGCAACAGTTCAATTAACACTGAGAGAGTTACCTTAGTTCCGTTGGGGACTAGACTTTGCAGTATTCTCAACCTCTCATTTATTCTTTCTCTTCTCTTCTGCACAATGCAATAGGAAAAACCCTTTTAGGCATAATAAAATATGTTTATTTAAGATAAGAACAAAGACAGTAATTATTGTTGAGGTTTTCTAATCGTAGTTTCATCTCAATCTTTGATATCAGAATAGATGTGACTGATGTGGCGATAATTTCAGTCCTTAAGCAGTTCTAGAAATTCTAAAAACCTTGATGTTGGATTTGAAATTATGGTCGTAGAGTGCTATTTAAAACTTCGATTATTTCTTTATTATCTCATTGATCATACATGATACATGTTCGATTGTCATTGTGATTTCGTTGATAAAATGTCCTTCTAAACGGTTACTTACTCTTGCATAAAGACTCTGTGGATCAGTGGCAGGACCGTTAGTTGCTCTTGATTTTCTAAGCAAATTGGGAGGTTCAGGATCTTTCGATGCCCCTCCATTTGGTTTCATAGAAGAGTCAACCTGTGAAAAAGAGCCATGCCTTTGGAGGTTCAAGCTTCTATCATCTTCATCCTTGCTCATTGAAGCAGCAGATTTTGAATTTTTCTTCAACTTAGTATTCCTCAATGTTTTTGAGACCTACATATAATAAAATTATGATCAGAGTCAAACACAAGTAAACAACACAACTCAAAATATTCTGAATGAAAAAAAGTAGAAATATACATACTGATAGCACTAGCTAACAGAATTTTAACTCGGTATCATTCTATTTCTACCTCTTTTGAGCTCCTAAGTCTTTTTGTTAGGTTCTCCAGGTTTCCGCTTCTATCCTCTTGTACATATTCAGAAACCATCATGTCATACTCCCTCTTAGCCTGCAAATTGTTGTCAGCAAGAGCCACTGTGTCTAGACTTGAGTCTTCATCAGTGTTTTCATTTATCTGTTGGCTTGAGTTATCATTGTAATGAAAACTATGGGGAATAAATTGGGCATCTCCCATGCAAAAAACCATGGATGCAGAGTCATAGTTTGTTGCAGGATCACAGGAATAGGTTCCACTACTTGTAGTGGAAAAGATATTATTACCACTATCATCAGTGCTGGAGCTACTCCCTTGTGAGAAACATAAATTAATGTCTGTAACATTTGAAGGGAAGTATGAGTTGCTATCAATGCCTTTCATGGTCACTATTGTGGATTCATGACCCGGCCAAAAGCCAAGAGTGGTATTTCCATAGTGCTTTTCTGTGACAGAATAGTTAGTGCCACCAAACAACTGAGCCATAAAGTCAGCTTCTTCAGTTGTGTGCAATCCACAAAGAGAACCCCATTCTTCAGAAAACTGTTGAGAAGATTCCATTCTTCTTTTTCTTAAAAAAAAAATCTGTTAGAAGGAAGGGTTCTCTTGTTTTAGTGTGATAGTATACAACAACTGAAGAAACTTGGTTTGTTTCAGTATTCAAAAGTGAGAACAGTACTAGTACATTTATAACTAACAACCTAAGGAAATGCCAAAAAGGGATTGGATGCATCTGTGGAAAAAGATCCCATAAATCATTGGAAATAATTAAGCGCTGACAAAGTACTAATACCCTGAAATTAATTTTCTTAATGATGGGACCGGTTTTACATTAAAAGACTCAGCTCATGGTCTTGATTCTTATTAAAATAATAATCCTTGAATGGGGCTTATAACTCTCAGGTGAGGAAGAAATACAATGTTCAAGTATTGGTGAATGAGACTAGTGTGAGAATGAAAACTGTCATTGCTGGCCAGAATATGATATTAATATAACAAGAATTATTTGTGTTAGACAGAAAGAACGAAAATGACATTGATATGGGCAAATTGAAGGGATTGAGCTCTTGGCTAGTTGGTGTCTCTGTCTGTCCAACATTCTAAATTCCTAATTCAATTTGATTCGGACTCTGTTGTTTGATGTCTGCCAACTGGATTCATGTACCCTCCCAAGCAGTCCAAAACTCATTCAGTTCCCTCAACTCATGATTCTCTTTTGTTAATACTTTTGAACCTATATTTAACTAACATCTGTTGAAGTCATTTTCATTGCTTTCTTACAAATCATTCTTATTTTAATTTATATTTGAAAAAAAGTTAAACTTCTGCAGAAAGAAAGTTAATTAAAGAAAGTTTAATTCAACATGTAACATGATTTTAGATGATTCGACAAGAAATCTCAGTCTCTTAAATTATTTTCAAGTTCAAGACCTCTCTCAAATGTGTCTTAGTAGCTTAAGAAATTAGAGCATTTTTTAACTATAATCATAATCTATTGCCTATAGGAAGTTTATAAATTTTGATAATATTTACTCTAACAATAACAGTAAACAAGAGTTTGAATCTGTTAACATTGTAAAAGAAGTAGCAATTGAACTCTAAAACTGAATGTTAGTTTGGTTCATAGCAGCAACTTAGTTGGTTCTGAGAAAATGAATTTAGTATGTAAGATAAGGATAGTTTTATAATATTAAAAGAAAAAAGTTTGTAGATGAGTTTTTGAAAAGAAAAGAAAAGAAAAAGTGTGGAAAAGGAGGAGAGAAAAGAATTAGGGTTTGAAATGAATTAGAAAGGAATTGTGTCAGCATCTCACCAATAAGCGATGTTCACGGCAGTTTGTACGGTAGGGTTTACGCGTAAGTATCTTCTTCTCATACTTCATTCATTCATGCACACCACAGAACCAAAAATCTCACATACTTCATACATATCACATATAAATGATTAAGATTAAAAGTTAAGCTTAAATATACTTTTTGGAACTATAGTTTCATAAATGTGTAATTTTGCCTCCTATAAAATCTTATTATTTTTTTAAATTTAAACAATTTTAGTTCACTATTAATTTATCATTTAATTACTAATGAAAATAATACAATTAAATTATTATTTTTTTCTCTTATAAGTATTTATAAAAGAAATTTTCCAAACGTACATATTATATTTTGACTTGCTCAATAACTCCAATAATTTTGCTGTCGAGAAGAAGATATTATTCTTTCTGTATCATTAAAATTATAATTGACTCGATTGAAGAATAAACTAATATTTTTGTATTATTTTCTTGCACATGATTTGGGAGATAAGGTTGTTCTAAACAAAAACAAATAATAAGAAAAAAAAGGGTAAATTTGGCCCTTGCCATATATTACATAATCCACACTCTGTGTCATCAATTACAAACTCAAAGAAAGTAAAATTTGAATCATCAAATTTTTATTAGTTGAAATTATTTTAGATTTGTATTATAATTTGAACCAAACAAACTTGATAAAAATAAATAAATTGGTTTAATTTAGATAAATTGAATTCAGTTATACAAAAAAAATTTGAGAAAAAAAATCACAATTTTATTTTAAATTTCACATGTTTATTATAATTCACTTTCATAAACTTTATATATAATATTTAATAAAAAAATATATGATTGTTTTAATTCCGGTTTACAAATTTAATACTCAAAGTAATAATTATTAGATTTGATTAGTCTGATTGGAATTGAATCTAACTAAATTAAATTAAATTTAATTGATTTGATTTGGATTATTTAAAGTAAATATTAGTGGAATTTTATTTTAATATTTTCTCAAAATATAAATATTGCAAAAGGTTGCTTAGTTGTTATTTTGAACTTAAAGAATAAACTAAGACATTTTGAAAATTTAATTTATTTATAAAGTTTGGAAGGGCATAAAAAAAAATGAGATTCTGTTTGTGTCAATGCATGCTTCTGCATTTAGATTAAGAAAAAAAAATGATTGATGATTGGAGGAGATATAAATTTTATATATGAAAGAAATATGGGAAAATAGTTTATAAAAGAAGGAGGAAAAAAAAAAGTTTATAAACCTGCAGGCACGACTTTAATTAAAGGAAAATGGTTTTAATTTGTATTCATATTATGAAACAGTTGGCATTGCTTAGCTATTTCTGACCACTACTATTTCTTTATCAACCAATTATTTTAAAGTTAGGTTTAAATAAACCAATTATGTCAAGATTAATTTTAAAACAATTAATTTTTATTTTAACCTTTATTGTTGGTTCATTTTTAATCGTCAGATTAAAAAATATAATGAAGATAATGATGAATGCAATCCTTCAAATAAGTTGATATTTCATGTTATAACTTTAAATATATTAATGAACCTAACTTTAAACAAGTCCTTGTTAGTATTACAAGCTAAATTAATCACTAAACATGTCTGTAACCCAACACGGGTTAGAATAAGAAAAAAAAATATTGAAATTTATAATTATTAATCTTAAATATTTTACATTATTTATAAATATAACTAAATTAATATATATAATGGTACAAATTTTTTTTATTAAATCAATTTAATGAGAATGAGTTAAATTTAATATTTAATTTTAAAATTTATTTTTAATATGAGAGTTTATTTTTATTATTGTTGAATCAATTTAATAAGTATAAATTAAATTTAAAATTTATTTTTAAAGTATACTTCTAATATGATATTAGAATTTATCTTAGTAAGATTGTTGGGCTTATCAAGTCATCTATTATCGCACTACCTACAAAATTTCTACATAAGAGGGTGTGTTAAAGATCTCACATTACCTAAAAATAAAATCAAATTAAAATATATTAATGGGTACAAACTTCATCTTATTGAACCAGTTTTTTATGAGTCTGATTCTGATACTACTATCGAATCACTTATAAATTGAAAATCTTATATAGTTTGATATGGCCATGAAAATTAATTAGATTTAGTTAAAAAGTTATTTTATATCAATAATCTCTACAGATGTAAGATATATTTTAGAATAATTTTTATAAACTAAAATTAACTTACGTAGGAATTGAAAAAATAATTTTAATATTTTTAATATTTTGTTTGAAGAAAAAATTTACTGAGAAGCTTATGAAAATGAGTGAAAAATGTATTATGAAATATAATAGTAAGAAAAAAAAGAAAGGGCGTGGAAAGATGAAGAAATATGGTAACGTGCGGTCCACTGCTAAATCGTGGCTTCTCCTATCAAAACATTCATAAATTATTAATATTAAGTTATGGAGATCAGAACCACGTGTACATATAAAATGCCTTCAAGCTTATTTTATTCACTTTTTAGACTTCATAAAATATTACTCATAAGTAATTGTATTTAAATTAAATATTCAATATGTTTTCATTTTTTTAAATTTAATTTTAGTTTTTATATTTTAAAAATTAATTAGTAATTTTTAAATTTTAAAAAATATATAAAATTTTAAGTCTCTCTCACACACATATATTTATATTGCAAGATAAGTTCTAGAAAAAAGAGATTATCAAAGTTAATCTAACTTCTATGGTCTTTTTTAAAGATACAGTTTAATTGAAGATGTTGGTCAATATGGTGCAATTGTTGTATCAGTTTTCATCTTCTCTTAGAGATTTCTCTGTTCTTCTTTTTTTCTAGGGTTGGTTTCCTTTTTACTGATAATGTAACACATTGGTAACCTTGTTTTGCAAAGTGGTAAATATATCCATGTTACCCAACTACAAGTGCAAAACCAATCTCAATGCAGTATGAATGAACTAACACTGATATTTTGTGGTGTTGAGGGTGGTTGAAGCATAACATCATCCAAGAAAACCCTAGGCGAAGGCCATGCATGCAAGTCAATGAAGGCAAAAGTTATAATAATTTTGATCTAAGTGTGATGTTTGACTTCACTGGCTTCAAATAATAGACCTCTTTGTTCTTATTTTTAAAAGTTGACTTTTGGTTTGTCAACCATTTAACTCTAGATAATTGGATGTTTAAACTAGTATAATGAACAATAGGTCAAAAAGGAAGAAGTTGAACCCTAATATCTAATTTAATATGGGAATGTGTTTGATGCACTCTTCT
Organism: Macrotyloma uniflorum; assembly: GCA_016859785.1. Classification (NCBI taxonomy): domain Eukaryota; kingdom Viridiplantae; phylum Streptophyta; class Magnoliopsida; order Fabales; family Fabaceae; genus Macrotyloma; species Macrotyloma uniflorum. The sequence goes on from BDMB01000018.1 coordinate 1,223,954, forward strand.
GCTTTCTTTCTATTTGACTTCTACAATGTAAACTAAGCATCATATTTTATAAAAGGCATCTGGATTTGAAGAATTGAATAATTGCTTTGACTTCTGAAATCAAATTGTTTATTTGATGGTAGCTTTGACAGTGGAATTTGGGAGATGATTAAAGAATTATATGATAGAAGATTGTGTTTATTTAGTGTGTTTTGATACTTTGACATCCAAAGAGCTTGAAAGGTTGTAGAAGGAGGGAACAATTATTTAAAGATACATAGCATTTGATGAATAAATATTTCTTCTATTAAGTCATTTACAATGCTTTACGTTTCACTTAGAATTTTCCATTTTTCATAACAACAAATTCATTATTAGTACTCAAAGTGTTGCTCTTATGATTGTTAGATCCGTCAAGTTTCATTATTAGCGTTTTTATGACAAATTCACCCTTGACACATTGTTAGTTATACATGAAAAAAAAAAGTGAGATTTGAATAAATAAGATTCTAAGCCAGCTTTTACAATTTTGAAATGTGCGCTACAATGGTAATATTAATACACCCTTTGTCTTTTTTAGTTTTTTATTTAATTATTATTTTCAAAATAACATTAATTTTTTTTTTCTCATTTATATTTGTATCATTCATCTAATATTTAATTTATATATATATATATATATATATATATATATATTTTGTAATGTAAACATCAAAATGGTAACATAAAAATTATATAAATATTTTATTAAAAAATTATTTTATTTTGTTTGAAAAATATATTAAACGATACTTAAAAAGAAATGGAAAGAAAAGGAGAGAGCAGTTGAGAAAAGAATATTAGAGGGTTGTATGTTTACACTTTGAAAAAAAAGAAGAAAAAAAGTGAGGAAATAAAATTCAGATAAAAGAAACAAAAATAACTGTCTTTTGCTTTGTTTGAAGAAAGAATAAAAAAATAAATGAGGAAGAAAAAAAATTAAAATTATTTTATTTTATTTTTCTACAATTAAATATCAAACTTTCCTCGGTTACTTATTTCCTCTCAACCAAAGATATAGGTTATAAACGAAAACATGTAAAAGTGCACCCTAATGCTGTCTTCACGGCATTCTTGTTTGTATTTAAGTCGTTGTTGCCTATGATTTGTAGGCTCAAATGAATCGTCCAACCTAAATATGGTTCCAGCAGCTGAGTTTTAGCATTCCTTCACAATTTTCTGATCGAACAGAATACTGCTCCATGTCCTACACTAACCAAATCAAAAGATTATGGCCATTAACATGCGGTATCATCATTGCAGATGCCAGATAATCTTATATTCATATTACAGGTCTATCAAATGCAGCATAAGAACTTACGAGTTGTTTTTGTATAAAACAACTTAGATAAACGTTGATTAACTAACAATGTGCGAATTATATTTGAAATGATCGAGACAACTTAATCCAATTAAGAGAACAATATTTAAATCTGAATCTGCAATTACATTCCAAGAGGGCACCAAAACTGAGGGCAAAGAGCAAAGATGGCTGACTAAGATTTTATGTATCAAGTCACTGTCCTAGGCATTCAGATGAAAAATTATCAACAAACTACATGTATGTTGGCCAAAACAGCGACTGGTCCAAATAAAGAAGCCAAACAGATAAGAAGCAGCAGAAGCAACAAGAAACCAGCAATATCCAAAATGGGAGCCACTGAACGTCTGGGATTTTAAGAGCACTCCATTGCAAATTTATTCTTCATTAACAAGCTCATCCCCTGGACCCCGTTGCACCAGTCTGTAATACAATATACCCATAGTTGCCATGCAAGCCCTGCAAATGGATCATCATGATAACTTCGTCAGTAAAAGACTAGCAGTATATACCACAACTGAAACTCCATATAGTTGAGCTTAGAGCATCAACATTGTGAAAGATCTATGCTAGATAAATTTAACAGACTACCAGCACAACCCTGGGATATATACTACTTGTTGCAATAAAACCCCGGACTCACCCCACTTGCCCTAAACAACATTCCTCGCAAAGAATAACCGGTGACTCAAACATAACTTCAACCGCCCAAATTTCAGATCCCAGATTTTTTTGTCTTTTTCCCCTACTGCACTTCCTACTTTGTATTATTATATATTAACATGAAGTGAAGAGTTATACATAATTGCAATCAGAAGAAGAATTTTTCTTGGGTCCATCCTTGATGATCTTTGATGCCGTGTACGGCCTTCTGAGGTTTCAGTTGCATCTTTCCTTGGAGGTGCAGTCACTGGCAGCGTAGGTAAGGAAGTAGACCAGAAAGGAAGTAAAGCTCTAAGAAACTTATGGTGGAATGGACCTACACTTTCAAAGATGAAAATTCAAATTAACAAATTGAACTATAAAAAAGAGCAGAGAGGAAGACATATCAAGTATTAATCACAAAATTTTAATATATTAAAAATCATTCAAAAAGACAATATCACCTCGTTTAGAGTACTTTTTCCGATTCCCATCTTCATCATCAGCATAGTAAGAAATTTCAGAATTCTGTCGATCAACATGGACTGAGCCCTTCCTTGTGGTGGCACCAGGCTAAATTTTTTGCAATAAGAACAAAATTATATAAGAAAAAATATCAAATACATGAAATAAGATACAACTCCCATTGCAATAATAAAGAAAGAGAGAGAGAGAAAATTCAGCCTACTTATTAAAGTTTAAGACAATAGATAAATGCAAACACAATAGAAGTGCACTGAAAATATCCTCTTACAGCAAGAGGACTTGAGTTTTTCATGAAATTTCCTGCTGAGTTAGCATCATCGATCTCCATAATATCTGCCACTGTAAGTTTTGGTAGTTCTGGCCCAGTTGCAGGTGAGGATCCATCAACCAAGTCTGAGTTTCCATTATTTTCCCTACTAATCAATGGATCTGAAGCAAAAGCCGGTGGAGGACTTCGCGATTCTGTCATTGAAACTGGATGATTTCCAAACACATTCTTTTCCATACCAGACTGCACAAAAACAGATAAAAACTAATGAAAATTTTAAAAGGAATGGAAGTGTGGATTTATATGATTTTAAGAAAAGGTAACTTTTCTGCAGTAATAATCAACAATTTACAACCACAATTATTGATCAGTGGTACAGCAGTAGTATCCACTACTGTCCATTTAACAAATAAACAGACGTGATGCCTTGACTGAATTTCCCAGATGGTATATCATAACCCTTAACATTATCCCTTCAATAGTGACCATGAAGACACAACAAAAATTAGATGGGAATGAAAGAGAAACTAATAATATTAAAGTATATGCATAGTCCAAGCATTTGCAGGTAACATAAATTCTTCTGATTGCCTTATTAGTTCAATAGGTCTTAGCACCAAAGAATGTTGGCATTGCATATAATACTATTTCATTGTCCTCAGCTAAGAATGAAAACCGACAAAGACCTGGAACAACAGGGACTTTTCTTAAAAATAAAAAATTCTATGAATATAATTGTCAAGTCCCAATTCATTCATAATTCATAACTGTGGAGACAAGCTTGTTCTAGATTCTGTGTGTTAAGAAATATATCCTACTATAATCTCAAACTAATGTACAAGTGAGCCGATCATATACTATCCACTCATAAATCACCTGCATGATAGCTTCCTTCAACTTGGAATGTAGGCGTGATCCCGAATCTTTCACACTTTTGGGAGGCCATATCTGTACAGTTATTCCATCAAATGAGACAGACAAAAATAATAGATGGAGAATTTTGCCATACTACTGTCCAAAGTTAGTTTTTGAAAGGTAAAGGGGAAAACATAATCACAACATTGGTTTAAACAAGTCACATTTTATGTGGCAAATACTTAACAGAGTATCTATTTCCAAAACATACTATGATTCTACTCTGCTAAGAAACTACTTTTTTGACAAGGTCACTCCTAAGACAAGCCACTAAGTAGTGCTTTTAAAACAAGCACTAATGAATGGTTAGCTTTCTGGTGTTTCTATCTACATCTCATACTTAAAGAAAAATTGTTTCAAAAAATAAATAAAATGAAGAGGAAAAAAAAGGTTGGGAATGGCATATTATTTTCTTTCCCTCTTTGTACACATAGTTTCTAAAACACCAGTTGCCCTTCTAGAGTTTCTGCCCAATTTGAGCGATTATGACATTGAAAAGAAAGGGCCGTAGGGGGCAGAGAGAACATAAGTGTATGATGTTTTTCTTTCCCTGTTTCTACATAATGCTCAAGGGAGAGAACACTGTGAACCATATATTGAAGTTTGAACATAACTAGACAGAAACCACATACTAGCTTTCAGTTAAAACATATACATTAATAAACCAATTTCAATCAAAAATATTTTTTTATTAAAAAAGACAGGAATCATTTGAAGGTAGATCTTACAGAAGTAGAACATGAAGGACAAGCATATCCTGCTGGGGCAGTATGCGGAGGAAAACTCTTGATATGCGAGACCAAGCAGTTTGTGTGGATAACATCTATATACAAAATTTAAATTTATAATATTTAACCAGTGCAAGCTCAGCCACAATTATTTCAAAGGAAAACATGAGCAAAATCACATACGCAAGCAGCCCAGTCGAGTTGTTTGAGATCCATCTCCCTCTTCTAAAACCGCCTGACATTGGCAGCATTTCGGAGGCCAATCATACTCCCCATCTATAACCCATTCCGAATAAGTTCGAACCTGCAAAAATGACAAAGCAGACGCAACTTAACCCTGGAAACTCTACAGCTTCATACCATCAACATTTGGACAAATAACAAGACTGCATGATCCCCAATAATACTCGGTCCAAAACTAGAATGAAATTGAATTCTTGGACTAAGAAACAATGACCAAAAATAATATATTAAATGAAAAACAAAATCAGCAATACCGAAAGGGGAAATGAAGAAGGAAACAGCAAGAGAACAAGGCTATATAGCATAAATTGAAAGTGAATTATAACAAAAAGATACAAAATTGTAGAAAAAGAAATTACCACGCAGATTTGGTGCTCCGGGAAGCAGATACATTCCCCGCAGACAGGAACTTTGTGCACGAAGCAATATAACTTAGTAGCCTAAGACACCATACAAAACGCACAACACACAGCATTAGCTCTAATTCAAAGCAAGCAAATGGGAAACAACTATCATAGCTCCCCAAGATAATCAAGAAACGAAAATAACATGCAACAACAACACGCCAAGACTAATAATCACTTGAATCAATTACATGCTCAAGTTCAACGACTTGTTTCCATCACCAAATGCATATGGAAATGAAAATAAAAATCAAATCACGCAAAATGCAAGAGCACGTAGATCACCCGCGGTTAATCCGAATTGATAAAACCAGTCGGATCTACATACCCAGCTAACAAATCAAGCGTGATTGGGAAAACACAAATCAGGGTTTTGGAAAGAGGAAGAAAAAGGCGCGAACTGTAAGCGAAGAAAGAGAAAAGCGCGGAACCTTGCGACATTTGCAGACCACCATTGCATTGAGGGGTATAATTCAATTGAATCTGATGTGACTCGGGAAAAAATCAGGAGGATTAGGAAATGGGAATTGAAGAGAAGAGCATGATCGAATGATCGAATAATCGAAATCACGGAGACAAATTTCTGTTCTATTTTGTTTTTGTTGATTCACTGAAATTGTTGTTTGTATTGATAATAGGCTCAGCTCACTGGGAAACAAAACCCCTCTCCTTCGTTTGCAATTCAGATCCGTTTGAGTTTTTCTTATTCTTCATTTTTCTTCCTTCAGTTAATTATTATTGGTCAAGACAGGTGCAGAAAAAGAAATAAAAAAAAAAAAAAAGTCTACGGGCCGGGTCAGAAATATGGGCCACGGTATCCTCTACTGGGCCAGCAAAGTTTTTGCCTATTTTGTATAAATAAAAAAAATAAAAAAAACTGAAATGTAGATTGAGATAGTAGAGAAATTTTATAAGAAGTCAAAGGTTTTTCTGTATGCTCTTTAAAATTTATATTTAACATTTTTTAATAAAATTTATATCATAAAAATTACATATTCAAACAAAATAATATTAAAAAAAAATATAATTGAAATATATATTATTTAAATATATATATATATTATTTTCTTTTTCTTAATAAAATATGGGAACTCTTCTTAGTAAGTTAAGTTTATTTTTGTATGCACTTACTAATTGGGGGGGCACTTCTCACACGATTATATTCTTTAATTTTGGCTTATGCTTTTGGTGTTTACAAAGTTAGGGTCTCAGTTGTGTTTTTTCTCTGTTTTTTTGGATGACACATAAAAATAGGCTAAAAAAATTTTAGATTTTTAATAATTTGTTTTATAATACTGTTTACAGTAATTTTTAGTTAATTGATCATTTAAAAAATTTAACACCGACACCATGAAGACTGGTATAAATTTACCTTAGTTTAACTAATTTCTATGTAAGAGGGAATTTAGATTTGATTATAAGTTTATTAGAGTAGTTGCTATCATCATTTATTTTCATTTACATTTTTAGTGAACTCCATTGGAAACATGACATTAAAATGAATGAGTGGCTCCGGATTTGAAATTTGAATAAAGGGTCACTCTTTTTGGTTTTATTCACTTTCACTTCCACACCCCCCTCAACTTTCAAATTTCAACAAATCCCAGACATGGCATCTGCGGTGGCCGCCGGGCAGGAGTTGTCGAATCCTCCGTTGGACGGCATAACCAATCTCCGCTTCTCGAATCACAGCGATCATCTCTTGGTCTCCTCATGGGACAAGGTATGTATGTTCCTCTTTCTCTCTTCTCAATCACTTACTTACTGTGCAATGTTATGCTTTCTATGTTCTCAATTCCATTTCATTCATTCATGTCTCTCTCTATGTGATTCAGAGTGTGCGGTTGTATGATGCCAGCGCCAATGTCTTGAGAGGAGAGTTCATGCACGCTGGCCCCGTTCTCGATTGCTGTTTCCACGATGATTCCTCCGGTTTCAGTGCCGCTGCCGACAATACTGTTAGACGGTCACTCACTCGCTCACTCTCTTCTTCAAATTCAAACCTGCTTAGTTTGTTCTCTTCCTGCTGAGCCTCTAACCTAGATGTTTTAAGCTCCAAAATTGTGTGTGTATTAGACATCATTTATCTTCTGAATTCCAAAATTTGATGATCCAAAGATCAAAATTAACTATTAGTAGAAGTTGGACCTATGTGGACATATCTATAAATATTTTTAAAAGAGCAAAATTAAAAAATTGATGTTTTTTTCTTTGTTAAAGATGCTTATCGGAAAGTTTCTCTAAACAGATATGTTGTAATACAGAAGAACGTCCTTGAAATATAGCTTTCGTTGTAGTTGCGTTGTTTGTTACCACTTAGAGGTTAGTTTCCATTTACCTTTGTTGGGTAAATGAGGAGTAGAGGCGAGACGAGGGATATAAAACTAATTTATGTATTTGGTTGAGGAGAAATGAGAAAGAAGAAAAATTTAAAGTTGTAAGATTCATCAGTTATTTTTAATCTGCTTCTTACTTATTTATTTTTTTAAAACCAAAAACTTTTACTTTATTTCTTATTTATTTTCATTCACTTTTCATATTTTCATCTATCTTTTATTTCCATCCTACCGAATAGACTCTAGAAGGGACTCAAATGTAACACAATTCATGTATGCTTAGAGAGGGAATTGTAATTTTCAAACTAAGGGAAGAAAAAGTGTGTAATTTTCAAATGAAGAGAGTAATTCACCCTTTGTATTATATTATTATTCTCCAGGCTTGTCTTCAGCTCTAATAAAGAGGACATTTTAGGAAGGCATGATGCGCCTGTTCGTTGTGTTGAGTACTCATACGCTGCAGGTCTCTGCTTCTTATCTCTATGATGTTGACCTCATCACATCTATGTGATTATGACACTTAATTTCGGGAAACTATTCTCAAATGGTATTTCATGTTTACTTCTATGCTGTCTGTCACTATAGGGCAATTGATCACTGGTAGTTGGGACAAAACCCTGAAATGTTGGGACCCTAGAGGTGCAAGTGGCCAAGAGCGCACACTCGTTGGGACATATCCACAGCCTGAGCGTGTTTACTCTCTCTCTCTGGTTGGAAATCGCTTGGTTGTAGCAACAGCTGCAAGACATGTTAATATCTATGATTTGAGGAACATGTCTCAACCTGAGCAGAAAAGGGAATCTTCGTTGAAATATCAAACTAGATGTGTGCGCTGTTACCCAAATGGAACAGGTGAACTTAACTAAGTAATGGTTATAACTCAATCGTTGATTTTTCAAAAACGACACTCTGAGCTTTAAATAATGGTTAACAAGACCTTTGTCGTGTTTCTTACCCAAGATTTTCTTTCATACTTGTATACCTACTACATTATGCAGGATATGCACTTAGTTCTGTTGAAGGGCGGGTTGCAATGGAATTCTTTGACCTTTCAGATTCTATTCAGGCTAAAAAGTAAATACTTCTTTATGTATTTCTCTGTTTTCCCTTCTTAATAACTTCTTGTTCATACATATGATAGTCTTTCAGTCCATACGAAAAATAGCATGTATTCATCAAATTCTAGCTGTTAATGATTTATGACCTTTGTGCAGATATGCTTTCAAGTGTCACAGAAAATCAGAGGCCGGAAGGGATATCGTCTATCCTGTAAATGCAATTGCATACCACCCCATGTAAGTGTTTTAGAATTTAGAGTGCTCTGTAGCCTTGATTATATCATCTCCTTAAATAACGACACACTCTATGAAGTGTATTTAAAATTGCTTTTGCTTAACTGTTTCTCTACTATTTACAGTGCCAATAGATGTAGCTTGCATTGTTCAAGGATCAAGTTGAGAAATATAAATTATGTTAAGGAAGTTTTCTTAGTTAATTACATATTGTCATCCAAAATGGAGGGAGAGTATAGATATTTTTTTCACAGTTTGCGTGGTATAATAAATACATGGAGTTAGATGAGTGTTCTGTATTGCAGTATTACATTCTTAGTTATACTTTCTTGTGTTCCTCTTTGCTTATTCTCTAAAACTTCAAAAGCTCCAAAGATGAAATTCAGTCAATAATTTACTTTACCTTTTAAATGAAATTTGGAATTAGATGTGGTTCATGTTACTAACTCATTGACTGAATTGTGACCATGAAAATGCTTTATAAAATCTGTGCAGATATGGAACGTTTGCCACAGGTGGTTGTGACGGTTATGTTAACGTGTGGGACGGAAACAACAAGAAGAGGCTATACCAGGTTTTTATATCCTTTTCGCTTTGAGTAATTGAGTGACAAGAATTTTCATATAGTAACAAATTCAAATTTCTAAATTGCCGTTTTCTCTTCCAGTACTCAAAATATTCCACTAGCATTGCCGCACTGTCGTTTAGCAGAGATGGACGCCTCTTGGCTGTTGCATCAAGTTACACGTTCGAAGAAGGGCCTAAAACAGGACCTAAACTATCGTTGTGAAATAGCTTCCGCTTGTCTAGATTTTCTTCAAATTGTGCACATCGTGCAAGTAGGTCTATTGTAAAGTATAATTTGAAACTGATAAGCCAAGGGTAAACTTAAAAAGCGTGGTGCCTCCCACTCAATTTTTCAACTCATCACTGGAAACCTTTATCATTATGATGTGAGGACTGGGTAGTCATAGCTGCATTCACTTAATTGTAAAACAAGTACTGCGAAACTGTTACTAGGACGAGAAAAGTCAAGGCAAAAAATTTCAAGGATGCAATGCCAGGTACTGTGCAAACACGATGCTTGTCTGACTCAAGTCCATCATCACATTGGAAATGGTTCGATATTTACATTTTAAAAAATCTGGCCATTTTCTTTAGTTATTATAAAACTAAGCATACGTAATTCAAAATAATCAAAGAGACAGATTTCATATACTATCCATTGGAAGTCTCCGTTTGGCCTTTTGATGAGATAGTTGACCTTAACACCGGGCGTCAACTTAAACCCACGAGCCTTGAAGGCCATTGGATTCGGAGCAGATTAAGAGGCCTTTTGTTGTGTGATTACCTTAATCCTGAAGGAGACACTTGAGGATTGCCACCAGCTTGATTCCTCATAGCTCTTGATTGAGCAAGCATTTCATCATAATTCTGATCCAGACAGTAATCGTAAGTATATGATATAAATGTTTAAAGAGAATAACCATTAGTAAATAGCAATAATTATTACCCGCTTCTCAAATGCAACATACGATGAATTTGAATCGATTATTTTGTCAGCAATTCCGTAATCTATAGCTTCCTGTGCTTGAAGATACTTAGGCCTCTGGACATCTTTAGTAATTTCTTCCTTTGATTTCCCTGTCCCTTTTGCCAACAACTCAATGTAATACTCAGTATTTGCCTGTAGCTCTTTTGCCTGTATGTGTTTTGCCAACATAATTGATATAAATATAGCATCTGAAATAATTGAGAGAATATAGAGAAGAGAACAAACTGGTAGACAGTACCTTAATCCACATGTCTATAACAGCACCACTTGATCTATTGACTTTTGGGAGATATAATTTTGCTGCAATAGCAAACAGTTAATCCATGGAAAGGCAATGCTAAAAATACATCCCCCTATTCCACACAATTATACAAAACATACGAACAATTATCTTTCTACCTTGTTAATGATCAAAACTACCAACTGACAAGGAAGAAATTTCCCTAACAATGTAGAAATTTCTGGTCATAAAATAAAATATACCATCAGCAATTCAGCATTGAAGGGTGGAAAGAAACTCTATAGCCAATAAAGAAGGCTTTGTATCCAAATCCAATCAAGGCATCTTTCGATTTGTTTCATAAACTAGTGTTGTAACAAGATTCAATACCATAGTAGTGCCATCCATATGTGCCAAAAAAGTAAAGGAAAATAGGTTCTACTTGTGGAAATAAATAATACGAAGCCCACACAAAAACGGAAAAAAAATAAAACAAACAAGTAATAAGTGGGTCTGTTGTAGCAGCAGCCTTTCATTCCATGAACACGTAGGTCATGTTTGTGCACAAAGTATTGCAGATTATATCATTACATAAAGATCAAAATTCTTTCATTTGCCCCTTGAAGATTGGGATCTCTTTTAATCAGAACTATGGCAACCCAACAGTGTCAATGTAGACTACTGGGGTTTCAGTTCGCACGGATCATAACTCTACAATCCATCCCTAGGGATACACAAGAACTAGACTTCAATAAACTGATCTTCCGGAAAATACTTCCTTTCAAGTGAATTAGTAGGCATTTGATCAAAAGGTGTAAAATGCGATGACAAAAGAGATAATAGGGAAAATTATAAATCAGACCGTTGTCCATTCTTCAAATACTCATGAATCAGATACTAAGTACAAAGAAAGCATTTATCATAAGTTCCAAATAGCCGCAATGAATAAGTGAAAGCAATTTTTCTTTTCAAAAGTTTGCAAAGATGTGATTCATACTAGATGAGTTTGGCTGTACAGCACGATAACCCTTTGTTCCAAGTGACAGAAGCATTGCTGCTTGACCAAATGCCATGCCACAATTCACAGTATACACATCTGCTTTGACATACTTCAGGCAGAAAGAAAAAAGATTAATTAAAAAGCAAGAGTTACAAAAGAGTAGTTCAAAGAGATAAATCATGTCCCAGCGTAGGGTGGGGAGGGAGTAGTAGGAGTAGCACATGATTCATGATAAAAACTTACAGACATCATATCAGCTATGGAATATGCCTCGGTTTCTGATCCCACAGTCTCATTCTTCTCATTCTGAACAGTGAAAAATGGTAAGACAAGGCAATTATATAAATCATCACCTCATACATTACAGGGGAAAATTTTAGAAAATGACCATAACACTTACCTGAGTTCCAGATGAATTAATATACAAGTAAATAGGTTTGGTAGGGTTATCATAATCCAACCACATGAATTGAGCAACAACAAGTTCCGTCACAGCTGGAACAATCTGTAAAAAATCATAATGACTTCAAAGATGAACATCAAGAAGATTGGGATAAAAGATATCACGTATTTTATCTGTATACCAAAGGTAGTGGGGGGAAAAACACGAGTGATCAGGATGAGACTTACCGGCATACCAATATAGCATATTCGAGCATCCAAAAGCAAAGAAGGCAGATCTGGTGGAGCAGTTTTTGGCCTTCCACCTCCCCTACCTCCTCGATACATACTAACACTCATGCTGTATTTTGAAGCATCGTTTTTTCCCATGCCAGATAGACTCCACGTTCCACCATTATCCATATAATTCCTGGCAGATGAGATGCTTTCCTGTAGCAATGATTAAAATTAAGAGCAGTTCCAACTGTGATAAAATTTGGGTGCTTTTCAAAATCAACAATTAGGTTACAGATTGCCAATTTTTCTATTATAACATGACAGACACTTAGACAGTACGAAGAATAAATATGGTGAGAACCTCTGTAACCCTCTCAGATTGCCGGCGGACAGGATTATCTTCTGTCATGAACATGTCCATTTGTGAAGGAGTAAGGCCATATAGAGATTGAGGTACATTCTTGTAGTTTTCCGTCACTGCATATAATAGAGAAAATAAAAATCAAGATTGGGAACCCAAATTTTTATTTGGGAAAATTGTACACAACCTCCAGAAAATTTCATCCAAATTAATTTAAGAGCACCAATTTGAAGCCTTATGTATGATTCATAAACAAATTTCCGATCCCTCTGTTTGCGTATAACACTTTGAAACACCAATAGTGTGAAAGTCAGTCAAAACTGGCAATGAAGATGCATATTGTTATTTTCTTAGCCAACCAAAACTTCACATGGTCTTGCACAGAACTGTTTCTTCTAGTTTATATTACCAGAATTCATAGTGTCTCCTTATTTTATTTTCCTACAATTTATGCACATAATTTACTATCTCTCCTACTAATACATTTCAAAAGACAAATCTATATGCATCTCTGGTTTTCAATTTAGGAGAAAAATAGTCACTTGAATTGTTACACAAAATTTAAGGACCTGCCATTCATGCCTCTGAAACTTGACGAGCATAAATTATAAAATTCATACGTTGTTACAATAAATTTGGTTCGGACTTTGGACGAAATTAAGTATTTAAACCTTTCTAAGGGGGTAAATAACCAAGCGCATATATTCACTCGACAAGAAATTCACGAAATCAAAACTTACGAGAACAAAAACAAACACTAAACAGTAAAAAACACTATGTTCCATGCTCTTCTGCCTCTTCAGTTTTAAATACATGTCAAACTTGATTAAAGAGGCTCTGCAGTACACAAAATTAGATAGTACAGTCCTAAATCACATAAAAAGAGCTAAACCAATTCATAACCAGATTACAAAATCCAAACTTCTTAAATTTTTCTGCTCTAATTTTTCCTAAAAAAGACATGGTCAAGATTGTTTTTTTTTTTTTTTTTGGCCTTATCTAAATCGAACAGAGTAAATTATCATCCGACACGAAAGAGAAGGAAGGAAAGGTAAAAAAACTAACATCCATCTTTGAGATTCTCCTTCCTGAACTGTTTGGGGATGTGGTCGAGGGAGCACTTGGCAGAGGAAGAGTTGAAGCGGCGTGGTGCAACCCTTCGAGAAAGGGGAAAGAGCTTTGTTCCATGGAGGAAGGAAGAATCGTGGATGGAGGGCGCAGAGAGTGATAGGGAGAGAGAAGAGGACATGGGTAAAAGCAATTTGGAAACAAAGTTTTAAAATTTGAAAATTTGATTGGAACGGATGAAGGGTATGAACGACGAATGTGGTTTGGTTCCAACGGCGAGGAATATAGGTGCGCGAGAAGGTACTATCCAGTTCTTGTGGTAAACGGGTTCGGGTATGCTACTGTAGATTTGAGTCCAATAACGTAGATTTATATTTTAGTAAATAATATTTTTATTTTGGTTTAGTATATTTTTAGAATATAATTAATATTTTTTCGGTAAAAAATATTATTAATATAATCTGTTTTTATTATAAACTCATAAAGTAATTGGTAACACAAATTGATATTTGTAATCTAAAGTTTATAAAAAATAGTTGTTTGATTTGTCTGTTTTCTATATATCTTAACTCAAATATAGTTAATAAAAATTGTGTTTAACTAAATATACTATTTTAAATAACTTGAATTGAGAATCTAAATTGAACACTCTAAATATGAAGCCAAACATGCATTGTTTGAACCTATTTTCTTAACATGATTACACAACGTTGTGATCAACATTCTGAGTCCAGAATATGTTCTAAAATGCACTCACTGATGTTATGATAGGACTAATGATTAGTGGTCACAAATAATAATAATAATAATAAAAAGAGAGATAAGTTCACTGAAAATGACAATGGAATAACCAAGAGTCTCAACCATTTCAGAAACCCTTTCTTCCAGAATCTTTCTACATCAAAACCCATGCATTGTATTCAAACTCTTAACTTACACGTGTTCCCAACCTTCATCGTCCATTTTTAAAGCCCAATACTTCATAAATAAAAAGCCCAATTCGGATAGGAAGTTGAAATTTCAGAAGCCCATCTTAAAGGGTCATTTCGAATAGAAAGCATAAAAATTGAACTACCGTTGACCAATATTTAATATTACTCGGAGTGGAGTCAAATATTTTCAAAATAAAAAAATGTATATATATTATATTACATTAATATTATACCTACACTAGTTGTTTTCTAATTAAATTAAAATTTTCATCTTAAGAATACATAATGTATTTATTTACTAGGTACAATTTTAAATTTAATTGGAGAATAAGATGAAGCAAGTGTAAGTATAATATAATAAATAAGTTTTGTCGTTTTTGAATAATATGATCATTAAATTTTTGTTCTAGAATTAGAAATATGTTAAGAATGAGTTTGATGATGATAAAATAATAATAAAGTGAGTTTATTTCTAGAGAGAATGTGATGAAGTTTGTCGGTTATGGAGGACACGTGGAGGGATGTAATTGAGAGTTGAAGGTGCAACGTGTCACCAATTAGAAAACTTACCCGCGTTGCGTAACAATATTCCCAACGCTTTTTTCTTCTTTTTTATTGCGTCGGTGAAGCAACTTCTCTCTCCCACTACCACACTCTACCACCACTCTTCACTCACTCTCTCGCTTGACACGTTAAATTCAACCACAAACACGCCTTTACACTTTTTTTTTTTTTTTCTAGAATCCACACAATCATTTTTTTTAATCATGCAAAATAATTATTATGCATGTTTTCCTTTTCCATCCTCATCATCTCATCATGTCCTAATTGTCTCATTATATATAAAATTTATATTAAAGCTTAATTAGAATAAATCGATAATTTAATTTAATTATTTTGCTATTTTCGTTAAAAAATCGAAGACCTAGTCGGGTCATTTATTCAAACAATTCAACAAAATTGAACGATGGAAAAGTAGTCAAACAGTTTAAAATTAGTCGAATTAATTTAATATTAAAACAGTTGAAAATATTGGTGATAATTTTAAATTTAAAATATTTTTTGTGTTCTCTTAAAAAATATATATAAATGATTACTCTATATCTATTTAAATTTATAAACACGTTAAGTTATCATATTTTATATTTTTGGGTAACCACTAATTAAGTTATTATTTATTATATTACGTATATTAAATTATCAGTCAAAATTTTAAATATAAAATTACTATTTACTTGGTTTCACTATTTTTTTCTTAAGTATATGAAACTTATTTATCCTTTTCATTTTATAAACAAATGCAGATATTTTTAAAAATAAAATGCCTTCATCAATCAGTTATTTATTTATTTTTTAAATAATCAACATCTGACTTTAACTTTACGATTAGAATCGTTATCGAAGTTGTGCTTTTTTCTTACCGTGAAGGTTTTAAACTTTTTTTCTCTAGAAAAAGATATTTTTCTGCTCATCCCTTTCTCTTCGATCGGTTTGAAAAATGAGTGGCAGAAATTAATGTTCATAAAATGTGTGAAAAAAATTCGTAAGAATAAAAAAAAAAAAGAGAATGATTTAACAGAAATGGTATGTTTTGAGAAAATAGTATTATAAAATATAGTATGCAAAAACTGGGTAGTAAATAAAAAAAACGTATGGGTATGTATTAATTTCCAAAGATCACGGAAAGACAGGTGGCACGTGGTGATTATCTTGGTGAGTATTAGCTTAGTTGTAGTGTGCCAACTACCGAATAAAACGATCAGTGATGGGAGTGAAAGTGGTTGCCCAAACCACGAAACTCCAAAGCGAAGAAGAGGATTTTCATGACTATGATCCAAGCCATGACGCCAACTCACCCTTCCTTTTATCGCCACGAGGCGTCTAAAACCTACTTCACATTTTCAATTTTGCTTTTTCAAAAATCAAACACTCAATTTCTTCAGTCAAACGTGTTATTCAGCATGCCTCCTCCAGAATCACATTCCAAATATATCTCTGCTCTATCAACTTCAACCAGATAAGGATGTAAACTCATGCCTCAGCTTTCGTAAAGAGAATAGATACAACAATACTTATAGCGTTTAATTACTTATTTAAAGCAAGTTTCATATAAACAAAATCTTAAATTATTCACAATTCAGCAAAACCATGACTGCTAATAATATCACAGAAAAAAAAAATGTCTAAACTAAAGATAACCGCGTTACCATAATAATAATAAAAAAGAATATCGTGTTTTACACGGAGGGAGAAGAGAATTTAGATTCGCAGAAGTTAAGTTAAGTTGAGTGTTCATAAGCAGAAGCAGAAGCAGATACATAGATAGATAGAGAGAAAGAGAAAAAGGGTAAAGATAACGCAGACGTATTACGTAACGTAGTTTTGACTTGGAAAAAGTCATCCAAGTGAATCCCCTCGCTCTTTAGTTGACCGACTTCACTCTCTTTCGATTATAAACACCACCAACTCATCTCATTCCTATATAAAGACCACACCTTGTATGCTCACACCCACTTCTTCATCATCCACTAAACAACACACTCATTCTATGGTTTTGGTCTACACCCAGTAACCAAAAACTAACTACTTCTTCCAATCATCGTATTTTCTTTCAATTTAGGGTTTCATTGCTTAATGGCTTTGGAGGCTTTGAATTCTCCAACAACAGCCACCACTCCCTTCACTCGCTACCAAGAAGAGGAGGAGGTTGACCTTCAACTCCGCGAGCCTTGGGCTAAAAGAAAACGCTCCAAACGACCGCGTTTCGAGACCGAGGAAGAGTACCTCGCTCTTTGTCTCATCATGCTAGCACAAAGCGGCAACAATAATAACGCCAACACTTCCTCGCACCGCCAACCGTCACCGTCACCGTCACAGAAAGAACCCTCACCGCCGCTCAAGTTATCTCACAGGTGCACCGTTTGCAACAAGGCTTTTCCTTCTTACCAAGCGCTCGGTGGACACAAGGCCAGCCACCGCAAGTCCTCCTCCGAATCCACCGCTGTCTCGGCCGTCGCCAACGACAGCGTTTCCGCTTCCACCGTCGGCGCCGCTGGAAGGATGCACGAGTGTTCCATCTGTCACAAGAGTTTCCCCACCGGACAGGCCCTGGGTGGCCACAAGCGCTGCCACTACGACGGTGGCAACCACCACAGTAACAGCAACGTCAACGGCAACAACAGCAGCGGCATCACTTCCTCCTCCGACGGCTTTGGCGGCGGTGCTGCCTCCTCCCACACGCTCCGTGGGTTTGACCTGAACCTGCCGGCGCCGCTGACGGAGTTCTGGCCGACAGTGGGGTTCGACTTGAGGAAGAAGGTCGGCGGAGGGGGCGAGCAAGAGGTTGAAAGCCCGTTGCCGTTAACCGCCGCCAAGAGGGCCCGTTTGTTTTCAGGGGAGGACCGTGATGATGATGATGAAAGGGCGTAGCTTCATTCACAGAATGAATGTTTATTTTAATTTGATTGAAATTGAATTCGCTGGTCTCGTGAATATGAATCGCACCCACTTAGTTTAATTTCCATTCGTTGTTTTTGCTTTTTTCTTTGGTTTAGGGAGGATTGGGTTGGGATTAATTAGGTTCGGATTTTGTTTCTGCTCATCTGTACAGACAAAATTTGTTCATTGCTTTTGGACTCTTCTTTGTCATTGATGCAATCTAACAAATTCGTTTTTCAGTAATATTATTTTAAGCTAAAGATAAACATATGCCAGTTCCCCTTGTATGCATAGTCTTATACATTTTCTTCCTCGTTTATTCAGTACTTGGTGGATGAATTTAAGTTGTATATTATCTTCAAATTATTTCTCTGATCAACCATCCGAAATTAATGATCCGTTTTCTGGTAAACAAGACTTTTTCTGTGTGAGTGAAAGGGTGAATATATCTGAATTAATTTTTACTTATTGTATTAATTAGACAGGTAAAAGAAAATATTATATAGTTTGACCCAATTTAACTTGCTTGTTCTTCTGTTATGACTACAGATAATATCTACAGGAAATGAAAAAAAATATAAAAAAAAAACCCAGAATTTAGACCACGTTAAAGGTGAGGGAATAGGCAAGACACATGTCTAAATTCATAAAATTTGACATTTTCTAGAGAGATATGCCCCTTGATAAGAATGGGTTATGATTATTTACCAATTTGCACCCTTAAAAGAGAGTGGAATCTAATACCAAATAAGCCACCATTATAAAAAATAATGATCTAGGAGTGAAGTCTATTGATGGTGGGTGGTATACTGCAACCCAAATTAATTGACCAGTGCTTAAGATGGATTAAGTCAAGGTCTTTCTCCAATAAAATAATCAACATGGTGGGGTTTTACTTGGCCCAAAAACATCCACTGCATGCCGCGTGAACAACGCAGGGACAGCAGGAACCAAAATTTCCTTGCTTAATCCTTTTTCTTTAGCTCATTTTGACAGCTTAAATGAACTGTGTTCATTAATTAGGTTTATTGAAATTTCAGCATATTTTAAAGACTCACCCCAATTGATATTTCTTTTGGCTATTAATCCGATACAACTCCTCTACGTCTGGCATAAAGATCTAAAATTTATATTGAGAGAGAGAGAGAGAGAAAAGAAGGAGAAATAATAAAGAAAAAGAGTGGTAATGAAAGGCTAGCTACACCCAATTAGTTGTGCAATGTGATGTTAGGGCAATGGGTAAGGTGGGTTGAACTGAAACCCTCCCCATGTGGTTCCTGCCTTTAATGCACATGTTGGTATCATCATACCAAATATGCAACCGCTTTATTATGTGGCTAAGGACACTTGTTATTGGGTTGGCAAATCTATCCACCCACTAATTAATAACAAGTCTTTGTACGTATCCACTATCCAGAATCTTGTATTAGACAAGAGACACACCCTTTTTAGTAACAGGGAAAACTACCTACCTACTTTCTAATCCCTTTATAATTAATAATATTAAGGCTTCACAATCATCTCCATTTTTCTTCTTCTTTTACCCCTTCTGTAATTCCCTTTCGTCATTTTAAACATGTAATGTAATGTATTTGTTTGATTAATAAAGTAATCATAGTATTGAACCAATTGATCGTAGCCAGGTAATAGTTATCTCGTGACCGAGTTGTATCTGGCAAGACGTGTGGGGAATGCTTCAACGTGTGGTACAGTGTACTAATAATAATGCATTCAACTAAGCTACGTTAATTAATTGAGTTGTGTTGCGAGCAAGTATAATTTTCCATCCTTTCTTTAGGATGCAAAAGTATCCTTACGCGTTGTGTGGCTATGTTACAATCCAGACGATGCCCTTCAATTAAGAAGTTGTGACTTGAAGGAGTGTGAATCCTATGCCATGCGTGTCGTGTTGTCAAAGTCGGTTCCTCCAAACACGGTCTTCACTAACATATTTTATACCATTATATACTGTATGTTAGTCCAAACACATACGTTATTTTTGCTCCTTCCTCAACTAGTTTTGCATGCACATTAATCGTTTCTTTCCAAGGAGTTTGAGTGCAAAATAGTAATTAACTTGGTACTTTGCGTACGGGAGGTAAATATGGAGGAAGAAGCTCTTGAGTTGCGTATGCTTTGCCTTTTTGGAATGGAAAAGCAGCACAAGTCATCTTCTTCAATGTACGTACTACCATTACTACCTTCCCAAGAAACAAATTAACTAAAAACAATGAATATGCTTATCAGTTACGATTTAAGTAATCTCCAAAGAGAACTCGTGGAAAATAAGATGTACGTGGATCTGAACATGACTTTAAAACGTTGAACAAAGGCATGAGAAACGTGAAAGAAACACCACTTCTTCTGCAGCATTCATTTCTTGGATCTTTCTGTTAGTCCACTTCTTTAGTTCTTTCTCACTCCATTAATTTTATCACAAGTGCACTTTTTTTTATTTATATATACCTCAAACGCCACTTATCTGTTATTAATAAGAACATTATCACCTTCTGCCATGATGGTCATCAACAACTAAAAGAAAGAGTGAAATTTTACTTAATTCAAGTGAAAACTCTTGCAGTAACTGAAGAGGGTGGTTATAATGATTATTTGAATGAATGAATGAATGAATAATGATGATGGATGCTGAGTATTTAATTTTGTAGGTGATCTGTGTAACCGGTTTTGTTTTTTGACCACCAACCAAACACAAAGAAACATTGAAAGAAACAAAAAACAATATAAGAAACATCAAATTGAGTGAGCCGCCTCTCCCAAAGTTACACTTCTTCTGATTCATTCGGTCTGGTAGCAACCTAGAAGGTGACAGTCAATGAGGAATATGTATCAGTGTTACGAATATCGTGTTTCATGTTCATCAGCAATTAAAACTATAAGATATACACAATACCTCACAGATACCTCATAATGTTAGATTTTACTCAATATTTCTATACTGGTCAAACAAATTTTATATGCAATAAGTTTATTACTTTTTATAGTAATCAAATAATACCACGTGTTTAGACTTTTATGAATAAAAATGAGAAATTGTGAAGTATAGGTGGAAAAAATCTATTGTATCAAAATTATTGGCAGATATTAAGCTTGATTAAAACCTATTGAAATGGTAAAATTAAACCTTGATTAATTAAGCTATTTTTAACTGAGCAGTGAGAGTTAGAAAAATCGAGAAAAAGGGCCCCAAAAAGAATGAGCCATCTTTGTTTCCACGTAGAGCTTGTGAATTAAAAGATTAGGCAACCACTCCACTCCACTCCTGTGTCCCTTTCAGTTTTATGATAATTGTTACCCTATGTCATCACCAACAAATCACTCTGTCCAATTCATGCCTTCTTTCATTTTCAATCTAATACCATTCTCAGTACTAAGTACCTCCACCATTACCTTGTACACTTATTACTAGTCCCATCACAAATTTTCTTGTACTTCTTATCCTATAAATATCATAATTTAGATTTCACATAAGTAAGATTAATGATATATAAAGAGAAAATTTTATAAATTTATTGATTATTTTAAGTTAAATATAATATTATCTTCTCATATATAAGTAAGTAGAGTGGCATATAAACAATTTTCTCCCATTAATACATGTTATTTTGATAGGTTAAATATGTGTATCAGAAAAAAGAGAGAAGAAAATACGTGTTTCTATGTGAGAAAGATGTTTCGAACATAAACTATATATATCCTAACTTTTAAGAAAGAGGATGCAAATTTACAATGAAAGAGTGAACTGAATATATATAATATATATATCTTCAGTTTTCTGCTTACTTTTTCAAGCTATTACTGTGAGGTATACGCATGGGCAAAACCAGAAAAGCACACTTGAATGTTCATTCAATTATGCCAAATTCTGTCCAGGGGATTAAATTGAATAACATTATTTTGTTTGCAAGTGGCAGAACCAAACAGGATTAAGTCAAATAAGACAAGTAAGAGGATTAGGAGATTTAATATAGATTTAGATTCTACGTCTGACACATTTTAGGTTCATTGCCATATGCAATGTTTATGTACCCAGTGACCTTTTCTCCTTTTAACAATGATACAGATAACTAACATGATTTTATCAACTAGTGCTTCCATTTTGTAGGATTTATTAGGGCTTGATGCTGCTGAAATGAAGAAGATTAGGTTCATGCCATTCTTACGTGGAAAGTGTGGGTGTGTGTCAGTGCAGTGCTTTTCATAATATGAGAATTTTTAGGTGAATTCGATTCAATCATGCCTACTTATTTTAATTACATATCTGTTAATGGATAAGGTCACCCATTCATCCTTAAACATCTCTTAAGATACATTCAACAATGATACAGTAATTTTTTAATTCATTAAGTAACAAACAGAAAATATAAATTATGAAAACCACAAATATAATTTTATATGTGAATATAAATACTCCAAAATATAATTATTGTAGTTGTCAACTTCATGCCCAGTACTAATAATTTTTTTTAAATAAAATTTTGAAATAGTTAGAAATTAATTTTGTATTTTCTAGAAAATATAATAATTTTAAAAGGTTAGTTCTATTATTTCATTGTAATAAGGAGGTGCAGAAAGTAATCAACGAGGTAAGAAAAGCAATTGCCTCCTCTATCTGTAACAGAGAAGGTCCAGAAGAAGGCCCGTATCGGACGGACAAGTTAAAAAAGCCCACATTGTTCGGATCAGGATAGTTTGTTTTTTCGCATCACCTGTTTCTGCTAGTTATACCAAATTTTAGTTTTTAGCTTTTATTTGAAAAATATTTCTATGTATAATAAAATGTTTCAATATATATAGTAAAATTTCAATAACTTTCAAACGTAATTAACAAAAGATTACGAATTAATTTTTCCTACAATATTCAAAATACTTCCAGATATTTAGTTTTCTTAAGTCTCTTATTGAATAAGGGTTCATAGTATGGTTCATACCCTAATAATTTTGAAATATTTTTTTAATGTTTACTTAAGTTTAGAACAATATGTTACAAAATATTTTAATAATTAAATCAAGATTTTTCATTCGAACGGAGAAGGTAAATCATCAACTACATATTTTCACCTCTTAACATCAAACTTTGCCTCCACCTTTGGTCACGTTTGAGGAATGAACAAAAGTTGTAAGAGACTTAATTATTGGGTGGATAAGAAAAGAAAAGAAAACCCTAAAGCTGCTACAAAGATAAATTATGAAAATTGTCATAAAAGAAGCAACATTAATAGAGAGCCGTTGTGAAGAAAAGAGCTTTAAATGCAGCAAATAAAAACTTGATTATTTTAGTCTTAACAAAATAAGAAGAAGAAAAAACTTAGACAACCAATCACCTATGTTTGCGGTCTCAACCACAAATATCTAAAGCACCGTGCCAACATCTATCTCCAAATATCTTCTTTACCTCTCACCTATTCATGTGTCTTCACTGTTTACTTGTTTGAAAGATTTCCAAAGATTGAAAATAATACTTAAAGAAACTGAAAATCTTATCCGAAATCAATTTTAAAGAATCATAACCATGCATTATTATTTGGTGAAAAAATTGTAAGCATATATATGATCACAATATACTAAAAAAGCTTGAGAGGAAACGAGTAACTAAAGCTGTTTCATATGCATTGAATCATGTAAGCATGTAATAATATCATGGCAATAGAATATAAAGCAGAGACGAAACCAGTAATTAAAGTTGTTTCATATGCATTGAATCTTGATACCTTTATTCATTCAGAAGTTTATATACCAAATGGGTTCAATGCTCTCTATTTTATTTTTCAGTTATATATATTATTCTCGACATCGTTGCCATGAATCATGATAAATATGGTTTGTTATAGCATCATACGAATTTGCAGATTTTGATGACCACTACTTTCGTTTTCTTATTGCTGTCACAAAACAGAAATAATGCAGATTACGCTTAAAGCTAAGTCCAATGCAGTGCTCCGTACCATCTCACACAGATCCTCACGTTACACATGTTTATACTCTTTAGATTAAAGTGAAGAGAAGAATTTTAAAATGTTTTTCACTCTAAAAGTAACAATTCTTTTTGTTTATTTACTACGTTAAAATTCGTAAAAGTGATTTTCAAACTTTAATCACTTTGTGGGAACACGTTCAGTGTAGGAACTAGCTAGGAATGACGAACGCATGCTACCATGCAATGATGCTCATAAAGTAATGAGACGCTCTTACATTATGTGGCAAGATCTCAACATTGAAGATGATAGCCATAATTAGAGTATCATTTCATCTCACAAGTTTGCATGATTAAACATTTTGAGACTATCTGACACCGTCCAAAACTTAAAAGCTGTTGTGTTGCCCAATTTTTAACTCTGAATTAGAACAAGAATATTTTTTCATCTCTTCCCAACCAATGGATGATGAATACAATGCCAAACATACTATTCATTGGTTAAGTTTGTGTTTGGTTTGAGGTGTGAAGATTCAGGTTTTGTTTTGGATATAGAAAATGAAAATGGTTTAAAGTAAGTCTAGTTTAAATATCAATCATAGTTGCACTTGATACGAGGAGCTGAATATGCATGGAAGATAATTTTCTCTTGATTAGATTTAGAGTGTAACATTTATAATAATGTGTTCTACCTAACGGTATGATTCTTCTTCTTCTTTTTAACTGGCATAGTTGCAGCAGATGTTATTATAAGCCATGTGAATTCTCTGGTACGTATAAGGGTGAATTAAATTTCCGTACAAAAATCTTAAAGTGGCTAGTTTGTGCATGATGAGGTTCTGAATGAAATTGGTGTTTAACTAGTGCGAAAGGAAATGAAGCAGTAGTAGCAGTGGTAGCTAAGATCTGAGAGTTTATGCGCAAAATCTGCAGCATTAAAGCATTACAGGGTTCTCACACTGCATTATGATTAAGGTGTTCCCCACCCCACAAACCCCTTTTCTCCCAATGATATTATGATCCACACAAAGTTGGTTGATATAGAATTGACATTTTCTACACAAAATGCATGGTATTGGTAGCCATCACTGTCACAAATGAAGTTACTTTTTCTTTCTTTATTTTGCCTAAACATTAGTCTAAAAGAAACAGATTTTGGGAAAGAAAGTGAAGGTCAACATTGAAAGCGATAAACTCAGCACGGGTCCCTTTTCCTTCGGAGGCTTATATTCTTTTGAGACCCTAATGCTTAAAATTAACCAATGTCGGGTATTTGTAGGAACAAAAATTGCTTCAAAACTTAATTCATTATTTGGATCAGGAATATTTAAATAATAACTTTTTATATAAAATATGTTATTTGAACTAAGACAAATAAATTAACATTTTAAAAATCTATTAAAATATAATTTGATTACTTAAAATTTTAATTTTTTTCATAAATTATTCTTTATTATATTTATATTATATTTTCATATTTTTTAACGACTCGATCTAAATTAGAATTTTGTCCGTTCCACATTAATCGATGATTATTGGTGACATTATATTTTAAACGATTCCAATTATAATTTTTTTTATAAAATTAATAAGATTATTTTTCATTTAATGTAAATAATAGTTTTTTAATCTATGTTGATATATGTTGATATGAAATTATTTTTTTTATTTAATATTATTGAGATTATTTTCTCCTAATTTAAATTAAAAAATTTTCAGTTAACGTTAATTAAAATTTTATTAATTAATGTCATCTAATTTTTTTAATATTTATAAGAAGTATTTTTTTATTGATATTTGTAAATATATTGTTATTTTATATTTAAAGTTGATCAATATTTTTCTCTGATATTGATTGAGAAAATTGTTGATGAGTAAAATTATTTTTTATAAACATATAACATGGTGATTTTTTTTAGCAAACTTCGATTAAAAATTCGAGAAAAATGGCTTTAATCAATAATGTAATAAAAATAATATTGATTCACGTAAGTTAAAACAACTACCATTTATTTCAATTAAAAAATAATCTCAAAAAAAAAATCTTATGAACATTAACTAAATGTTTTTTTTTTTTGACAAATTTTGATAAAGAAATAGTTTCAACCAACATGAGATAAAAAAAAATAACCAAATGATATTTTTGAATTATGAAATATTATTATTTAATATTAAAATAAAATTTCATACTCAGTGATAATTAAAAGATTATACTAAAAAAGTTTAATAAATTTAAATTGTTGTATACAGATAAAATATTTAAGAGACAGAATAATTTGAATTAAAGTTCATTAAAAGATTCAATATTTAAATATACAATTAAGTCTTAAACCCTAATTAAAGGGGCAATGTGATTGGATAGTATTGCAGCACTTTATGGCAGTGGGCGTTGACTAACAGTCATTGGGAATCTGAGGAGAATGCGATGAGTTTGAACAATTTGAGAAGAATAGGATGTTTGAATTTGAAGGAGTTAGGGAAATCTGAAAGTTGGAGGAATCAAGTGTGGTTGAAGGAATATACTTAAAAAGGGTTTGAATGTGGAATATTTAGAATTTGTGGTGATACAGTCAGCAGCATGTGTAAGAGTGAGTTTAGTTTAGGCAGCTTTGAAGACTTTAGGGAAAACAAGAAAAAGGAATGGGAGGGGGGGACCTAAACATGTGCATGAGTGAGGTGAAATATGCATTCTTTAAACAAATGTTGCAGAGTAGCACTATTCTGGGTATGTGTTCAAATGGGAATATGATATATTCTTTAGTGCTTCTATAATACAATCTGCCATTTTCTTAATCTTTCTGTTCCATGAGAACACCTTTTTATCAGCAATGTATCATTTATATGGTCAACACCCTCTGAACTAGCCCACTGTAATATGTTGCAAAATTAGGTAAATATGTTGGACTCAAAATACTTGTGTACGAATAATTAATTGCTACCAACCAGTTTTCTTAAAGTTTATCACCATATTGACTTCACTTTTTGAAACCAATTAAAGTTTGATTCAACTTTTTCAACACTTATTCTTCATTTATAAGTTATCTGCTGTATATGTCTGCATCAATATGTCAAATTTTAGCATAGTACCGTTGCCTTTGGAACCCAAATTTAAGGCTTTAAACCTTCCTTCTTATTACCATTTACTGTACAATTATACATTACCTGTAACTCAGAAGTTCAACATCAAAAGTAATTTTTATTATACTTCATATTCATGCTGAAAGAAACTTACTAACATTTTGCTTTAAATTCAGAACTTTATTCAATTTTCGACAGTAAGTATAGAGTTTTTCTTTTACTCAAAAGTATAAGTTGAAAGCAAGCACTTTCCCAGATTAGATGTTTATCACTATTTTTGTTGTTATATTTCAGAAACAGTTAGTGAAACAAACAATCATCTTGCCTTACTTTAAGTAATATTAAATAAGTAAATAGTTACTTTGGTTCTTAAAAGTGTAAATCAATTTAGTATTTAAAAGAACAAATTTTTTTATTTGTTCTTTGAATATATAAAAAGGTACGATATTTATATCCTTTATTGTTAAATTTTGCCAGAACAAAGTTATAAGACTTAGGAATCTAAAATATTTTTTAAGAACTAATTTGACATGAAATGGATTCATGTATTTAAACCAAAAACAAACTTATAACATATTTCTTTATGAGATTAAAAAATATAACTGATTTCTTTTAATACAATGCCATTGAAAAGTACAGTAAAAAAAAGTTATTAGTTTTATCAAATAAAATTTAACTGAGTATAGTTAATTGAACAGTTTATTTTGAAAAAAATTACTATTTTTATCAAATAACCATAGCTGGTTTCTTCTAGCTTAGCACGTTTTCGGTGTGTGATGGGAAGGGAAAAAGCAAGAGAGGAAAATAAAGTGACTTAGAAGAAAACGTTTAAGTTGTGTCAAAATTAAGAAATTTGATTAATATTATATATATATATATATTTTACTCATTAAATCGTATTTTTTTAATGTTTTATTGATATTCTAAAATGACAGTTTAAATGGAGCAAAATTGTTTTTTTCTAAGATGTAAAAGAATGACAGAAGAAGTATAAAGTGATAAAAAAAGAGAGAGATGCAAAAGAAAAAAGAAACAAGCGTGTGAACATGATAATCCCGATGCAGAAGGAGTTATAAGTATTGAAATATTGTATTTTGAGTGTGTGATGAATCAAAAAGAAGTATTTTGAGTATGTGAGGGATTAAAAAGAAGTATTTTGAATATGTGAGGAATTAAAAAGAAGAATTTTGAGTATGTGAGGAATTAAAAAGAAGAATTTTGAGTATGTGAGAAATTAAAAAGAAGTATAGATAAGGATATAAGAAGAGATGAAAAGAATAATTGGAAATTGTAGTGATATATATTTTTTGAGGGAGAAAGTAAAAATAAGTGTTGGCAATGACAACTGTCCACTAAGGAAAAAGAGGTGAGTGATGATGAAAATGAAAGGGTGGAGGATTAGGACTGAGTTGGCTACAGACTACACTACTGGAAGGGGTTTGATCAGAAGCGAACAGAACAGAACTGAGGCATTTGATGAGAGGTCCATTTACTACTATACCATAGTATAGTATGTATAGGAGTTCGCGTTATTGAAGGGATGCAAAAGAGAAAGCTGAAGTGTCAGTTTTGGCGTGCACAACTCAGCAACGTGCACCCCAGAAATTGAATGGTGTCTACCCACTTTCTCACCTAAAATCAAAGACCAAAATGCATTAGGAAAAGTGTAACGAAGTGGCAATGTTCAAGGCTGCTAGACACAACACAACCTTTGTTTCTGAACACTTTGGCATTTTCTGTACTTTGAGTTACATATGAGAAAAAGAAACCGCTTCACCCCAGTCTCTGCTTGATTGTTCTTTTTCTTTTTACTTTTCTTTTTTGTTTTTGTTTTTTGTTTTTCTCCTTCAGCTTCTGGCTTCCTGGCTGTGTTGAAAGTTGGAACTTGAAACTCAGTTTGGTGCTCCTGACTCCATACACAAACAAACACACTGTCATGCACAGCAACAACACCTGTTGCACTGCACTATTTGTCTTGTCCATCTTCTATTGAACTCCCACTGTGTGCGAGTCTCTTGTCACTGTGAATCTGGTGTAAGATCTTGGTTTACCATTCTCTCGCTTTACCTTTATTTTTGTTACCTTCAGCTTCATGTCTGGTTATGTTGTGTTCTGATATTCTTTTATTGTTTTTCTCTAGAAAAAAAATTATTTTTTTCTCTACATTTAACAAAACGGGCGTGTGAATATTGGAGGTTTTTTTTTTGTTTTTTTGGCAATGCGTGTAGTTGTTTATATATTATGAGGTTAAAAAGAATGGAGTGTTGGGTGTTGTTGGGAACTACACGGAGAGTGAAGTTTGGTGCTTGTCATTGTGATTTGCAAGTTGATCTAGGGCATATTTCTTCATGTGTGGTTGAGAGTTTCACAGCACCACACAGCATAAAGTTATGATCTTGCATTCATTATTTTACTAGATATCTGTGATACATTCTGGTGGATTCCTCAGATTTCAGCAGCCCAAGTTTGTTTATGATATATTCTTGCAAGTAGCTGATGTATGATTGTTCATTACTATAATAACTCCATATTCGTGATCTTCTTCATTTATTCCATACTTGGCAAAAGATTCTTGTTGTCTACAGTTTTGGTGGTTTTTTCAACTGATACCGAGATGCTGTTTTCAGTTGCAGGTTTTCGAACTTCAACAATATAAAAAAAGGGGAAACAAAAAAAGAAAAGAAAAGAAAAGCATTACAAGTATAGATATAGATATTGATATATATATTGATGCTGGATTTGGAACTTGGAGCTTTAAGAGCACTAGAGGTGTTGGTGGTGTGAATCTTTATTGGCTTTTAAAAAACAAAGAAACAGAAAGTGAAAGATAAAGAAATATGGGAAAGTGAGGTGGAGTCAGATTTGTGTCTCTGGTTTGATAATTGTTTAGTGTTAACACTCTGTTGGCTATGTCCCCTGAGCTGACTCGGTGCGCCCGGGCTCCGTGGGCTTTGCCGCCGACCAAGGAAACAATCTCTTGTTGGAGTCTCTTCCCATTTAAGAGAACCTTTGCTTAAAAAATTGGACTCTCTCATCTCTCTCATTATTCATTCACCTTCTGCCTTGTTTGCTGTAAAGATTCGGTCACACTCTGCACTATTTAACCTTGCTGCTCCATAAACCTTCCTTTTCTCTCTTAAAGCCAACAAACAAACTTGGATAAATCTTAGGGAGAGTTGGCCCTCAAAGCTGGGCTTGTCTTCTCTTTCCTTTTCTGGGAAATTTTGTCTGCTATATATGTAGGGATGTTTATTGGGGCTATCTATGATTTATTGGATTTAGAAATCAGCTATTGAGTAGTGGTGAAATCTGTTTTTTGTTGTTTCGGTCAAGTCGGCCTCAGTTGAGAGGAAGCAGATCTTATATTGTCAAGATGAAGTTCATGAAGCTTGGATCCAAGCCTGATACCTTTCAGACTGATGGGAACAATGTTAGGTGAGACTATGTTTTCTCTTTAATATACACATTGTTGTTTCTTATTATTTTGATGATATTTTCGCTGAGATGTGAAGTACACTATTTGATGTGTTGATGTTCCTCTTTTATTTTTTCAAATATAAATAAATTACACAAACTCATAAGTGTAATATACGTTCTCCCAACAGGTTTTTTCATTAGTTGCTGTAGTTTGTTTTGAAGGTGGGTAATTGATAGTGTTTGGATAACACAAGAATCAACCCTACCCTACAAAATCCTGGTGATTCCATTAAAGAGTAGAGGCAACTATTTTAATACTTTACCTCCACTACAGAAAATTAATTGAGTATTTTTCACCATGTAGCTAATCCAACACAGTATGTATCAATTCACAATTCCTATTAGTCATGATTTTCCCTTATGTACATGTATTTCATTCTTGAAGGAGCTTTTCTGTGATTAAGGAGATGTTTTCCGTTTCATTCCTTCATCTTCCTTATGGTTTCTACCTTACATAATGCATGATATGATATAAATAAATAAAATACATAAAAAGATAATGCTGGGAAATGTGCTTATTAAATATTAGATACATCAATAATAATCATGCCTTGTATCTGATAGCTATTGACCTATGGCATCCTTTGATGGCCGCCCTAGCTAGGACTCATACATTCCTTTGATGGTTTAATTGTCTTTTTATCTTATTTTTTTTCGTTTACTCCTATAACTACTGTTTTGTAAGTGCATTGTTGTTACACAATACAATATATCCAATTATTTATTCAAATTATTGTTATTCTTTGTATGACTGATGTGAAAGAACTAAACAATACCCACTTGCATTTTCTATATTCTCTAAAACTGTATTCCTGTTATTGTCATATGCAAATTATGTAATTTTATAATATACTGGCTACCTAATTTTCAACATCACTTTCTTTAGTCTTGTCATACTACATATCCCTTTTCAAAGCAATATTGAACCATATTAAATTTTGGTAAGAACAATCAGTCACTGAGTCACATATCCTAATAACTACAGTACACAGCATCTTTTGCTGTGTAACTGCATCAAGTATGTAGAAAATTAGCGTGAAAGAAGCCAATTAGCTCTCATGCTGAATCTATTGCTTTGAGAAGAAGCTATTTGCTAAGTTTCGTGGTGCTGTTAAAACAAGCTTTTAGAAGCCATTATATATTAGTTGCATATTCACTTTATATAAACAAAGATTTTACCATTGAAAATCTACATTCAGTAAGATTTCGCATTTTGAGTTTGTTTAGTCCACTTGTGATGCTGAATAAGACATTTAAAAAGAGCACAAAAGAAAAAAAAAAAGGTAAAAGTTTTAGATTCTCATTTCTTTTTTAACCTAGCCTCTTCTGGCTTTTTTTTCTTTTTTCATTTTATGCAACCTATTTTCCGACAGTTTTTCTCAAGATGAATTTCATGTGCAGGTATGTGGCAAGTGAGTTGGCGTCAGATGTTGTTGTTAGTGTAGGAGATATAAAGTTTTATTTACATAAGGTATGATTCAACCCAGTAAACTTATATGGTCTCCAGCTGAGAATTTCAATATCAGCATTTAATGATTTCTAGAAGTCTCAAATTTCAATTATTTCTGGCAATTCAGGACAATTACTGTCTGAAATTCATAATTTGATATTATGTTCCTAATATAGTATTGCATCATGAGGATGATTCACTCTTTGATGTTCATTCCCGCAGGACACATAAAAGAAAAAAAAAAGCTTTTGTTAATTATGAGTCTTGGATTTTCAAGATATTTAGGGGCTGTTTGTTCTTCTTTTATTAAGTAAATTGGTTCTGCTTTTTATTCCTTAACGTGTACCTAAAAGGTCACACAGTAACAAAACTAATGTGACAGTATTGGTAAACTATTTTTCTACATTGCTCTATGAGAATTCATGCATATAAGGAGCAGATTGGTAAGGGCTATTACTGTCCTATGTTAACTTTGTTCTCTAAGGCTGAATTGAACAGTTTTAGTTTCTTTTGTTATGAGTTTAAACTGTTAGATTTACAAAGACTCTGGTTGGACCACTATTACTTGGAAGTCACTGTAGAGATTGGGCATACATGGCTCATATTGGTTACAACTTCCAAATAAACAGTTAAATAAATTTGGCTGCAAGGTTTCATTTTGTGTTACTGATATACCAAATTCTTTGATGTGTAGTTTCCTCTCCTGTCAAAGAGTTCTCACTTACAGACATTGATCTCCCTCAATAACGAAGAAAATGTAGATGAAGTTCAGATTTCTGACATTCCTGGGGGTGCAAGCACCTTTGAAATATGTGCTAAGTTTTGCTATGGTATGACTGTTACCCTCAATGCTTACAACGTAATAGCAACTCGGTGTGCAGCAGAGTATCTTGGAATGCATGAGACCATTGAGAAAGGGAATCTCGTTTACAAGATTGATGTTTTCCTTAGCTCTAGCATTTTCCGTAGTTGGAAGGATTCAATCATCCTTCTTCAGACTTCAAAGTCTATGTTACCCTTGGTTGATGACCTAAAGGTTGTCAGTCATTGCGTTGATTCTATTGCAAATAAGGCATGTGTTGATGTATCCAAAGTTGACTGGTCCTACACCTATAACCGGAAGAAGCTTCCAGAGGAAAATGGGATCGAGTCAAACCAGAATGGACTCAGAACTCGACTGGTGCCAAAGGACTGGTGGGTTGAAGATTTATGTGAGCTTGAAGTTGATTTGTACAAGTCTGTGATTACAAATATTAAATCCAAGGCAGTTCAATCCAATGAAGTAATTGGCGAAGCTTTGAAAGCATATGCTTACAGAAGATTGCCAAATTTCAGCAAGGGTATGATCCAGTGTGGGGATGTGTCAAAGCATCGTGTCATAGTTGAAACTATTGTGTGGTTGTTGCCTACTGAGAAAGGCAGTGTTCCTTGTAGGTTCTTACTTAAGTTATTGAAAGCTGCCATTTTTGTAGAATCAGGAGATAGGACTAAAGAAGAGCTGGTAAAGAGAATTGGGCAGCAACTGGAGGAGGCTTCTGTAAGTGATATTTTGATTCAAGCACCAGATGGGGATGCTACAATGTATGATGTTAGTATAGTACAAAACATTGTCAGAGAGTTTTTTATGAAAGATCACAATGCTGAGATTGAATCAGTTGGGGATGGTGAACTAGTGGGAATAAGAAAACCGGGGATTTTATCAGATGCTTCGAAGCTGATGGTTGCAAAACTCATAGATGGATACCTTGCTGAAATTGCAAAAGATCCAAATTTACCTTTGTCAGATTTTGTTAATCTAGCTGAGTTAGTGTCTAGCATCTCTCGTCCAGCTCATGATGGCCTTTATAGGGCTATTGACACATATCTGAAGGTAACTCTTCTCACAAAGAGAATTCTTTGATTCAATTTGCATTTGCATTCTGACTTGCTAGTGTGAGCTTTTCTACACTCATATCTCTATATATCTAGAAAAATTATGTACTGAATATACAGTAATATTTTAACTTCATTTTTTTCAAGTTGTTTGTGGAGGTAACTAATTCATTCCTTCTATTTTATCTTGCTTCTAATTTTTAAACACGACAGGAGCACCCTGGGATCAGCAAAGGCGAAAAGAAGAGGATATGCAAGCTGATGGATTGTAGAAAGCTATCAGTTGACGCATGCTTGCATGCAGTGCAAAACGAGAGACTACCATTGCGTGTAGTTGTGCAGGTACTATATTTTGAGCAGTTAAGAACTGCTGCATCATCAGGCACTAGCACTCCTGACATACCAAGAGGAATAAAAGACTTGAACAATGAATCCAATGGAAGCTCAAGGTCAGGGACAACTAATCCAGAAGATGAGTTGGATGCTGTGGCCACAGCTGAGGAACTGAAGGCATTAAGAAAGGAACTTGCATCATTGAGGCTGAGCAACGGAGTTGGAAACAATGACAAAGATGGAGATATCAAACCCAGCATGGACAAAGCTGTCATTGGCAAGGTGAAAGGGTTGCTCAAGTCAAAGAAGTCTTTCATAAAGCTTTGGGCCAGCAAAGGGGGTCAAGGGGAAAATAGTGGCTCAGACTCATCAGAGAGTATTAGTTCTGCCAACCCAGAAGAAGCCAAATCTACTCCTTCCAGAAATAGGAGGCATTCAGTTTCCTGAAAGTAGTTTGGTTCATTTTGTTGGCTTTTCTATTATTGTTTCTTTTCTTTCTTACTTTTTACTAGTTTCACTAAGATTCCAACACTAGTGGTTTATCTCTTCTATATTGAGTAGAGTACATATAGTTTAAAATAGTAGAATTGTGAAGAATGGAAATCATGCAATCCAGACATCTATCCTATCAATAGTTTTTAAGCTGCCCTTTGCACTTCCTTGAGATAGAAATATCCCAAGATCACATCCACACACTTCTTTTTCTGAGTAAGTATTTCAAGGAAACTGATGGTATAAATGAATATTTACCACTTACCACTATAATCATGTGTTATCAGTTACTGTCACGTGTTTTGCTGAAATTCTGACAAGACCTCTCATGACCTATTATTTCGTACCTAATATTTGAATAACTTTGAGTGTGCTATAAAAGATGTGCGAGTAGAAGTAGATTCGTCTTGTATTTAAAATAAAGCTATTATTATGGGGGGATCTGAGGCTGCCAGATGACACATGCATTAACATTTTGTGGACCTGCAAGCTTATGATCCATTATTCTAGGTTGAAGTCAAACCAATTGTTTTTGTATATAATTTAAAGTCCACTTGTTGAATATTTAAAGTATCATTCTTATTTATCTCAATATGGAACAAGAGAATTAGTGTGAGTGTAATCCAGAGTGAGACTTCCAGCATATAATATTGTGTCTTGAATATAAACAAAACATACAAGCTGGTTTTAAATATAAGTAAATTTTAAACATTTTATCTTATTTATTAAATTTTGTCACAATATCTTTCATTTGATCGAGATAGTATCTTAATGATTTGAAAGTATTTTTAAGACTTTTTACTTAAAAAAACATAATAATAAAGGAGAGATTAGAAAAAATATTTAATCTTTAAATGGAAAAATGAAATTAAATAATGCTAAATCAATCCAAGTGACATTGGGTGAGTGGTCTGAAATTGTAATTTAACTAATCCAATGTTTATCTAGCACAGATCAGAAGAGACAAACTTGTTCCCCTAAAATCCACAGAAGCATGCTTTAAAATGCACGTCACAAACATTGAAAATTAAGTGAAATCCGGCACCCATTAATCGCATACCAATCTTTCAAGGTTGGATGAGTAATAATATATTAATAAAGTGAAGGTTACTCCTTAGGCCAGTTAATTGTGCCGCGGCAGCTAGTTTAATCAAACTCCAAAAAATATTACTAATGAAACCAATAGTTACTATGCTATACTCCCATTTAATAACCTATCTGTTAACTTCAGTTGGTTAATATTGTACCTTTCTCCACTTCGTTTCTGTCACAAGTTGTGATCAGCTTCATAAGCTATGCTCCAAAATCTAAAAGCAAGATTCGTTTATTACAAAGGAGTTCCAAATGTTAAGATCAAAGCCGTAGGAATGGTCATTTTGTTATACACAGAATATTGAGATAAGAAAAATGGAAAAACCGAAATCATTGTGAATAAAGGTTATTTAATATTATACACATATATGGACGTGTTGAAATTGAAGGGGTGGAGAAGTGCCTTTCCCAACTTCAGCTGAGATTAGATTCAACAAAAAAAGGGTCAAATTGATTGAAAGGTGCCTGCAAGCAAGTAATAATAATAATGACCAAATTCCATTTGTCTTCCTGATGCATTGAAGGGACACACACATATATATACATATATATATATATATATATATAAATATCGTGTTTATGATGAATATACACCAATAATAGTCTCTCTCTTTCACAAACTAGTTTTGAAATGTGTAGGGCCTAATCGAGCCTAACTAGTAGTATTAATAATACGCAGGGGATATATTGGATCCTGCCCCTCAAATTAAATATAACAGCAATTTGGTATAATGGTGGAGTCCTTTAACCACAGAAGATGCATGTATATGAGGCCAAAGTCTTAGCAGCTAAAGATGAACCTAATTGGAATCCCATTCTCCACAGACATTAATTTTGTTGGGAAATACGCCAAACTCATTTCATGTGGATGCAGATGTGGTCCATTTCGGATAAAGATGCCAATGCCACGTATCCAACTTCTGACCATAACATCCAATGCCTATATGTAGCTTTCTACGCCAGCTTAATCATTATCATCCTTGTGTCATGCATCATCAAACCTCACTCTACATTTTTAATCAATTGGTATCAAGCTCTATTGATGAACAAGCAAGTTTGAGATAAAAATTATAGATTCCTTTCTTGCAAATAAAAATATAAAAATGTCTTCTGTTACACCCTCACTAGCTAACTTTGAAAAGCACATGGGAAAGTGTTCAATAGCAGATAAATCTTGCAACAATATCATATAATAAATTACAATGAATCACTATATTCATGAGAACACTAGAGCTTCCATTCACATTGATATGAATAGGGAATCAAGCAAGAACTTGATGGTTGAAAGAATAGATACGTTGATTGGAATCCAACTATGGAGAAATTCCAACATCTGCGGAGAACCTGAGCAGGCCCAGAACACCCGTTTCTTTGGAATACTATCTAGCCTCACATTGTTTCCACAAGACCCTACCCACTAGTAACTCAACCATGGTTGAATTTGTGTGATATAAAATTACCTATGAGTAACGGTATTCTAATATTATATTAATAAACAAATGCGAACAAGGGTTGGTTGATTAATTGATGATGCATGCATGTTCCCACATTCACTTTATATATGCCTAACTCACCTTTCTTTCTCCATATATATATATAAAACCTGCACCCTTTCTACTTCTATAAGACTATCTAGGTAATTGTGACCATTAATTAAGATATTTATTCCCTATACACTCACTGTCCCAGTCTAGTTGATTCATAGTAAGATTGCTGTCGAGTAGATCAAAAGAAGAAAATAATGAGCTGCAATGGTTGTCGTGTCCTCAGAAAGGGTTGCAGTGATGACTGCATGCTACGACATTGCCTACTATGGATAGAGAGCCCACAAGCCCAAGCTAACGCCACCCTCTATGTGGCCAAGTTCTTTGGCCGTGCCGCTCTCATGTCTTTCCTTTCCGCTGTACCTGCCAACCAAAGATCCGGTATGCAATGTAACCCTATATATATATGCATGAAAAATAGTTACAAAGTTATATAATACTATAAATGGGGATACATGAATTCTGCTGTTCTAATTTTCTTAGAACTTGTCCAATAGTACAATCTTTAAAAACTTAAAATAGTTTCTACAGTTATTTTACAATTATTAAGTACTGTTAAAAAGTTCATCTGATAAATTGTTCTTACATGTTCTTCAGTTAAGCACCCCTAAGCAACTCCTACCAAAGATGCTTTTGAATCACTAATCTTTCAGATAGCTAACTAGCTAGGATGATATCATAGTATTATAGGCCAACCACTCCCACATAACCAATTGTTCTATCTTTTCTAAATAATCGACACCACAGCCAAGTGTCCAAGTTGAAGTAATGTTACATGAGAAGTGCTATCACCATGTTTTCTTTCTATCATACAGTATTTTATTTTTCTTAAAATTTATGAAAAACTCCAAAACTGGAAAAGGTAGCAATTGAATAAGAAGCGAGACATATCAAATTTATAATTTTCAGTAACTAACTAGTAATAAAATGTGAGTTCAAAATTTATAATTTATATTGCTCATGTTATTTATAAGATATTTTAAATAACAAGTACCTTTCATTTGTTAAACCTGGTTTCGTTAAAGTAAGATGAGATTTTGATTTACAATTATATCCAATAACTCTTACTTTTGTTTATATATAGTTATATAATTTCAGTATGCAAGAACTAATAAATTCTTATCATGCAAAGTTTTGACTACAAGTGCAGTATCTATAACAAATCATTGATGATTAACTAACCACTATAATTAACTATATAGCATGATTGATAAGGAGCTGTACTTGTATTTACTGTTATTTGAGTTTGTATGTGTATGTGTGTATTGTTTGGAGAAAAAGTTGAGACCTGTGGTGTGTGTATGTGGCACTGGCAGCTTTGTTTCAGTCACTGCTTTATGAAGCAGTGGGGCGTACTATAAATCCAGTGAACGGAGCAGTGGGGCTGTTGTGGACTGGGAAATGGCACCTCTGCCAAATGGGTGTGGAGAAAGTGCTCCGAGGTGGTGCTGCGTTGACCCCACTCCCTCACTTCTTCAGTAGTGTAGGTGTAGATCAACAACACCATGTAACTGAGAGAGTGAAGATTGGAGGTGGAATATTGTGTCACCAGGCAAAGAAGCAACGTCTGGGGACACCACCCTCTCAGGAATCTGAGACCTCCTATTTGGGAAGTAGACCACAGAATTGTGCTCCTCAAAGTCAAAGGAATCTCCTTACACTATTCTTCTGATACCATAAGAATTATACAAAACCTTAAAGAGTGTTTGTGGGGATTGACATGCTTTTATCAAGCTAATGTTAGTCGCATAATCAAAGAGATATCATATTATAACTGGAGATCGAAATCGGTTTCACCATTTTAAGATGGAAGTTACTCTTATCTAGATTAATTAGCCGGTGATTATAGGTGTAAATGAGTTGAGTATGTTAAGTATTGTAACTTTGGATTGTGAAAAATATTAATTGCTTAAATTTGGCCTATTAGTTTATTTAAAGAAGAAATTTACATACACCTTTCATACATATTGTTGGAGTTATTTTTCAATCATTTTAAAATTTCATCTTGATTATACGTAATGCATTTAATTTAGTTGCATAATATGAAGATGAAATTCTTGAAAAACAACATCATCAACAATACCATGACATTATTTATATGTAAGT
The DNA here is from genome assembly GCA_016859785.1 of Macrotyloma uniflorum. Lineage (NCBI taxonomy): Eukaryota > Viridiplantae > Streptophyta > Magnoliopsida > Fabales > Fabaceae > Macrotyloma > Macrotyloma uniflorum. The sequence goes on from BDMB01000018.1 coordinate 1,263,175, forward strand.
TTTGTCCTCATATCTTATTTCAAAACTTAAATATGACTGGTTAAAAAACAAAACTTGAATTTTACTTGTTTAGTTTATTTATAATTTAATTATTTTTTATTTTAGGAAAAAAATTAAGATTACTTTTTAACATTAATAATTTTGTATTTATATTAGATAATAATATATAAATAAAAACGAGTTTAATGTAATGTAAAACTAAAAAAAATAAAAATTAGACGGTTATATTTTCGAAATTCAATTATAAATAACTAATGGACCTACACTTTCAAAGATGAAAGTTTGAATTAAATTATTAATCAATTTATCAAAGGTCCTGGTTCTGCAAGTAAAAGTGGAGGAAGCCTACATGAATGGAGAAAGCTTCCCATGCCAAATGCTAATCACACTAATTTCAAATATTTTAATTTATTCAAGACGTGTATATTACCTCTTCTTGAATGCTTTTTAAAATTCCAATCAGCAGTAGCAGCATAGCATGAGATTTCAGAGTTTTGTCGTTCCACATGGAGTGAGCCCTTCCTTGTGTCAATTACTTGGCTATAAGAACAAAAATATATTGGATAAAAATACTAAATGCATAAAAGAAGATACAATTCACATTGATGAATGAGATAAAACGAGAAAATTCAGGCCTACTTAACACTATCTAAGCACTGAAAAAAAAAATAACACTTAACACCAATAGGACTTGAGCAATTGAATACTTCATGAAAGTGTAGACCGTTGTGACCGAATTAGCTGAGTACCCCTATCAAACTACTGAGTCTGAGAGTCAACAATGTTCTCAACTACTGATTATTGAAAACTGAATTACGTAAAGGATTTCATCAATCTGTAACTGGCTGATTCCCTAAGATACTATTTTCCTTACAGGTAAGATTTATTCATATAATGAGTATAAAATAGATAAGGAAAGTAACTCTAGGTGCAAAAAAAAGTATCACCCATAAAAAAACTAAAGAATGACTATGCTATATAATAAAAAATAAATAAAAAAAGACTTTTCTGCAGCAATAGCAAAAAAAAAAAGTATCACTCCAAGCTTTGATCTCTGCACTTCAAACTTATTCTTGGAAAGTGCTTTGTTCATGATATAAGCAATCTGATTCGCTGAATTGCAATGCTCCAAGCTGATTTCTTTTTGTAGAAAGTAACTACTATCAAATTTCCAACAGAGTCCTTAAGGGTTAAAATCCTATTAGGCCTTCCGCGGTTAAGGGTGAAGAACTGAAATGAATAGTCTTGGACTCTACTTTAGGAAATCCAACTGATACGGGATTTAGAAAACAAAAAATTCTCTTCCCCAAAGTTGTGATACTATATAGAAAACTATTACAGTGTCTAAATCACCCTCAAAATAAATTAAGAAAATGAGATTTACATTCAGTTATAATTAAGTTTCATCTTTAGTTGATATGAGATTTTCCAACACTTTTGCTTTTTATACTTCTCTAATGGTATGATATTTTACCTTGATGTACTTTATTCTACCATACTAGAAAGGATTCTTTGCAATTTCAATAGCTGACTTATTATCAATATGATAGTAGATTCATCATGTAGTTATCCCACATCATACAAAACTTTTCTAAGCCAAATGGCTTGATTTGCAGCTACTGCAGCTGAAATATATTTAGCTTCACCTATGGATTGACCCACCACATCTTGTTTCTTTCAATTCCAAGAGAAAACACCACTACCAAATGAGAAACATAACATGAGGTACTCTTGGCATCATCTAAACTTGCTATCCAGTCACTATCACATACCCTTGAAGATCTCCATTTTCCTCCTTTGAAAACCATAGACCATAATCAGTTGTGCCTCTTATGTATCTCAATACTTGTTTTGCTACATGATAATGAGCTTGACTAGTAGAATAGAAATAAATCTGGACAGCAAACTTGCAGCAAACATTATGTTTGGTCTAGTGGCTATAAGATACAACAAATTTCCAATTAAGCTTCTATAAATAGAAGCATCTACTTTGCTGCTAGCATCATTAAATGACAACTTCTGATTTACAACAAGGGGTGTGTTCACTGGTTTACTATTCTGCATGGAAAACTTCTCCTATATTTCCAAAGCATATTTTCTTTGTAGGGAAGATTCCTCCATCACTTTGGTGTATCTCCATTCCAAGAAAGTAATTCATTTGTCCCAAATCAGTCATTCCAAACTAAGTTTCCATGTCATGCTTAAATTTGTTCAAGGAATCTGAATTATTACCAATAACCAGCAAATCTCAACATACAAAGACATAATAAGCTGCACTTCATTGCTTGATTTTTTACATACAAAGTAGCTTCACTTTCACTTTGTTTAAACCTCTTGTGCAACATATAACTGTCAATTCTACTATATCAAGCCCTTAGAGTCTATTTCAATCTGTAGAGAGCTTTTTGAAATTTGTAGACTTTGTTTTCACTTCCTGGAACAACAAGCCTTTAGGTTGTTCAACAAAAAATGTCCTCTTCAAACAAACCATTCAAAAAAAGGTTGATTTCACATCAAAATGATAAATTTTCCAACCCATTTTTTTATGGGAATTTTTTTCTGGTTTGTATATGACTTTCAAACTGGTTTTCACTCTCTCACAGGCCCTTAAAAATCAAGGAGCTCTTGATACCATGTTATAAAACCAAAAAAAAAGTAAAGAGGTATAAAACCAGAAAAAAAAAACGGAGAAGTGGATTACACACACGAAAAAAGGGAGAAAATAAGGACTAACACTCCTTTCTACCTAATCTTTGACCATATACAACCAATTCTCCCATAAAATAGGGATTTTTACTAATTTCAACCTAACAAAAATAAAGCAAAACAGAAAATAATAGATGTGACTTAAAGTATCTAGAAAAATCTTTATTTCTAACAGTTGTAGGTGAACAAGGTATCACCAGTGGTCTAGACAAGAACAACTCCCGTCCTTAAAATGGTGAAACCGATTTCGATCTCTAACTATAATATCTCTTTGATATGCCATTGATATTAGCTTGGTAACAGCATGGCAATCCCCACAAACTCTAAGGTTTTTTATAATTCTTATAGGAAAACTTGAAGGAGATGCTATTAGTGCAAATGCTATAGCTAGCCTTTCACTGTGGTAAGAAAGGAAATCTTCCTTATCTTCTTCTTCTACATCAAACAAAACTTCTGATGTTCTTGGTTTGTGACCATATTCTTGTAATCTTCTATTTATGTCCCCAATCTTCAAATATATTTCTTTTGAAAATGGATGAGCTTTGTCACCTGTGAGAAATTCATGCATGGCACCATTAATATCCACTAAGCTAAATCCGGGCAACTTGTCAACCCCACGATCTTTCATCTGCATCCTCACTCTCTTCACATCATTCCACCGAGCAATGCTAGCATACATATTAGACAGAAGCACATAGTTTCCACTTGTTTCTGGTTCTAGCTCTATTAAGTGTTTGACAGCAACTTCACCCATCTCTAAGTTGCCATGAAGTTTTGCTGCACCAAGTAAAGACCTCCACAGAATTGCATTTGGTTTCATGGGCATAGCTTGTAACCTCTCCTTTGCCTCCTTTAATCTCCCAGCTCGACCCAGAAGATCGATTAGGCATCCATAATGCTCAAGTTTTGGCTCCATTCCGTGAACCCCCTTCATGGACTCGAAAATCTCGAGGCCCTCCTCTACCAATCCACCATGAGAGCAGGCAAACATAGTAACTAAAATAGTTACACCATTAGGAACTAGGCCCTCAACTATAATTTTTCTATACAGTTCAAGTGCCTGACTCCCATGACCATGAATTGCAAACCCCCCAATCATGGCAGTGTAACAAAACGTGTCCCTCTCAGACAGCTGATCAAACAATTGGCATGCTAGATTCAGACAACCACATTTGGAATACATATCCACCAGTGCAGTTCCCACAAATAGATTCAGTTCAAGATTGTTCCTTGACATATAACCATGTGCCCAAGCACCCTGACTAAGTGCGCCTAAATTTGAGCACGCACTGATCAATGCCAATAGTGTAACTTCATTAGGCTTTCTCTGAGACAACTGCATGTCTCTAAACAAATACAATGCCTCTAAGGACATATCAGCATCTTCCAAACTTGTTGAGTTACTAACATGACTTGCACTTTGTGCGTAGGCAGCCAACATGGTATTCCATGTGGGTACGTCAGGTTCACTGATTTGATTGAACAAATATCTAGACACGCACAATTTTCCATATTTGGCATAGAAATTGAGCAATGAATTTTTGACAAAGGGGTCATAAGGGGGTTGAAGGAATTTCAAAACATGGGCATGGAGGGGAGGACCATGTTGGAACCATGGATCAAAGCTACAAGCCTTGAAGAGGGAGGGGAAAGTGAAGCTATTGGGCTGAAGGGACTTGTGGGTAAGAATTTGGTTATAAAGTGAGAAGGCTAGATGAATTTGGTCACTGTGACGAGTGAATGAAGAAATGAGTGTATTGTAGAGGAAAACAGTTGGGTTTGGGATACAGTTAAAGATGGCAATTGCATAGGTTGAGGAAAATTTGGAGGATGTGTTAAGGAGGTGACTGAGATAGTATGTGTGGAGTGAAAGACCAGTTGATACCATTTGAGCATGGGCTTGCCTAAGGGTGTTCAGGCTTTGACATTGTTCCAACTTTTGGAGAATTGGATGGTTCAACACGAGACTTTTGGATTTCATTTTCTTCAAATCAACTTACAAAGAAACCAGTAAAACCATGCAACATTTGCAGACTAACACTACATTGAGAGGTATTATCTAATTGGGTATCATCATCTAATAATTGAAGACTAAAAATCTAATCATCTACAAGAATTAAGTTATTGTTGTTTGATGAGTTGATAATAAACTGCAAGCTACTCACCACAATTATCAGAAAAGGTGCAGAAACATAAACCAAAAATAAAATTATATGGGCCGGGCTAAGTAGATGGGCTACTCTATAAATTTTTGTAATTAAAAGTTTTCTTTTTAAATATCATATTTATTATAAATTGTAAATAACGTATTGTAGAATTATTTATTTTTATTTTTAAGAAAATATTAGTCTTTCCTTTTGTTTTATTTTTATTTACATGTGAGAGATAAGAAAGTTTATGATTTAGATTCTAATATGCTTATATTGAAGAGGGGCGATAAAATGAAATGGATTTAAATATGATAGTTTAGAATGGTGTCTAATAGAATTTAAAAGGTCATTCAATTATTTTAATATGTTATAATATAATGAAACAAAAATTTGATTCCCTTACAAAAATTTTGCCAAATAGAATGAATGTATTATAATTTTTTTAATATTAATTTTTTTTAGTGAGAAAATAACTAAATAATAAAAAACACTAATATATATTATTTATTTTGAATTATAAAAAAATTAATTTTATTTATATATATATATATATATATATATTTTGAATGTTATTTCACAATCTTCAATAATAATATTATATTTAAGTTTCAAAAGATCATCCGTAAGACAAAGTAAATTTTAGTTAGATAAAATATTATTTATTTATAAATATATGATAGTCAATTATGTTTTCACCTTTATAATTATTAAATAGTTATTAATTTCACTAAACATATATTATTAAGAATATTTGCGTCTATATTTTATAAAATTTAGAATTAGAATATTTATTACATTAACTGTAGAGACTGAACATTTTGGAAAGAATAGGTAAAGATATACTATGTGACATTGAAATTCATAATAACTTTATAAAGTTCTAAATAAAAATAGAAAAAATTACATTATTTCTTACTTTTTAAATAAATTATAGTAAAAAAATTATCTTTTCTATTAATATCATTAATATTATAAAAATTATTAAAGTTGATAAAATGAAAAAAAAAAACTATAGTAATTATACTAGTAATTTATTATAACTCTCCTTCTCATATGAACAATCATAATTTCTTGAATTAACTATATGCATGTAAAAATATATCTATACAATGAAAACTGAATATTTTCAAATGAAACTAATTTTCGATAAAATTAATTTTATTTATCAAAAAACTAAGCATAGCTTAATTTACATATGTTTGTTTAACATGAATACTTGTTATAACATTCTTTTAATCTTGTGTCAATTATATAATAAATTCTTTTCTTTTTCTGGCAAATACAATATCTTTAACGACGAAAAATAAAAAGCACTTTTATATTTTATGTTTTTTTACATTATTTGTTAACATAAGAACAATAAATTTGAGTGGAAAAAAATCTGCATGAAATTACTTTATAAAAGGTGTGTGTTGTTAATACGATAAAAGAGGAAACAAATTAAATCAAATTTAAGAAATAAAATATAAAACTAAAATTTTTGAAAAATTAAAAAGAATCAGATTAAATTTTAAGAATACTAGTGAAAGGTATTGTCATATTTGAGTGGCTGAATTTTTATTTTATTATTTTAAAAAATAGTTTAAAAAGTTTTATTGATTACAATTTAAGGAATTATTTAGGTTGTAAATGAGAAATAGAAAGGGGATAGAGGTTTTAAAATTTGATTAGGTCACCCGCCTCTCCCAGTGTGGGTGAGTTACTTGGCCACACAAATCAATCCATTTTTTTGAATCTTCCCACTCCAAACTTTTCAAATTTCAACAAATCCCAGACATGACATCTGCGGTTACCGCCGCGACGGGGCGAGAGTTGTCGAATCCTCCATCGGACGGCATAACCAATCTCCGATTCTCGAATCACAGCGATCATCTCTTGGTCTCCTCATGGGACAAGGTATGTATGCTATGCTCCTCTTTCTCACTTCTCAATTTCTTACTTCCTTTGCGCTGCTATGCTTTCTATGCTATCAATTCCACTCCATTCATTCATCTCTCTCTTTATGTGATTCAGAGTGTGCGGTTGTATGATGCCAGCGCCAATGTCTTGAGAGGAGAGTTCATGCACGCTGGCCCCGTGCTCGATTGCTGCTTCCACGACGATTCTTCCGGTTTCAGTGCCGCCGCCGACAACACTGTTAGACGGTCAGTCACTCACTCTCTTCTTCAAATTCAAATTTACCTACTTTTGTTGTTGAGTTTGTAACCTAGTTTTGTTGTTCCTTCTACTGGGATAACTAAATTACACTTTTCTCTTTCTTATATCCTTAAGTTATCTTCCACTTTTATTTATTAATTACTTTGTTATGATGGATTAATGCGAGTTACTCTCGATTCTTCTCTTCTTGTGACTCTGAATATCATTAGTTAGCTTTTTTTGAATCCCAACTGTTGGCTTTAATGCTTCAGAAGAGGCAGTGAAAATTATGAGCTACGGGTTTTAAAACTTGGTTTTATATTGTGAAGTCCAACATATGATTACATTATGTTAAGTAAACTGCCCATGACATTGTAAATTTCTTTTCTTTATTATTTTGTTTAAAAGATCACGTTTTTTAGAGAGATTAATATGCTTTACATTTAATTGATAGTAGTGTGAAAAACATTCTATATTCTGGACTTTCCATTACAATTAATTAGTTTTGAATTCCAACTATCCCTTTTGGGACTTGAGAAAATAAGATGAAGATTAATAGTAAGTTCCAACCCCGCAATTATGTGTATATAATATAAAACATTTTTTGATAGTACAAAGCTAAAAATTAATTTTCAGTAACATTAGAAGTTGCATCAAGAAAAAACCCATCCGGAGAGGCTTGTTTGTAGTTGCTGGTTACCACTTAGAGAGATCGGTTTACATTTAGAATGAATTAAAATTTTATACATTTAATCCCTATGGAGTTGGAAGTGTAATTTCTAAAGTAAGAGGAGATAAAGTGTATTTTGAACATTTCTGAGCGGAAAGAGGGCATTCGTCTCAAGTAGATGGGAAAGTAACTCACCCTTTATATTATCATGCTCCAGGCTTGTTTTCAGTTCTAATAAAGAGGATATTCTGGGAAGGCATGATGCACCTGTTCGTTGTGTTGAGTACTCGTACGCTGCAGGTCTCTCCTCTCTATCTCTATAATGCTGACCTAATCATCTATGTTACTATGTCACTTAATTCATTACTCTTAAAAGGATATTTACCTCTATATTGTCTGTCACTATAGGGCAATTGATCACTGGTAGTTGGGACAAAACCCTGAAATGTTGGGACCCTAGAGGCGCCAGTGGGCAGGAGCGCACACTAGTTGGAACATATCCACAACCTGAGCGTGTGTACTCTCTCTCACTGGTTGGACATCGTCTGGTTGTAGCAACAGCTGGAAGACATGTTAATATCTATGATTTGAGGAACATGTCTCAACCTGAACAAAAAAGAGAATCTTCATTAAAATATCAAACCAGATGTGTGCGCTGTTACCCTAATGGAACAGGTGAACTTTTAACTGATGGCTGAATTCTCTATCATTTATTTTTCGGAAGATGAAACACTGATTTCTGTCATGTTTCGTAGCCAAGATAGTTGTTACACTTCGTACTCAAATAATTGCTTCGTGCAGGATATGCACTTAGTTCTGTTGAGGGCCGGGTTGCAATGGAATTCTTTGACCTCTCGGAGGCTAGCCAAGCAAAAAAGTATCCATTTCTCTCTATACGTCTATGTTCTCCCTTTTTAATACTACTGTGATGTGACTATTTTGAACTTCTTGCCCACTCATATGTATGATAGTATTTCAGTCGATATGAAAAACAGCATATGTTCACTAACTTTTACCTATCAATGACCTCTGCCTAACCTTCATGCAGATATGCTTTCAAGTGTCACAGAAAATCGGAAGCTGGAAGGGACATAGTCTATCCGGTAAATGCAATTGCATTCCACCCCATGTAAGTGCTCTGTCACCTGTATTTTATCATCTCCATGAATAATGAGACTCTAACAAGTATTTTAAATTGCTTGCTTAGTTATTTCTCTAGGATTTACAGTATCAATAGTTATAGCTTGTATCATTCATGGATCTTGTTGAGAAACATCAACACAAATATAAATTACATTAAGAAATTTTCTTAATAGCTCCCTTGTGACTTAAAGGTCATAAATTTAAATTTTTTGAAACAGTCTTTCCACTTGTGTTGTGCGGTTTTATGTAGTTTGCACACATCTACCCCCCAGGACTCTCTACTAGGTGGTAGCCTCGTACAGAGTCACCATTTTTATATTAAGAAAATTTTCTTGTTTAGTTATTTTCCATCCAAATTAGAGGGAATTGATGTTTTTCACAGATGTAGTTTGAACAGAAATACATGTGGTAGATGAGCTTTCTGTTTTCCTCTTTTTCAATCCTTATAATTTCAAGAGCTCCAAAGATGAAATACTGTGACTACCCGTTTAATAGAGTTTGGAATTAGATGGTGTTGTCATCTCTATGCATGTTAGGATTATCAATTATATGTTGACTTAGTAGTTATTAACTAAACGGTTTATAAAAATATATGCAGATATGGTACATTTGCCACGGGAGGTTGTGATGGGTATGTTAACGTATGGGACGGAAACAATAAGAAGAGGCTATACCAGGTTTTATTCCTTTTTTGCTTTGGGTAATTTGAGTACCAGAATTTTTGTGAGGTAATTAATGAAGTTACTAAATTGCCGTTTCCTCTTCCAGTATTCAAAATATCCTACTAGCGTTGCCGCACTTTCGTTTAGCAGAGATGGACGCCTGTTGGCTGTTGCATCAAGTTACACATTCGAAGAAGGACCTAAAAGGTATGCTCTCTGTGACTATTTATCTCTGTCTATCTTATACGAGCTAGTTTTAAGTGACTTGTTCGTTTCTTTTTACAGCAACGAACCAGATGCTATTTTCGTTCGTAGTGTAAACGAGATTGAGGTCAAGCCAAAGCCCAAAGTTTATCCCAATCCTCCAGCATGATTCCTGATGGCTATTTTGAAAATAGGAATTTGTTCGTTTTTCCTTTTTCATTTCTACTGTTGCACTTCCTCCTTGTGAACACCAAAAACTGCATGTAGAATGTTGTGAAACGCTAGCTTGTTGTTGGTGCAGGTCATTGTCAATATGGCTTTCCTATTGATTTGTCTTTATTCCCGTCAAAGTAAATTGAAATTGATAAACACCCTAAGTCAGCTCAGGTGCAAAATATGAATTTGAGTGTGTAGATTTGTTCTCTAACAATGCACTTTGCTACTTTTTCTTTTTATATTTTTATTCCCTCTCCTTTTTCCTTGGAAGATCCATTGCAGTCTCTCTTGGATTATAAAAATAAAATAAAATTGAAACTGACTAGTCAAACAGAAATGTTGTACTTCCCCCCTCAATTTTCGGCGCAGCATAAAAAAAAAACATGGTCTATTAAGGTCAACATGTGCTGTTGATTAACTAATGGAAGCCAGTTAATCCTTTACAACTCAAGATAAAATAGGGGGTGGCAGATGCATCCAATCAATTGCAAATAAATAGTAGCACTCCAACAGTAACGAGTGCTCTTGATCTAGTTGGCAAGAATGTTATGACAATTTGATGAACACGATCTTTAAAAGAATTATGTAAACGTATGGAGAAAATATGGATATGACTTTATCCTGACACGTTATAAAGGACAATGTTAGTGACGCTGCAATGGTGGCAGGAAATAGGGCTCATGTTGCTTTGTGGTTGGAGTGCATTCCTGGCTTTCTTCTTTTTCAATCCCAAGCACCACTCCTCACGCTAACTGTTTAAAATTGCTTAAAAATTGCCTGTTTGATTTTGGTGATAACGACATATATCTATCTATCTATCTACAAAGACTTCTAATTTAGAAACTAGGTTCATTGGACAATATTGCTTCAAGACTAAATTATCCGTGAAACATTTACTCATTTTCGTAATTTTTATATATTTTTGCGGATTTGGAGAAACACTCTCGTTCTCGTCGTACCCAACCGAACTCATTGAAAAACAAGAAATTTCAAACAGGAAAACTAAACCATTGTCCCAAATGGCTTAATTTGATCATGGTGAAGCAAGCTATATTGGCTTTTTTTTAAACGCGGATGGTTGTGTTGCATCTTTGCTATGCCGTCATGATTGCATTTCTCTTGTTTACAACAACGAAGATCATAGACACAACCTCAAACATGTGTTCTCCCACCAGTTAGCAATTTGACAGTCCAACACGAATATTTTTTCTGATAATATGCAAAAAGTCATGCCTCTGATTGCTAAAACTACAGTGACAAAAGACAGTAAAGACATATACCAGGGATTCAAATTAAGATCTAAGCAACAAACTACCTAATAAACAATGATTAGTTGATTACATATAGATATATACATAGCCACCTGCTTTTCCTCAAATGACAAGGTACAGCTAGCTAACTAGTGAGCGAAAAGCCACCTCTTTTCCTTTGTAAATTGTAATATTCAGACACAAAGATATACTACAAACGACATACAAGACCACAACAGGTTTCAAAAATGTCAAATGAACACCAAAAGCCAGCTATTAACTCCATTCCGTTCTTATTACCTTCTGTGTTATATCTCCACCCCGTGGAAAATAAAAGGCTGGGAGTAGTGTTAGCATTAAGAGTGAGCAGTCAAATAAGATCAGTTCTACACACGTGTTGTCAGGCAGCTGGAAGTTGGCGCACGAGAAAGTTGTAACATATGTGTTCTTAAGCTACAGTCCTTGACCTGCCAGATTTATTAGATCCAAAATAGCAATAAGAATATTGATACAGCATATCAGTATGAGATAGCTTCAAGAAAGCATGATTACCTGCATAGCTGCTAACGAGGACAAAAACTCCTTGCAATGTTCAAGCAAAAACCTTTCTTTTGAGGTTACCTTTAGGATTTCCGCCACCAAGCTGTTAGTTTCTTCCACCTGCTAGAAACTCAATGTGTTCAGATATACCACCAGAAGTGCAAACAAGTGCTTATCATATAACTCAGGCCAATTCCCTGGTTGTTGTATAGGGCTAAATGGTGTTGAATGGTCCATAAAACTCACCCCACCTAGTGAGCTTAGACGTTACATTTAATCTATCATTTTCATGATATTAGATGAAAAGTTGACAACAGAAAGCAAAAGAATATCTATGATGGTTACAGAAATGAACCCAGGCAATAGTGGATAGTTTCTAGTGTACCTATATTCTTATCCAAACAGGTTAAAGAAAATGCAACTGTCAAGGTTCAAGCCAAGCGACAAAGGAATTCCAAAACATTCTCTTTTTTTTTAATAGCACATCTGAACATTCACTTGACACTACTAAAAAGGAAGTAGAGCTTAAAATAAATAAAATAGACATTGACATGCAACACAACATCACATCAAATACTAACAATATAAATAACAAGGATAGCTTACACAAACACAGTAACTATCCAAAAGTTTAGGTCAAACAAGTGTCAAATGTTAAATTTAATATTTGTTTAAAAAAAGTTCAAAGAATATTTACAGCAAAAAAAAAGAAAAAAAAAACTTCAATTGGCTTGACATAATGTGGACTAATGACTGAAACAATCAAAGTATTACTTCAAACACAACTACCATTTATCAAACAGAAGTCCGAAAAATAAATTACAGATACATGGGTTTCATGTAGACGTGGTCTAAACTGACAATTAAAACATCACTATACCTTATAAAAAAACATACAGAAGATATAAAAACTCACCTTTGAAGAAAGAGAGTATATTGAGGATGCCATTGCCTGCATCACATCAACTGCTGACCCCAAAGCATCCTTTAGATTTGGTACATCAGCCTGATAAAGAATAACAGTTTAAATTTTGATAGTCTATTTCAAAAATAGTGCAAAGTATCCAAAAAAAAAATTAAAAAAGAAAAGTAACACATACTATTGCTTTTTCAACAACTGGAAGACGGAGTGTACTGGCCTTCAAAGCTTCAGTTGCTCCAAGCAAAGAACTGGAGTGATCTCTATCTAGAAGGGCCAATTCCTCCAAATAAGAAATCTATACCCAAGCACAATAAACTTTGATTATGACTAACAGTAATGATTATGATACTAGAAGTAACTGATCAATTGAATTGATGAATGCTGACTATGCTGATCAAGTAAACATAACATTTAATTCTTATAAGATATGCTTGGACATAACAATATGAAATTGCTTAAATATTATCAAATAGACAACTTTGCATGAAGTTAGGTCAGGCACTTCAACAGCAAGCAATTATTTATAAACAAGCAAAACAGATTAAAATGTGATTTTATCAAGCTAGTCCTTTAAGAATTGAAAATGTAACCTTCCACAAGTTACATTCATTGCACAAGAGGCATTATTTTAAAATTGAAAATGCTGAATGATACCTGTCCTTTAAGAATGGAAGTTAACTTCAACTTTTGCCTCAGCAATACAAGCTTGATTCTTTTGAGTATCACTGAATGCCGGAGTTCTGAAATTGTTACCCATGCATTCCACAAATGTCTCTGCCATAATTAAAATAATTTAGGTTAACCTACAGTTATTAGAAGGTGATAGTATTGTAGTTATTATCATCCAAAAGCATAGGCAATGTCATCCTAAACATAGTGGGTGTAAAACATTTCACAACACAAGGAATGAAATGTGCATGTACAAATCTACATGCAGAAAACACAACTTTTGGATATGTGTGACTGCCTCTCATTATAAAGATTTCAGAAAATTAATCATGAATGAAATTGTTGAATGTCACTGAGACCTATATATTTCTGTGACCTATAAATTGATGTAAGAAAGATCAAATGGTGTCAACTTCATTATATACCTGACTCAAGGTCAACAAGATATTAGGTCAAGCTATGCTACCAAGAATCTTATTCAAGATACACTTCCACAAACTACTTCTATGTCCTGTACATACATTTAAGTGTATGAGTATTCAAGACACTCTTCATCCCTGCATGCTATATGTTCTTTTGGTTCACAGAGATAGAAGGTTCAAGAGTTTACATTTCCATTTGAATCATTTCTAAACTTCTACTTGTAACAAATTGTGAACTTGAGCAAAATATGGGACACCACTACTTATACATTTCTACATGATAACTTTTTGTTAAACAACATCCTCATCAAGTCACTAGCAACAAGATAAATTCTCATCAACCTCTATTTAAAGTCCACACCTTTCTCTGATGAACCTGCCACAATCTATCTGCAATCATAATGATATTTCTTTGAAATATCCAAGCACTTACGAGCAAGAACATGGATGAGAAATATTATTTATATTTTCCAGGTTTTGATGCTACATTCAAGAAATGTATAACTATAACAATTTTCACCATCTTAGTCAAATCAGCATCTTGAAACCTAGCACATTTCCTTGAAAATGAGGTATTACATTGATCTTATGACCTTAGCAACCTAAACTTCTAGAACAGTCATTCTCAAATGCAGTTTTTAACACATTCCGAAGCACATTCTATTCTACTGAGTGTTACAAGTGTGACAAATACCCTGTTAATCTAATTCACTGCACTAAACACTACAATACGCAAGAACTAAACAAAACAATTACCAAAATAACTAACAATTAGAGACATTAATGTCAAACAAATAACAGCAATCATAATACTAACTAAATATGGCATGACTTAATACACATTTAACCATACCTCAGCATTTAGTTTCTGCACCATAAATGTAGCATCCGCCCTTGCATTCACGAACCGCCACTGCACATACCGGTTATACAGAAGCCTCAATGTATGTGCATCAAATATCCGATCTTCCCCAATCTTCCCTCTCCGCACATCAGCAGAGAAGCTAAGAATGGATGGTGTGTTACCCAAGCCACTATTGATGGAACTGGCAACGGTGCTTCTCACCCTAGCAGGGCTAGGCATCCCTCTTGATGGGGAGGTTCCTGCGCAGAGCTTACTTGGTGAAGCAGGCCGAGCATTCACATTCCCCCTAACAGGAGAAGCCACAGTTCGTGGCGACAACATAGGACCATCACTATTATATCTTTTCAACTGAGCATTCTTGGATGGCACCCCCATCCTAGAAGCAGGACTGGTGGACAAGGGCGAACCGGGGTCCTGCAGGCGGCGAAGCCGACTATTAGTTTCCTGCCAAAACCTGGCAGACACAACAATGCCACGAGGCTCCTTAGGGCCCTTGGCAGCTCCAGAAGAGTCATGTGCTCCTGAAGTGCTCCCAGAGGAAACACTATCAGTATCAGAAGCAGTGAGATCACAAGACATTGAAGACTTACTCACCAAATTCCCACCACCACCACCATCATTATTATTATTATTAGCATTAGTAATAGCATTAGCATTACTATTACCCTTCAACAACTCAGCTTTCCCCAAATCCAAACTCAATCCTCCTAACCCATCAAAAGAAGCCCTTCTCTTTTCACCTTCCACCACCATTGACTGCTGCAAAGCCCTTACCACTTTCCCAAACCCATTCCCAACAACCTTCTTCTTATCACTGATATCCACACTCTTGGAAAGATGATCCACTTGCCTGGTCCTCGCCGGCCACCGATGCTGATCCGCCGGCCTCGAATTCTCCCCCTTCACTGGAGTGGCCCTCCGTCGCTCCGGCGTGGCGGCCTTCCTCGGCGGCGGGGTGGCGGCGGCGGCTTTGGTCTTGCTAATGGGCAGCGAAAAGGCCTCTCCTTGAAAGGAAACCGACAGACTCCGAGTGGAAGTCACCAGAAGCTTCGCCGCCTCGGGAAGCGGCGTCGTGGGGCGCGGGCGGCGGCGGTCCACAGATTGGGAACGCTTTGGAACCAAAGGCGTGGACGAATTGGTGGAATGAGAGAGAAGAGGGGAAGGGAATCGACGAGAAGAAGAACTTGTTGTTGAGGTTGAAGTTGAAGTGGTTGTTGTTGTGGTTGAAGAAGGTGAAGGTGAAGGAGAGTGAGACATGTACCTTGAAGAAACTTGCCTACCCTTTGGTCTTCTGGGGATGGTGCCATTGTTGATGTTGTTGTCTTTCTCAGAAGAGGTCAATGGGTCTTCCGAAATGGCAGCCACCATTTCCGAAAGCTGAGAAGCTTCCCTCACATTGCCTCTCTCATGAGGGTTTCCCTTTCCTCTTCCCCCAAAGCTCAAATCTTGGCCCTGTTCTCCACCGTGCAGATCAGTGGGTGTTGTTCAGATTCAGCATTTGGGAGGAACAGTGAGTGAGTGAGAGAAATAGCGATGCAGGGTGTGGGATTTTGGAGAGAAAGAGAGAGAAAGAGAAAGGAAGTAGGTGTTAATTAAAAAATAAAAATAAAAATAAAAATAAAAATACTGAAGAGTGTGTAAAAAATATAATGTGTAGAGTGGAGTGTTTCAGAGGTGAGTGAGTCTTTGAGGTGGGTTTTGGTTTTGGTTTTGGTTTTGGTTTTGTTGAATCTTTGGAGAAACGTTATGTGGTGTTAATGTTAATCTTAATAACCCTTTATTATTCCTAAGCTTCTTGCTTATTGCTTTTCTTTCTTATTATTATTCCTTTACTTTGTTTCCTTTCACAAAATGCGATTTCATTCTTAGTGTGTAACCTAATAATGCCATGCGTAGTTGCAAGGTGTAAATTTCTCCCTCTCGTTTACTTGTAAGGAAGGAAAAACAAAAACAAAAATATCCCCAAATTTTAAACAAAAGTTTTTACATTAAAATATATTTTATTGTTAAATTTCCTTTTTATGTTAAATTTTCTTCCAAAAATTTTACATGGTTTTTGTTTTTTATTTTTACATAAAATTTTAAACTTTTTCTTTAAATCAAAGTTATTTTATTATTATATATTAAATCAAGGTATTACTTTGAGACAGACTAAACTTTTTTAGTTTACTCTCCTTCAAAGAATCACATGCCTTTATTAACTATTCTTCCTTTAAATTCAAACTCTTTTAGGCTAACAATATACTGTACTTTCTTCATATTTTTTATTATTTAAACATTGGTGCGATACATGAAATCATTGTTACTTCAATAAAATTTTAAAATAAGTTAAGAATAACACATATAATTCTTTGAAGAAGAATTGACTTAAAAAATGTTATCCTAAAATATAGTTTGATTTAACATGTAAAAGTAGAGTAGTGTTAATACCATATTTCTGGTGTTGTCAACTTATTAAAAGAAATTAATAGCAATTATATGATTGTGTTACTTTATACCAACACATAATTAAAGAGTAATTAAAAAAATAAACCTTCTTTTGGCAACTAATTATAGATTTCATAAATTCTGACCATTAATGGAGTCCTTCACCAATTAGCTTACACGAGGGTTAGTGGCCATCCCTTTCATAAACTGATATTGCATCAATTTATGCTCTGTTCAGAGATTCAAAATCTCTTATTTTCATGGAATTCTCGGTTCAGTTAGTAGCTTGGCATTTCACAATATTTGGTAGGAGAGATTTGAAAACAAAGAAAGCAAGTTGGCCACATTTTTACACTTCAAATAAACTTAAATACATTACATATTTCATTGTATTTTAATTTTCTGCTTACCAAACATGACATAAATGTTGTTCCCTTCAAATCTTCAACTAAGCCACTGTCATGAATGATATTTTTCCATAGCTACAAGTACATGAATAAGGGGAAAAAAACAACAGTTCAACATATTTATGTACACACAGATTATTCTCAACATTCACTAGACCATTTCCACTATTTCCTTCTTATTCTTTATATCATTGTGAATTAAGCACTGATTGTGTAGGTAGCTTCCAAAATTAGTCAGTCACAAGATTCAACCCACAACTACATACGTTGTCTTGATTTAGCTATTTCTGCCATGAGGACTAGATGGTTGTCTTTTTCATGTTGGTGTGAAACATTAACTTAATTATAACTCAGAGGTATAATATTGAGTATAGTGCTTGATTTCGTATACAAGAATACAAAGGGCTTCACCATATATTATTATGTGATGTTTTGTGGTTTCACGTGTGTATATTGTGTATATATAATATAATAATGTGTATATACAGTGATATTTGGCAGTGGTATGACGTGAGATAGATAGATCACTTCATTGGGAAAGAGATGAATGAGCTAACCATAATGAAAAGAGCTCTAAATCAAATACAGTGGTTGATGCTATCAATGAAAGCCTAAAAAGCTTAGGCATTATCAACCAGAAAGGCAATGTTGCCTAATTGTGATTTTTGCAAGCTAAGCTATAATCAATTTATTATTATAACTAGATTAAGATGCCACATCCCTTTCTGTCCCTCTCCATCTACGACACTCATTGCAGCCATTGAACGCATCTCATTATTTCTTAATATCAACATCCTCCACTTTCTTCTTTCTTTTCTCCAACCTTGGTTCTCCTCTAACCTCTGTATCTTCTACTGCATTTCATTTATTTTGGTCAATATATCTTCACTCAAATAAAAAAAATACATATACATATACATATAATATATCTTCCAAATATTTAATATACAACTATTTCCTTTCTTTTTCCCTTGCCCTCGAATGTCCTTGCTTCTTGTTTGATCTCAAAGCATCTTGTGTTTTAAAAATAGTTAAGATAGTGACTATTTCCTAGGCTGAGGGCTTAGCTCTTCAGTTATTCAATGAAGGGACTCTATTAAAATTATTCTTTGCTGCTGTCACGGGTTCACAGTTATTCTTTCTGAGATGTATTTATCAAGTAATTTAAAAACCTAGGTGGAACAAGGTTGAGCTCAGGAATTAAGCGATAAAAGCAATACTATATTTAAGATTTGTGAAACTTGTAAGGTAATGGTTTATTTGATAAATACAAATTATTAATCTACTGAGTAATTGCATATAATTCCAAATCTTGACTGGTATTGAAGCAACCCTTTGCTGTCCTTTATAGTCTAATTTTACTCGGCAATTCTCTTCTTTTCACTTATGAGAAAAATGTGTTCCATATTGTGATAACATGGTATGACAACCATAATTACTTTAGCATTTGTCCATGCCTAGAGACATCTCTATCCAAAATAGTTTCCAGGTGATCCTATAAACAATAGAACTTACAACAAACTTAGGACTTGGGGTGGTTTGAATTCTTTTTTGTTTTCCTGTTAACTAATAATTAGTTAGATGTTAGACCAACATGATTTATCCACCCCAACTAGCTACTTCAACGGAGAAGGACACTGATTGCTCAGTCCTGAGTTTCTTGCTTATTTTTTGCTGCAGATTGCTCAGTCCTGTGTTTCTTGCTTATTTTTTGCTTCAGATTGCTCAGTCCTGAGTTTCTTGCTTATTTTTTTGCTGCAGATTGCTCATTGCCAAATAATACTAAAAGCATATAAAACTACAGGTTCATATTCATAATTCTGAATAATTTAAGATGAAGGCCACACTTCAATTAACATTCATTGATTGATTGTAATTCCTATTTAGCATTAGAAAACACTCAAAACAGAGGATATGGTTATGCTATTTGAGTAACGAATTCATTGCAAATGTATCATGGAATGATGAGAAAGATATAATTCTTTGAAGGCATGTAACTTAAGTTACACTCAATGGAATAATTGGATAAAAAGTAAACACACACTCAAAGATGTCCGTTTATAGGGTATTAATTAACTTTGCTTCGGAAGTGATTATAGGCTTAAGGAAATAATTCTTCCTCTGTCCCATAGCTTTCCAACTTTGCTTCTCCTTTCCAACTCAACCCCACCAAGGAAAGTGTGTGATTATTTTATCAATGGGAGAGAGGGAAAAATGTGATAAGCAACTTTGGGGCTCAAAGTTGGTGTCCGTGTTGGCGGCTATTCTGCATGCTCCAAAATGTGGTAATTATTATATTAATCTTGGGGTTAATAACCCTTGAAGCCAAAGATTCAAGATTCCTGATATTTGATTTGTTGAGTTAATTCTGAGTACATAAGAGAAGAACCCCATTCTATGCAATTTCCTATATTATATGGCTCATTCTTGTTTTGGAGGATGACTATGTTTGACAACCCAATCAAAACAAAAAGAAAAGTAACTTCAACATTTTGTACTCTTAGAGACTAAGTTTCTATAAAATCAGATATTTTCATAACACATCTTATTAATTAAAAGTAAAAACTCCAAGTGATCATCTCCTTATAACTGTCTAAAACGTTCTCTCTTTCTTAATTAAGTTGTGGAATAATTGATTAACAATTCAGATTTAACATAAAAGACTAACTTAATGTTGACATGGTGGAAATGTTTATGCCCCTTCAAATTAAGCAATCAATACAAAGAGCACTATTACCTCCATCTTCTATTCCTATCTTACTGGGCTATAATTATGAACGCAGCATAAAATTCAGTGAAAAGTTCAATCATCATAATCTGTGAACAGTCCAATTTTTGTTAGGAGAAAGAGATCCCGAAAATGACAGCTTACTTGTATAACGAAATATTCTTTCGAAAAGTCATGCAATATACAGTATATCATTTAAGAGGTCACCTCTTGCCCGGTCGCTACTTGCTTATAATGATATAGCAAATCCACTGTACGTGTATTCATTCCTTCCACTTTGATTTCTTCAACAGAGAATGAACAAATTTCCAAGACCTCCACAAATATGGATTTAAATCATCTACATTTTTATTCAAGTACTACAAATTGTGGTTCTCTCTCTCTAATTGATTCCCTTAAGCTATGTTTGGTAGCTGCGATACAAAATCATACGTAGTGGAAGGAGTAGGATCATTCTGGGGATAAGATCTTCCTTTAAAACATTTTCGGGTGGTACAATAAGTTGGTTAGGGGTGGACCCTTTGCACGGCTATAGAACTAACTTTCCATGCTCCTAAATTAGGTGATTGGCAGAGTGGGGAACAAAATAAACAGAGTACTTTTTTTCATTCCCTTATATTACTTATTATAAAGACCACACAAATTTGTTAAAAATTGAGTTTAATTTCCATGTATTCTTGATACAATTAACATATTGATATGACTTTTAAAATAGTTATTACAAAATCAGAAATTTATTACCTTTAAAATAATTAATGTAAATTTTACACTAGTACATAAACCATTTGTTTCTAAAGATTTAATCACTTCACCACACATTATCTCTTTTGCAACATCTTACCAGTAAAAAGTACCGTTCATACCACTCTTATCTTTTTTGGATCACTCCACCCTTACGAATCCTTATCCTCTGCAATTTTTTAAAAGTTGCAGTTTTCAATCAAAATCGGAAGTTGTTACCAAATAGTACATATTGAAATTTAATAATGCAGCATAACATAATTTCCATACTCGAGGTTTCAACCTATTATACTAGAGGAGGTTCATTAAACCTAAGCAAGCAACTATTCTATTGATTTTAGTTACAATGTAGTGCTTGGTAACAACATTAAGAAAAAATGTGTTCCTACTGATCTTGGGTGGATAAACAGTAAAAGTTATGATGGTGATGGATAAGGTGGAAAAGGAGAAATATAAAAATATTGTAGAATGGCAGGTGAGGGATTCATGCACGAAAAGAATTATATAAAAAAGTAAGATGATGAGTTGCCTTCAAGAAGAAGGAAATTGGAGCTCTGCATTTAGTAGTTGGTATAACTTATAAAGCAGGTAACTTAAGCGTTTATGTGCTTTCTTTCTCTCTTGTTGTTTGTGTGGGTCGCACCCTCTGAAGCCAACAAGTATATTGAAACCACGTTGCGACCATGGATACTAATTTTTTTATGCCCTTATCCAATTCAACATGTTTTTTCATTTTTAATATTTATTTATCTTGTTAAACTTAGCACATGCAAAATTTATTCGGCTGCATAAAATTAGCTAAAGGACGATTTTCAATTCAAATAGGATAACTAATTTTCTACCAATCCAATCAACTTTCTTCAAAATCACAATATTAAACCAGAGTCCTTGTTTATATATGCATCTTGGGCTAAGTTAATAGGAACAACAATATGTACAAAGAATAGGAATACTATAAAGAAGAAATTTTTCTGAGCATAAATAACAGCAATAGGAAACATAAAATGATTATATGTTTTATCGATAATATATCAATTGGTCATAACAGATGTTATTCTGACATTAGTTAACGACGACTGATATTACCCGGGCAGAATTTATAAAACTCAAACATATTCAACTGGAAGAAAAATAACAATATTTTCCTAAATTAACAATTAAAACAATTTCTCGGTTCTTTTCAATTTATTTCTTTGAAATATAACATACTACTACGGCAATTAATTACGAAACTATAAAATAAAATAAAAATTGACTACACAAAGGCTAGTATCGCTCAACGCTAGGTATTTAGTATGACTCAACATTTACAAGACGCAAGTATTGGAATTGATTAATCGACCCTTATGATAGTTAAAGACGACCTACAAAGACTTTATACACTAACTGAAAAGACAACCTACAAAGTATTAGAATGCCAACAATCCAATTACAAGATCTAAAAATGCTTTAATCGTCTTGGCGGTGGCCAAGCAACAATTAAACTAAAATCGAATCAATCTAATACTCTCATAGTACAGCGCCCACAGGTAGAAGTCACAATAAGATGTTTAACTTTAAGCTGTACGATATGCATCCATAAGATGCACAGAATGATTAAGGAGGTATCAGAGATCAGATAGGAAGTCAATAGAAGTCAATAATTCAAAACAATATATATAAAAGTTTTTTTAGATCCACAAATTCCGTCTGATAATTAATTAGATGCAAAAAGAAAAAAAGTCTCAAGCTTCTTCAAACATAAAATCCTCAAAATATCCTAGTGCCAGAACATAATATTGGTTCGGAGGTGACAACAGCGCTTTAGCGATACTGTAACAATAACAAAAAAAATGCAATTAGGACAAATAGCAGGACACTTGTATGACTCAAAGCAAACCAACCTATAAAGAAGCATATAAGTCTGAGACAAGAAAAGCCATGTTGAAATATTTAAAAGACTAAAACTGGGAATAGCACAAACAAATGCATATACCTTGATGAAGCCAATCTCCTTGGCATTGCTACGGAAGCACTGCCTGCAGCACATAAGGCCATACTTCCTGATCAATCCATGCGGGTTCCCACACACACGGCTGCAAGAAAAACAACAATAAGCAATGCTTATTGAAACAATTGAACTACAAAAAAAGTATATGTAACAAACAACACCAAATGCACCCAACAAATCTAAACCAACCCAAAACATAATAGTCTAAAATTTGAATGTTCATTCATCGACAGTATAACAACAATAAAATCCAAAACTTTAAGCAACTAGATAGGGTAGAATACATGGATCAAAACACGATACTATATCATTCAAAATATCAGCACGCAGCTAAAACCACACCAAAAAGGAAAAAACATAATAAAAGAACATGTAACATTTGATTTAGTCAGCCGACCCACCTACCGTTAAGCTATAAATCATCACAGAAGTTATACATATGGTGCTAAGATTAAAATAAAAGGTCACAAACACGTAATCCAGTTTAAATTAAAACAAATCAAACTACAAAACTAAAAAATACAATTTCAATGCATAACATAATTCCTCAAAACTACCCTGAACGAGTAGACAATCCAAAACAAAGGGAAATAAAAACCAGAAAGATCGACAACTAAGGGCTATTATATTTGAGATATAAAAAAAATTAAGATTACAAAGTAAGTGAGTGGCATACCAAGTACGAGAACCAGGACCATAATTTTTAGGGTGAGAGTTCCACACGTTGGAGTGTCCCATTGCTGAGCCGCAGAAGAGGTTCCGATCCAAAAAACGCAGTCGCTGAAGAATGTGTATGAGAAGCCCCAGTGTCTTCCGCAGATATCAATTTATAGACTAACACTGAAATTAGGGTTTTGTTGCGGTCAAATATGAAATTGGGCTAAATTTTAGCCCAACTCTCCTCAAATTGTTTTTTTGTGGGCCTTTCACTAACTTCACTATGACAATGTCTTAGCATGTATCTTCTAGTTCAATTAACCAGTAATCAGAATCAATAATTCATGTAAAATATTCAAATAAATTTTTTATAAATATTTTATATTCATCACACAAATATTATATATATATATATATATATATAATATAGAAACAGAATTTTAACGGATATGGTAAATTAGTGATAAAAAACATATAAATTGCAGTTTTAAAAAAATATATAAGATTTAAATGTATATATAATTAATTTTATTAATATTACGGTTAATTATAATTAAATAATTTTTTAATTATCTTACAATTTTTTTATTAGTTTAAATTATTAAGGAATCAAATATGTTCTTTTATATGAATAATTAAAAAGTTAAATTAATTTCTTATGTAGTTTATTTGCTTTCTAAATATTTTTTTTTATACTATAATACTGTAAAAATATATATTTTTTTAATTTTTGGAAATAATTTTTAACCAAGTTTCTAGGAAATTAATTTTTTTAATAAGAAATATAAATTTTAAGAAAAATATTATGCCATTTCTAATTAAGGTAATTTAAAAATAACCAGATAATTTAAAAAATAACCAAAAGATAACGAAAAGATTATCGAATACTTTATTCATATACTTTATAATAATTTATTTAATTCGATGATAAATTAAAGATTTCGAAAAAATAACATATTATATTTTGTGTTTTAAAAATTTATATAAATGTCTATTAAAATATTTTTATACCAACAAAATAAAATTTAGTCATTATAGTTCATAAAATCCATAAATTCTAAGAATCATAATTCTCGAAAAATTTTAATTTAATAAAACACCTTCTTATTAAATCACTCAATATGTTTAAAAAATTATAACTTAGATTATTTATTAAGTCAAAAACTAATTTTTGTAATAAGTGAATGAGATTATATTTTTCTTAACTAGTATATTTTTTTTGGTGAAAGGAAGATAAATGCTATTATTTTCTTTTAATGAAAGGTATTTTCGATTAAAAACTAATTAATGTATTTAGTGAATGTGAGTGGTGATTGATATTATTATTATTATTTATTATTATATTATATGGAAGAGGTATATAATTTTTGTAAATATTGTGTAGGAGGCAACATTTTTGTTTTAATTTTTAGATCAATTTTGCAAATTGGAATCGGAAGGATCCAAACTTAACAAAGAGTTGGGTTGGGAACAGGGTGCTGAAAAACCACACACCTCTTCCATATTCAATTTCCGTTAGGGTTTCGCCTCTCTCCTCATCCCTTCCGAACCACCGTGATCAGAAGAAACACACGCCACTGCAATTGCAATTGTGCCGCGCGACTTTATTCTTAGTCAATTTCCCACCGCCGGCGACCCATTACGGTACAGATCTTTCTTTCCCCTAACTTCATTGAATTTCCCAACTTTCTTCAAAATCTTGCAAGGTTTTTTCTTTCTTTGGTAATTGTGCTAGTATTTCTCGAATTCATCATTTGTTAATTTCCCCCAAAAGCATGCTGTCTTTTTCAGCAATTGTCCTCTGATTTGGTATTCTAATAAGTGAAAGTTGAATTCAATTATTGTTTCTGATTGAAAACTTGATTAATTGCAGATAGGGATATTGTTCGGGAACTAGGGTTTAAGGAAGCTTTGTTTTGGATTTGCTGGAGCATGAGATTACGATTGTATAGTTTGGCTCAGTGATTGTGAAAAGAAGTTTCTTGGGCAAAATGAAGATGACGAAACGCAGCTATTCTCGAATTGACACTTTGGAGCTGAAAGCTCTGATTGTTAGGAAGGTTGGTCATCAGAGAGCTGAGAAGTACTTTGATCAGCTTCGAAGATTGTTGAGTTCAAAGATAAGCAAGTCAGAGTTTGACAGAATTTGCTTCGTGATAATTGGGAGGGAGAATATCCCTCTTCACAATCGACTCATTAGAGCGATTCTGAAGAATGCTTATCTAGCTAAAGTCCCACCTGTGCGAGGCTCTGCAAGATCAGGGAATGACTTTAGTGTAAAAGATTCAAATGGGTTGCAGAGAGGCTCTATCCAAACGTTTTTTGGGGATGCGTTTCCTCCTTCCTTGCGGAGGATTGGCCCTTCAGCTGCTCGAGACCGTAGGTCTAAGGGCCGCCAAAATGCTTTGGGTTCATTGGGAAAACCCCAATTTGGTCTTGCATCTGAAGAATTAATATGTAAGACACTGGAGCAGCAGAGTGCGACAGAACTGAATTCCCTTGGCAGTAGACCTCCAATTTCTGTTGAAGAAGGAGAGGAGGTTGAACAGATGGCTGGAAGCCCCAGCGTTCAAAGTAGGAGCCCAGTTACAGCTCCTCTTGGTATATCCATGAATTTTGTTCGTGGTGGTAGACGACATTCTAATGCGTCATTATGTAGCAAAGGTTATCCAGAGACCTGTCACGGCAATGGAGATCTCCCTGACACCAGATCTTTGAGGAGTCGTTTGGAGCAAAAGTTGGAGAAGGAGGGTTTAAATGTGACAGTGGATTGTGTAAATCTATTGAATAATGCACTGGATTCATATCTGAAGAGGTTGATTGAATCCTTTATGGATTTAGGTAAGTCAAGATGTGGAAATGAGCACCTAAGACAACAAAACAGACAGTTGGCAACCAGTTCAAATGTATTGCTACCTGGAAGATGTATGCAAAAAGCAACTAGATCTGCTGATGCATCTGTTTTAGATTTTCGTCTTGCAATGGAATTAAATCCACAAGTTCTTGGACCAGATTGGCCTACACAACTTGAGAAGATTTGCATACGTGCCTCTGAAGAGTGAAGCCACCTATGTTACTGTAGATCAGATATTTACTGCTAGATGAAATCAAAGGCAGAGCTAGTAATCTGCAATTGCTGAAAGCTTGGAATGTGGAAGCGTTTACTTCAGCTGACATAAATTTGGATTTTTGTCTCATGAAGCTGCACAATTTACCAAAACAATAAACTATAGCATTTTAGATTTAAAGATTGATGATTGCTAGGTAGTGAGTCATGTTAATACAAAAAATATGTGAACTTCTAGATAGGATTAAGAAGTTCATTGTTCCATACTTCGACGAAGGTCACCATTCTTCGTGGTATCTCGTTCTTATTTTTGTTTCTATCTTCATTTCTTCTCTATTGTACTTTTTTTAGTTAAACAAATTTTCATTGAAATATAACGATGTTGCATTCTGAGTTCTAAATCTCAACAATGGCTGGTCCACTATATTTGGCAACAGGTTTTGTGCTTGATTTTTTAATACTGCCACAACTGTCCTTACTCTTTAATTTCAAATAAATATGACGATGAATTAAAGGGTTTCCTTAATAGATGCAAGAATAGTAATCAGGAATCCATCCTATTTTGGATGAGGGATATAGAATGTAAGGAATCCGATACACACACACACACACCAGTTCTTTGTGACCTCGTTCCCACGCCGCCTGTAATATGGCAAGTAGTTCAGCTTTTAGGTTGTCCCTAAAACCACCAAACCCAGTTGGACTCGTGTTCCCCTGAGCAACCTGATCCTTTTGTGCATTGGATGTATACAACTCATCCAATGTTCAGTGTAGAAGCAGCCCTGTAAAGAGTTTCGTGTAGCCAAGGCATTGTCCACTGTTTTGGCATGCGTCATTGCTTGATCAGTAATAGTGTGAATGAGCCTACTAGCCAGAATAACATAGAATCAAATATCTAAATTTACACAATTATTATGCCATATTGTTTTAGAAAGATAAATAAATTTTCCTTTTTACTAACATTCTAGCTAAACAACAATATTTTTTTTACTGCTATATTCTAGCAAAGACATTGTTGTAGAAAAACAAATAAATTTTCCTTTTTATTTAAAATATTCTCGCTAAAAACAATATTTTTTTTACTGCTATATTCGCATTAATCTTATTGGCAAAAAATATGTTGTTTCATTTTATCAAATTTTAATTTGATTAGTTGTGTGTGACCTGTTTTGGGTGTTTGTAAAGCGGAACACTAGAGATGATGGCATGTGACGTGATTTAGAAGTTTGTTATGCTACAAATCCTTATGATCTCATATCCCACTTACAATACATAAAATATTTTTTTTCCTATAATTACACCCATTTTACTCAATACCACCCTATGATCTCAATCTTCATAAAATAAGCTCTAATATCTTCTATAATTTGAATTTCAACTTAATCTCTTCTTTCATTCCAAGTAAGACTTATAAAAAAATTCATTTTCATAATGGTATAGGCATTTCCCTTTTAAAACTATCGCCCTAAATCAACTACTAAATTTTTTTATGAAAGAAACATTATGGGTATAGATGCTTTGCTTTAGGTAATATTACCCTTTTAACAGATATAATTCAATATATTCTGACGATTTTTTTATGATCATGCTACTAATTATTTTTACTTTTCTTTCATTTTTTTAGTTTCTAAAGTACCAACTGCTTCTGATTTTCATGTAGTCTTTCTTGTGCAGGTGACCGTGAGTATATGTTATTTGTAAGAATATAGATTGCCACTCGAGAAGGAAATGCTCCTCGCAGGAATGATTCAAAAATGCATTTCGAGAGGAAAAAAAAGGTCTGCAGTAGCAAAATTTCAATATAGATCTTCTACAAATTGGTCCCACAATATAAAAGGGTTACACTACCAAAGAAAATAAGAGGAATATAGGTTCAAAAAAAATGGATAACACCGAGTGTCCTGGTTAGTAGCATAGACATGGACAATGTGAGATCAGAATTAGCTGCAGACCACCCAAAAGATTGTCTGTATCCCGCAGCTTCCAGTCTCAATCCTGAAACAAAGATTGACAGTGTTGATAGTGATCAGGATGCTTTCTCTAGGCTTGCCATATACGTCATATAAACGGTCCACAAGTACGAAAATGAATTGCTGATCAATGGCTGCCAATATTAAACAATTTAGAGTCAATAACAAAAAAAAGAATGGAAATCTTTTGGGCTGTTCATTGTGGTTAATGCTTTAAAACAAATGAGGCTAAAAAAACAAAATACCTGTAAATGGACAGGAATGAACCTAAAGGTAATAAAATCACATATAGGCCAGTACATAATTCCACTTAGCATCGTTGGAAGCAAATCACGTTTTAAGCGTGCAACAATCTCTGAGCCCGTTTCACCTGGCAACCAAGAGAAACTGTTTAGCACTTTATAAAGAATTATGCACAAAATCAAATATGAAAAAGTTTCGAGTCTCAACACACAAGTTCATTTTGTTCATAAATTTCGGACTCTACATATTATTGCTTGGTTCAAGGGAAGGGAAATAGAATAATTTATTATCCTACACTTGATAATATAGTCAACATAGTCTAAAAGCTTATTTTTCCTTCCATCCAAATCATCAAATATCGAGAGGGAGACAAAAATGAGGGGATGGATTAGAGCCCCTTTATTTCCCCTTACTTCTTCACCAAACATTGGAACTAAACAAGCTATTCTTTAAAAGATCTCTCCTCTATCCTCCTCTCCAATCCAATCCCCTTCAACCAAACACAATGGCAAAGAACAACATAAAGGCTAATCCACTATAGATAAAAAAAAGGTTGTAGACCCACCCAACATCATCTAAATATCTACAATCCACTTAACTCCCACATTAGTTGTGGAACTTCTTATCCCTTCTTCAGTCATGCCATGTATGAGTGATCAGAAATGAGGACAAGGGAAAATATAAGTGACTTAAAACCCTTGTTTGAAAATTTAAGAGAGAAGTGTTTACCCTACTTCCTTGTAAAATTAAGGGGTTTAATGGAGAGAATAACTCTTTTACCCCATTGTCAAATCACTTAAACATCCAAACAGGATAAATAACTTCCCCTATTTCACCTTGTTTCCTTTTCCTTCCCTTTCCATTGCCCCCTCTCCCTCACTTTTAAGTAGAGACTTTTTTTCATACTATATTTTAGTGTACAAACACGGACAACTAACTGATGCATGAAATTAGACATATTGGTAAACACAAAATGCATGTTAGAAAAATTCAGTAAAAGCATGTCGGAACTTTGCAACACAACATTAATCAAGATGCATGTACGAAGCATATTCCCTGCATCTACGAAGCCAGCTTATATTGTTGAAGGAAGACAAAAATCACATAACATTGAATTTTTAAAAAGAAATAAGCCACAGGGCCCATAACAATGCAGTGCCACATTGTAAATTTGCAAGAACATGTGTATTTTATAGTGTTCTAGAAATGACAGTATGAACTTAAGAATTTAAAAAAGGAAAACACAATGATATAGCCCAATGACAGCTCTAGTTTCCTGGTCCAATCTTTTTGGTTTTAAAATGGCACCATTCAGTTCAAGAACATTATCCCCCTCACCCTGAAAAAAAAAAAGAATAGGCAAGAAAAAGAAAAACATGTACAAAAGGAAATTGCTTGATAAATATTATGCTAAGAGAATTGAACATACCTTGCAAACGTGCATTCAAGGAGAAGAAAATAACAGTCATGGCAGGTCCATAAATTGTCTGACCCATGACCATTTTCTTCAATGTAGAGAAAAGATCCCTCCTTGGGAAAAGCTTTGACACAAAATTGAACCAGAAATGCAGGGATGGTCCTAAAACGATCAGCCCATATCCTGCCATGCGTGAAGTCCTCATAAAATCAAAAGGTTCTGAAGAATCCTGCACAATAGTCTGAACGAATAACAAAATGAATACCATGAGTACATCTGACAAACAATGATGAAGTATGCATTTTAAACCAAGTGAAATCACTACTTCCATTAAATGTATGCATTTTCAAGATCACAAGTCACCAACACATTCAAAACATGTAACAGTACTACAGGATAAAATTTGAGGCTAAAAATATGAATCTTTATTGATTTGAGTATTTATTTTGCTCCCCACTTATCCTTGATTTTCTTTTTATCAATTAAAATTACAAACTAATAACAATTTCAAAACATACTCCATTTATTTAGAGATTATATTCCCAGTTATAAATTCTATTCAGAGAAAAATGCCTAGAAGCAAAATATGTACAAAAGATCTTTTTAGTGATTCTGCAGTGCACTGAAAGATGGCCTAAGCTAGATTAACATGAAAAATCAATAAACCTTATATGAAAGTGAATGATGTGATAGTGATACAAAGTAAGTGGCTACAAGTCAACAAGCAAAGATTTATCTATGAAGCAAAAACAAAAGCCAAATTCTCTGCATCCAATGCACTGCTAGATGAACGAGAAAACAAAAAGAACTTTTTCACTTCATGTATTGTCCAAATGTTAAATAGGTGCACACTGACATCACTGTAGGTAAACAATTAACTATCTACTTATCAATAAGAAAATTGGATAATACAATTTTTTTTTTCAGGTTTTCCACAAGTATCCACCATCAGACAGTCTTAGTCAAGGCATAGTCAAGCAGTAAATGTAGGTCTCACTTTCAGTAGGGCTTTCAACCATAGGTCACCACTTTAAAAAAGACCAATGAAATCACTTATTGAAAATGATTTATATTGCTAAAAAAATTAGCAAACAGCCAAAACATCTCAGAACAGTGTGACAAACCAAACCAAGTGTGTACTAGAGCAACAACGATAATCATACTATACCTTAAGACAGCAAAATTTTTATCAATAAACAATGATAAAATAAAAATCCACCCCCACCCCACCCCAAAATTCCCCATTACCTCCCATCCAATTTTTATTTTTAGATGTCTTTCAATGCATCTCCACTATTCATGCTACAACTTATCAGAAGATTATTACAATTCTATACTGTCTACAGACCACAATTAAGTCAATCAACAACATTAAATAAGGCAATACAAGAAATTGAATGTTAAACCCTAAATTTTCTTTACATGAAGCATACGACAACAAATCAACAACTATGGCCTCAACAGAGAAATGTTACTTCTCAACACAAAACAAATGCATTTCCTCTATCTTTTATCAGCTACCAATCTTCACATAACAAAAGAGATTAGCTTAAAAGAAGATTCAAGGGATACCTGGGAGGATAAATCAGCAGCTATGTAAATAAGTGAAGAAGTGACACTTTTTGTCAAAATTGGCCACGACTTGATCATCCCCAAATACCAACCCACAAAACCAACCTTGGAGAGGGAAGTTGCAGCAGCAGATGATGAAGAAGAGGAAGAAGAACAGAAAGATGAAGAGAACAAAGCCGAAGATGTTTCATATTCTCTGGGCTTTCTCAGAAAATGTGGCAGTCGAAAATAAGGTTTAGAATGCACTGTGTTGTACAGAAGAGAAGGGGTTTTGATTGGATGAATCACACGGTTCACCAACATGAAGTGCCTTTGCATCCCCATGACATGAGAAATCTTGGAACAGTTCATTCGAAAAGCACTGCTCATTTTTTCTCTCGGGGGTTTGGGGTTTGGGGTTTTGGGTAGCCTTCAACAACAACAAAAAAAAAGTTTGAACCTTTATCTAATGGAAATTTTGTTGTAATTGTCAAATTTCCCAGTTGATGGGAATTTTGTGGAGAGTGATTACCTCCTCATAAGTCAGAAAAAGAAAAAGAGAAAAAGGGTTATTGGTGCTTTAAACTCCAACTTGTTCATTTCTATGCAAAGGTAGACGTACTCTCTCTTCTTCATGACCTCGTGAGTCGGTTCCTATTACAACGTTGTTTTTGTTTTTGTGAAAATCAAAACTTATTATTTTTTCAGCCAAATTATTAACTAGCTTTCTTTTCTTACAGGCCACATATCACGGGCAAAGATAATTCTGGATTCATCAAAGCAATGAGTGTGTCAATTCACATGGGACTACAAAAATTTTCTATAATTATAGTAAATGAATTCATGCATTAATTTATTTTCACACTCAATGTTTCATTTCTTTCAATAAAGTCTTGGATTTGAGTTTTTTTTATTAAAATAAATTATTATTAAAAAACCGAAAATTTCTTTTAAGTATCGGTGTGCCACCTTTTTAACATGTGCTTTCATTTTGCGACACGTATATATTTAACCTAACACGTTGTCTCTCCGACCTAAGTATTCGATGTAAATATGTTTTTGAATAATAGGGTTGCCAAAGTTGAAAAATAAGAATTTGCATTTTATAGTAAACCTATTGTGCGTTCACGAAACGATTTTCTCATTGAAAAATATGATAATTTCATAAAACAGGATTATATTTTACCTAATACTGAAAATAATTATAATAATATTATAAGTGAAATTATTATTTTCACATTGAATTAATGAACTCCAACAATAATATATTTGATCCATAATATTCTTTTTCTTATTTGAAAGTTTTTTATAATAATATTCAAAATTGAATTAATTTAAAAAATAATTAAAGCTGGATAAAAAAATTAAAAATAGATTAAAATCAAATTTATTTTAAATTTTTTTGAATTATATAATTTAATTTAAATTTTAAATTAAAAAAATTAAACTGAACTAAATTATTTATTATATTTAAATATAAAATTATATATTTAAAATTAAATAATAATTATGTATATAAATTTTTTTATTTGATTATATTATACTTAATATATTTATATTTATAAAATATCGTAATAAATATATACTATAATTTTAAAATTTATAATTTTTTTTTTTTTACAATAACCTTTTTGGTTTCTTTTCTTTATTCTCTTAAACAATGCACAATTTATTTTATTTTAGTTTTTATTTTTCATATATGCAATGCAGAATCATAGATGAAATTCAAAACAAATAATCACTTTTTTAGTTTTATTTCCTCTCTCAAAATACAGATACGGTGACATGATCTGAGAGAGAAGAGAGTTAGATTTTGATCCTCTCATGCAGGACCTCCTACAATATTAAATCCCTAATATTTTCAATGTTTAACAAGTAATTTATTTTAAAAACTATGAAAGATGGTTACTATTTGTTTAAATTACTTACTTTTTTATTTATACTACTATCATTTCAAAGTTGGATTCGATAAAATTGTTTTGTTTGATTTATTACAGTTTTGAGTCTTTATTGCAATGTATTTTTTTGCATGTTTGGCATGCCACTTGAAACTGCTGGCATCTATTTTCCTGACTTAATTTTTGTCTCCTTGATGTCTTTCTCTAATTTTGAAAAATTCTTCACTTCCCAAATCAGGTAACCATCTCAGGAGGAGTTTCATCAACAGGTTTATGAGAGCTATCCCTAACTGATTCTGCCTCATGCATTCGAGTTTGTTTGATTTCCAAACCTCTCTTTCAAGTTCTGTCATGTGCTTAACTAAAAACTTATCTAGGCTTGGTAATTCTGGCTCAACTTGCTTCTTTCTGAAGGGGATGAATAATCGGGTAGCAGAGTCTGGATTGTGCAGTTTAGCATTCTGCACTTCAGCCAAGACAGCATTCAAAAAGTTGCAACTATAATAAAGAATCTTTAGCAGTTTAACCTGTATGCTGGACACGGGTCCAGTTTGGGTGGTGAGAGGTATTTTAGTTTCACTTATTATATCTTACTACAAAACTATGCCATATCGCCATGCAATCATATTATTAGATAAATCTCAGGCAAGTCTGATATTTTTAGATTCAAATTCTGGTCAATCATACATCAATAATAATAATAATAATAATGTTATTTACACACGATTGTTTTTCAGAAGATACTTGCATCACTTTTTTTTTTTATCATAAAATAAGAAAAACATAGATTCCAACTTTTTTCCCCACTAAGAAAAGTGTAAAAATGGTGAGGAAATATTGATTTACAAATAACACCACCCTTTCCCTTTCTGATACTCCCTCCCTAAAGAAACTAAGCTTCTTCATCGAGACTTATGTCTTTCTTCAGCATCCAAAATCATATGGAACAAGTCCTTTCAGCTCAGGACCACTAAACCTGTTGTTTTCAAAACTGAAACAAGAGTAGGAGAAAATTTTCGTAAATACTATATATAACAACAACTAGTTGAAATCAAAATTATTCCTGCTTCAAATTTAAAAGTGAAGATTCTATGCCATCATATTTGCAAATATATTAGAGTATTTTATCTTTTGGACATTTCATTCAAATCAATTAGATCTCATATATGCATGTGAAATGTGATAATCTAATCCTAGAGGAATAACCTACACACCGCTCCTAATGATACTTATTATTAGGCACAGCTTCATGAAAATTATACAGATGAAGTGCAAGATTGCTAGCACTTGATGTTTCTGATTTTTTCATGTTTGAATTTAAGTATCCAACACAAGAATGATCACTATCATGAGTCTTGGTATTGGCATTATTACATGTTTGGTGCAAGAAAATGAGTTGTCAGTTCTAAATGACTAAACCTTGACTTATTATCTAAACATGTTTGAGTTGGTAAGTCACTTCTAGTCGTTCAGAATACAGGATGACAATCAAATAGAGTTAATGTACCTTTCCATTGGGAAAGATTCAAAGTTGCCTTCTACTGGTATTGTTCCACAAAGGTCATTATTAGAAACATCACTGCAAAATTGTGGTTCCATATTAGCTGATAAACCAATCACACAAGTAAAAGTAGAAGAATAGAACAGAAGATGAAAAGAAAACTCACAGGATTTTGAGATCAGTGAGATGAGTGAGCTCTCTTGGGATGGATCCTGTCAACTTGTTGCTGTTCAGCCGCCTAATTCATCAACGCAGAAAAGAGTGAGTAAAACAGCCAGCAATTTATACATCAGGGATAAAAAGAAAATCAAGAACAAAATGTCAACAAGATTTTGGAAAACCAACATAAACATGCTTACAGGAATTTAAGTGACTTTAACTTTCCAAAGGACTTTGGAATCTTCCCCTCCAACTTGTTATCATACAAATCCATGCTAATTAGTGATTTCAAGTTACCAAGATCCTCAGGAATCTTTCCTGTTAAGTCATTTCTGTAGAGCTCCCTGTAATCAAGAATTTCAAAATCTCTCATCCGTTTTTGCAAAACTAATCTCCACCCCACCAAAAATAAAACTTTAAACACGTATTTGGTTAGGCAAAAATATAATCTATTTTCTCCTACATGCGTTTGGTTCAGCTTAATTCAAAGAAATAGTGGCTTGATTTTTATCAGATTCTAGAGAGAAATTAGGAAAAAAAGTTATTATTTTCTACAAATAATCTGCAAACATGTGCAAGAAAGGATTAAATTGAATTATAGGAACAGTCCATAACTTGGTGGTCTCCTAACTCTAGCCTGGGACGATAATAATGTAAACTAGTACAAAAGAAAATCCAAAAATTAACTTGTTCAATTGCTCTGATTGAAAAATGTCAGATGGCACATGTTTTTAAATCAAATAACAGATCAAACAGAAGCTGGCTTCTGAACTTCTGAGCTGTAACAGGCAAGGGAAGAGACCATACAAGTACTGCAGATGCTGTAGCTGGCCAAGTTCTGGGCCCAGAGTCCCAGAAACGTTAGAGTTGCCCAAGTCTCTGAAATTCAAAGATTATACAACTGATTAGAAAGCCCAAACCCAATTACTGCAACAAAAAGACTCAAGAAAAAAAAAAAAAAAACATGATGGTTGGAGTCACAGGTAAAAGAAAAAAAAAAACATGATGGTTGGAGTCACAGGTAAAAGAAAAAAAAAACATGTCTCTGGAATAAACTAACAGAAAGAAAAGAAAAGAACAAAGGGATTCTTACAAGCGAATCACATGATTGTTGGAGTCACAGGTAACATGAAACCAAGTACAGGGATTAACCAGTGTTGGGTCCCAACTCTGCAACACATTGTTGGGATCAGAAAGCCTGCTTCTCAAAGCATGCAGAGCGTTCCCTACAGAATAATTTGGATCAAATCAAACTATTAAGACCAAGCCAAGTCTGTTTTCTACCTAAGAAGAGGCCAAAGAAGATTGGTAGTTTTTGAAAAACAATACGCATTTAAGTATTTCCAGTCCAAAAACATAAATTAAAAAAAGGAAAACGAAACAATTGAAACAAAACAGAATATGATCTAGTCATAAGAAGAGCTTTGAACATTAAGTTCCCAGCTGCCATTAACTCTTGAGAAAACAAATTGAGCATCCAGAGCGGAGAAATGAAGCAGTAGGACATACCTTCAGGGTTGGTTGAGAGCGATAGGAGGGGGTAATGGAGAAAGAGAAACAACAAAGAGAGGGAAACGAAAGGTGCCATTATTCCTCCTTTGTGAGCAAATTTTTTGGTGTGATGAGAGAAAGTAAGAAAGAAAGAGGCAGACTTTAGAAAGAGGAAGGCAAAAAAGGTGAAGAGGAAGGACTAAAGAAGAGAGAAGAGAAGAAAAAAGTGGACCAAGTTGGCAGTGGTTGGAAAAAGAAGAGTGAGTCATGGTCAAATTATTATATTATGGTTCAAATT
Source organism: Macrotyloma uniflorum (assembly GCA_016859785.1). Classification (NCBI taxonomy): domain Eukaryota; kingdom Viridiplantae; phylum Streptophyta; class Magnoliopsida; order Fabales; family Fabaceae; genus Macrotyloma; species Macrotyloma uniflorum. Next base: position 1,300,275 of record BDMB01000018.1, read on the forward strand.
GGAGATATGAGTGGAAAAGTCACGCATTGGTTGTGTGAGATTTGAGTGGTGAAGTGGTGAGAAAGAGTCTTCTAAGCGCGTTCTGTGGGGTACCCCACCCCATCTATTGGAACTTGATGACTTCTGAGTTAGGAGTACTTATTGTTATTATTGTTTATTGTTTTATTGTTGTTACTTGTTACATGCTTTATGGTTACTTGAGAAGGAAACAGTGCTGACTACAGATCAGAATGGAGCACCAAGTACTAACCTGTCTGGAATTCTGGACATGGCCATAAACGTGATTACTGATTAGTGTCTTCTTCCCACCTAACATCTCCACTAAATGGGAATGAAATTTGTGGACTTTGTGTTTTCTACTGTGGATAATGAAGAAGGGTCAGCATAGGATACTGTGTATCAATGGCACTCTGCATTGGTTAGATTGGACTATTCCTCTTTTGGGTACTATTTTTAATCAACTTTCTTTCTTTCTGGAACATGTACCTACTATTTTATCATTCAAATGTTTTTTGCTTGCTTCAACTTGCAAAACTTCTACAGTTCCAGAACAAAACGCACCCTCAGTAGTTGAAATTCAATGATCAAATTGCTATGTTAACCCTACTTTTGATATAGTATTTAAATTTGTATTATTCCATGTACATACATTTAATCATAATTTCAATGGTTTGTTTGTCGTTATCGATCCCTCCACTCCAAATGAATCTAACACTTCAAAGAATCACTTCCTAATTTTGTTAAGTAACTTTTCATAAATAGATAAGTTTACTAATTTATTCTCATTCAAGAAAGGTTTTATTAATACTAAATATTTCCATATTGAATTTTAAATTTTGATTCTTTCAAAATTTGTGATATCGTATATGATGCATATAGGAGTAATTTTGAAATTATACGATTTTTCCAAATTAAAATAAAATTTCAAACTTTTTATATTAAAATTATTTACTTTGAAGAGTAATTTTTTATATTTGATTTTTGATGAACTCTTCATGGGAAAATGAATCGAGAAAAAAAAAACATGAATCTGTCACAATGCAGTAGGTCAAATCTATTGAGAATAAACAGTGTAGAAAATAATAAATGAAATTGATATTTAAGGTTCAAATTCGTTACTTTGAAGAGTAATTTATAATTATTCAATTTATTATTTTGGAATTTTGGTGAACAATTTATTTATGTGATTTATGGAAAAATGAATGGAGGAAAAACCTGTGGATAGGTCACTATACAAGGGCCCTAAAGAGTTAAATTTTTCGTATTGAAGATACGAAAAGAAAATTTAATGAGGAAAATTAAAAGAAAAAAGGTTAGAGAAATGAAAATAATCGATTGAAAATAAATTAAAAGTACAGTGAATTTTTTTTTTATTTCTCTAGTAATTTTATTTATTTTAGTTTCTCTGTTTTTTTAAACAAATACTTTTAATTTTTATTTTGTTTTTTACTTATTTTTATTCATATTTTCTATATTGTTTTTCATTTCATTTTCCTTTTTTACCAAATTGATCTGAAAAATCTCTAATACATTCAATTTTGGTAGAGATTTTTAATGAGAGATATTTATTGAAATATTTATATAAATTATAAGTTTTTTAAAATAATTTATTGTTTGAGAAATTTTAGTTAGTCTAATAATTTTTTTTTTATTAAATAACTCTTCAAGCAACTTATATTAATTAATATTATATATATATTATAATTAAATTTAAAATAAAAAAAATGATTTCTTTTAATTTTTTATTTGACTAATTGGGATGTAAATTTTTTCTTAAAACGTGAATTTTTATGAGGTTGGAGTATTTATGTTTTAATTACTATTAAGCAACTTTATTCATTATTATTCTTATATACAATAGTTTTTATATAAGAACTACATCTCGATTCACATAACTTTAATAGATTGGAGCGTTTAATTTTTTCATTAAACAATCGAATGGAATTTAATCTTGATTTAATATAAATTTCAAAATAAATCAATACAATATTTACTATTCGATTTAAACTAATTTTGATAGTTTTTGTTACAATAAATTTTTAAACATTTTTTATGAAAAAAATTATAAATCATTTTATAATAAATATTTGATCATCAATATATTTATAATTTTAATTTTTTAAACATTATAAATAAATTAAAAAATCTATTAATTAAACCATGAAAGAAATAATCTTTAAAAATTATAGTTAGATATTAATTAATTTAAATATATAATATACTACTTAAATACATCTAATTTTTTATTTTCAATCTAAACCAAATCATACTAAAAAAAATTAGATCCATTTTTAATTTTTTAATCAATTTTTTATTATTTTTGTATCAGTTTAATTTTAATCAATTTTTCATTACTTCTTTTTTATCATTAAACACTCTTATCCCCACTAATCTCCCACCCACCCAACTAGTTTGTCACTTGAATTTGGGTTTAAACTTCAAATCCACATTTCAGATGCGAAAAAGAGAAACTATTCGAAATAGTTAAAATAGTTTCAACTTTAACGTGTGCCATGTTTGATTTGATCCAACACTAATCCAAACATGCAGTAAGTATCTCATGAAAGTAAAGACCCATAAAGATGAGAAAAGAAATAATTGTTCGACATCTTAGACAATGAGAAGTGTGTACCTGGAAGTTTGAGTGAAGAGGGAATCATAACTCATTCACAATGGTAACCCAAATCAACTTGGAATTAGTTAACATTTGATATTGCCATTGAGGACTTTCTGATAGATAGTTTCAACCAACTACAGCTGGTTGGTGAATGAGGTAATGTATATCAATCATCAACATTACATAGGCATTTAGTACAAAATGTAATAGTCACTTTTTAAGATGCGGAAAACATGTGTAGAGATCAGTCTTGGGATGCTTGGCTTCAGCGTGTTCCCGACACTTAACCTCAGACGTGGTACAAATGAATGTCTGCATGCATACCTTACACTGCACTCGTTGTCCATTGTCCCCGAGATTCATCAATTTCAACAGCCAACAACACCGGCCATGGAGACAGGAACAGAAGTCATCACATAGGAAAACGGATTCCATAATTTGTCTATAAAAGAAATACTTAGAGCATGCTCGATTAACACACTTTTTAAAGAGTATTCACTCTGGTTGAAATTAGAAATCACAAAACTAATTAAGTGCATGATTCGATATACGTATGTAGAATTGATTTTGTACGGTTGATTTTAAGTAAAGGTGAACGTTATTTTTGTTTGGACAGCAGATAATAAAAAAATGATTTTTTCAGTGGTGTTTAGAAAGTTGCAATCAAAATAGAAGACTTTATTTAAGTGTTATGCAAAGCTACTTCCAAATGCTTCATTGAGACTTGAGTCCACAGTTTAGAACCATGTTTCCAACACAAGTCATGTCTTCCAGAGACTAAGCCAAATATGTTATGTCTTGTTTCTTATTTAATACACTTATTTGTAGTTTTTTAATAAATTTTATTATTCGACAAAAGAACAAGTTAAAGAGTGCTTTGGAGTATTGGCACTCCATTGTACAATTTTAGAACACTCAAAAAATACCTAATAAATAAAACAGGCAACAGCAATTTAATTTGAACTAGTGTTATAACCCGTGCAACGCACGGGAAGCTATTTCATATTATAAAAAATTTTAATTTTTCAAAAATATTCGGGACACAATTTTGCAGAACTAAAGTCCTAAGGCTAATTATAGTTATAGCTTATCTAGAAAAGTAAATTGAAATAGAAAAAAAAAAAATAATGAATGAGATTGGATGGGCGTGAAGAGAGTAGGTACCTGGATGTTCATGGCCTTCTTGTTGGCCTCTAATTGGCTTCCTACAGAATCAGAAAAATAAAAAGACAGATCTAAGAAGAGAAAAGGAAAAGACGAGAATCTGAGGAAAAGAGAGAATAGATACCCTTGGAAGATTTATTTTTCTCCATGTTTCTCTCACGAGCCATCTTGGATTTCTGGCCATTGCCTCCTCCCATGGCTGTTTCTGTTATGATAGGAGAAACACAGAAGAATGGATCGATGAGCGTGAGCAGAATGACGGAGTAAAGGTAACTTAATTATGCAGCTCTTCGTCACTGTCAACACCGCGAACTGGAATTTAAATCATCCACGTTTCTTTCCTCCCTTGCCACCTCAGCCATCGTTCTAGAACCATCGTCTATATACTTAATATTTTTTATCAATCAATAAAATAATAAATAATACTATATAATAAATGAGTGGCAGTGGGCTGGGTTTGTTGGACAGGTGAAAAAAAATAGCGAAAGGAATTTTAATCTTTCTTTTTTACTCTCTTCTTTTTTGTTTTCTGTTTTCCATCAATCAAATAATCAAAGTTTTTACAAGATTCAGAAATTGCTTTTTTGTGGCTCCATTTTAAATATAGAATTCACAGAAATACTTGTGTAACTTTAACATATTCCTGCATTGCCATTGTAAAGTACAGGACAGACTTACAAAATCTGATGAAGATTTTAAAAAGTGAAATAATTTCTTACGTCTAAAGCCCGAATAATAATTTCCATCGAAGGTTAGTATTTGATACACAGATTTTATACAGAGCTTATAACGTGTTGACAGTGTACAGACTAAACTACAAATGCTGGCTGAAATCAGTTATTTCATCTTCTATCCCAGTACAAAATATTGACTAAGTTGCTGACATTTCTTATAATTTTGTTGAGTGCTCTGTCAATCCAGAGGACAAAATCAAACAAAGGGCCGCATAACAAACAGACGACTATGAGAAGGACCAGATTAAAGTGTCCCTTTTTGAAAGGATCAAGCAATTTGTCAGAAGCTGAAATTAACAACAAGGATGAATGAATGAATGAATGAATTGTACGGAATATTCAATTAAATTGCGCTTTCATTGCTTGCTTCCTTTCCTCCTCTTCAGCTTTAATCCAGGCAGCCTACAAAATGTAAACCAAGCAAAGCAGATTGGGTATAGTCAATAATAACTTTTTGCAACTGTCAATTTATAAGAAAAAAGAAAAAAAAAAAGCATGAAAGGGACGGGAGTAAGAATTTAGAGTGTCAAGCACCACTGAATAATAGCAGGTTTGTTTTGCCAAAAGCTTTTGAAGTTCCAACAACTAAATTACACATACTATATAGGACTAACCTTTTCTCGTTCAAGCTTGGAGACACTAGGTTTAATGGAGTTTCCTAGACTCAGTCCTCCCCAAGCTTCTTGCAACTCTCTCTCCCTTGCTTCCCGACGAGTCACTGAAAGACTAACTGAGTTCTCTGGCGGCTGAGCAGCAACCATCTTTTCTCGCTCAAGTCTGGATTTATTTTTAACCAACACTTGGTCCAAACCACCTTCATTTGTTTCCAAATGGATGTTGCTTCCTAAGCTCAATCCTCCCCAAGTTTCTTGCAACTCTCTCTCCCTAGCTTCACGACGAGTCATTGAATGACTAACTGAGATCTCTGGCTGCTGAGCAACAACCATCTTTTCTTGCTCAAGTCTGGACTTATGCTTAACCAACACCTGATCCAAACCGCCTTCATTTGTTTCCAAATGGATGTTTCTATGGCTTCTCGTAACTTGGCCCCATTCTTCCCCTAGATTGTTCCTCATTTTTTCCTTCTCCAGTCTAGAGACATGCTTTACTAAAACTTTATCCAAGCTCTCACAATTTGGAACATTCGTAGCCTCATGTTTCATTCTTTGTTTGTAGTTTTCACGGCTTCCCAATGACAAGGCATGCAGCTTCTCTCTTTCCAATCTGTGCACTGGCTTTATCAGTATTTTCTCCAACCCATCTTTGTTTTCTCCTGAATTGAACCCTGTATTTGAATTTATGTTTTCTTTCCTGTCCAATGCTTCATTAGAATAGGAAGTTGAATCCAGTTCACCTGATGTATCTAGATAAACTTTTTTCTTCAAACTTCTATTCTCATTGATTCTTCTGTTTTTTGCTTCTTGGACATCCTTTTCTAGTCTAGAGACATGTTTCACTAAGACCTTATCCAAGCTTGGTACTTCTATGTGAACCTTTTGCTTGTTTGGCATGACACTTGGAACTGCTGGCATCTCTTTTCCAGACTTAATTTTTGCCTCCTTGATCTCTTTCTCTAATTTGGAATAATTCTTCACTATAATACTTCCCAAATCAGGTACCATCTCAGGTGGTGTTTCATCAACAGATTTACGAGAACTATCCTTGACTGATTCTGTCTCATTATTTCGAGTTTGTTTGGCTTCCCAAACCTCTCTTTCAAGTTTTGTCATGTGCTTAACTAAAAACTTATCTAGGCTTGGTAATTCTGGCTCAACTTGCTTCTTTCTCGTCATATCCAAGGCTAACTTTCCCAGTCCCAATGATGACATTCTTCTTGCTGTCAAATTAGTAGCAGAAGAGGATGAATACTCAGTACTAGATTCTGGATTGTGCATTTTGGCATTCTGCACCTCAGCCAAGGCAGCATTCAAACCATAAGTTGCAACTATAGTGGCGAGAGAAGAAAGTTCATCTTCTTGCAAGCATTTTAATCTCTCAATCATCATATCCACAAGTTTTATTCTGTTCTCAAGAGACTGTCTCCTCCTTCTTGTCCCAAGGAAAGGTATCTTGGAATCCAAGTCTTGGGAGTTTAAGTCACTCTTTTGAGAGGCTGAATCAAGCTCTGACCCAGACTCAGATTCATACTCTGAACAGTACTCTGCCAAGTCCTGATTATTTTCATCAGTATCTGGATTTTCCCTAATTTTTCTTAGCAGTTCTCTGAATTCTCCTTTACTAAATGACGGACAGTTTCCAAGCCTAATAAATGCAGTTTTGACTGCAGCAGCCACTTCTCGGTCCACCTCAAAGGCAGTTTCGAAAGATGCAGTAACAGCATGGGTAGATGATCCTTCTCCATGAACGGAGGATGTCTCTGTTTGACAATGCTTCCTAGAGCAGTTTGGCAAGTCAAACATAATAACACCCATAGCCTGGGCTGTCCCAAAAGCTTCTTCAGCACTTTTTTCTGCCTTCAAGAGTTGAGCCTCTGCATCATCACTAGGAATCCTAAAAACACCAATATGAAAAACAAACATTAAATCCAATATACAAATTAGAAATCAACATTGCTAAGCATGGCTGTTTCCAGAAAACTTTACCTAGCACCACATAAAATCCAATATACAATTTAGATTTCAACAACACCAAGTACAGTTGTTAGCAGAATAAGTTTACCTGGCAGCACGTAAAATACGACACCAAGAGGCTTCCACTAATGCAGCTCTTCGGGTCTCCATTGCTTTATGTGCCGCTTCTCTAGCTGCCATTTTCTCTCTCAGCACTCTTGAATAATGTGGGTTAGAACTGCCTAGAGTCTGATCAAGCGTCAAATTTATACCATCTACTTCCTGAAAAGGTAAAATGTGTGTTAGCATTGGAATTCAGAAACAATAAACTAAATACTAGTAACAAGTTATATGTGTCTATGGAAAAACCTGAAGCATCTTAATTTTCCTATTCATGTAGGTATCGCCTTTTTTGCGTGGGAACCAGTTAATAGGCGACGTTTTACGACGAGGAGGCTTTCTAATTTGAGATTTGAACTTGTTAAGAGCACTTGATGTAGATTGGCCAGCTTCCTTGCTCAATTTATTCTGCATCATTCAGTAAAAGAAAACACAGAATTGTTATACACACAGCCAAACAATTTATTTACAGTACAGATAGATAAATAATAAAAAAATAGAGCTGGAAAGCATGGAAAAAATAATTTATTTAACTCTTCTAGAAAATAATGTCATAATCAGCCTGAACTCACAAATTATTTGATGATTGATGTGCGTACTTCTCAAATGAAACTACATCATTAAAGCATGTTTTTCACGGCGGTGTTACTTCTCTTTAACAGTTGACTTCACCCAGCTTTAGTGGGTGTTTGCAAAATTAATTTTGGTTAAAAAAAATTATTTTGAAGTGAATTAATTTATGTTTGGATAATTATATTCTAAAAGTTCACAGTAAAACTCTGTAAATTTTTTTATTCAACACAAAAAGCAGTCTAAAGTTGTTTTAACTCAAAATCAAATCAATTGTGTATCCAAATAAGGTGTTACCAAACACGTGAACACTTATCTAAAATCAAGTTAGCTGAAATTTCAACGTGATTTAGGATAATACAACACGAATCCAACTAGCACTTGAATTATCCTGGTTAATGTAATTGTCATTTATTACATGAATATTTTTTTCAGACCCTAGGGTTCCTTCTTTAACATTATCTTAACTAGCCCAATTCCAAAACATGATATTAACTGGATAAGAGAAATTCCTCATTAGACCAGTTCTAAAGCAGCACTCATCTATGGAATTACTCGAGTCTAAATTGCTAGCTTCCATTTGGATCTTAAGTAATTCTACTACCAGCAATGCACTCTCCGTTACTAGTTTTGGTCAATAAATAGTGTTTCGGATAAGAACTAGTATTGGAACAGTGGCTCAGCGGGTTAGGGTTTTGAATCAGTAAACACCAAACAGCCACAAGGATTGAAGAAAATTATAAAAACAAAAGGCAACCGATTTGAATATCGAAATTGAGGACGAAAAACGTCCGAAAATAAAAATTAAATTAAATAAATGGAGCTTACCTTTCCGATCTTCGAATTGACGGAGACCGTAGGAGAATGAAGAGGAGGAGCAGAAGCATCGGGGGAGTGATTCTTTGACCCAGACTTGCACCCAACATCCATCGGATCCGAACTCTTCACCACTATCTGTTTAGTCTCTCTTTTCACTATCAGATTCACAGAACTCGAACTTCTCAGTTTCAGATTCAACAAAGCAAACAATAAGATGAAGTAATGTTTACTTCTCGCGTTCTGAAACTCTCGTTTTAGTTGAGGAAATAGAACATGAAAAACTAGCCGTTGCCTTAATTTGTAACGGCCATTTAAATTATTAACTATTTTTTCTTTTTCTCTCTTTACAAATATTCCAATGTATTTATATTTAAATTAACTTCAAAATTATATTCCTAAATTGTATTATGCAATATCTTTATATAATATAAATCATTTTAATTGTGTGCTATTTTATATTTTATAATTTTTTTTTAAATTTGACTAAACATGGAAAATCAAATTTATAGATGTATGAAACATTAAAAAGGAAAAAATGCATTACATATAAATCCATAAACACTTCCTGTTATAGTTGGTGGTTCTAAGAAATACCACTAATATTATTCAATATTGTGTCACATCTTCGCTTGAACAATTTTTTTTTTATTAATCGTTCGAAAAATAATTGATTAGGTGCGTTTCTTCATTTTTTTTAAAATTAAACAATCTTTATACTTTTTTATGATACATATTTTATACAAGGTCTTTTTAGAATTAAGTCGATAAAAAAAAAACTAAAAATTAATTTAAAAAACGGCTTAAAATTGTAAATTTTAGGTCATTTTAAATTTTTTTTAGAATTGCGCGGTTCGATTTGCAGTTTAATATTTTAAAATTGAACCAAATCAAACCAAACCGTAATTATTAAATAATATTATATTTATTTTTAATTTTATCATTTTTTGTTTTCAATCATTTGTCTACAATAAAAAATACTTACCTAAATATAATTATTATAATTTTTTTTAATTTTTGGATTTTATTTTTCTATTAAAATTATTTATAAACTAATATTGTAATCATATAAAATCTAATCAATATTATATTAATTTATTATTTAAAAAATAAAAATAGTTAATTATTAATAAAAAAAATAAAATTAAAAATTAAAAAAAAATCGTAAAAACCGATTCAAATCAAACCGTTAAAATTGATTTTGATTGGTTTAGATTTTTTTTTATTTCAACACCCTAATATTTTATAACTTTTTATGCTAAATTAATATCTACTTTTCTTAATTAATTATCTATTAAAATATTTTCTATAATTATTTTAATTAATATTAACAAATCTTGATTAAAATAAGATTCCATTTTAAATTTTTTAATATAATAAATTTTGATCATTATTTATTTCAACACATTTATTTTTATTATCAATAATTAGCTTAAATACATTTAAATTTATTTATTTGTTCACATTTTACTTGTATTTTTGGATATACACTTATGTAATGCATTATAACACATTTCACCTAAACTATACGAAATCCCTCCAAAACATAAGCCATAGTAACGTGGATCAGTTCTCTTGTATTAACATGGTTCCAGTTTGGATGAACAAATACAAAACGGTTCTACTACATACAAGGGAACTAGTGAAGCTTTTTTCTAGGAGGGTTAAAAAGAGGGGATGGGGAGTGCAGAAACTTTCAACACTAATATGACATCCACTGTAAATACAACATGAATACTACAACAGTTAGAACGATCTCTAGAAAAGGATCTTGTAGTAAGCTATGATATAAAAGTTCACTCCATCTATTTAGCTATATAAACGTATACCTGATTATACAAATCGTTCTAATGGACACCGTATAAATATCATGAAAAGTCGTGTGCTTGTATTTGTTCCGATCAGAAGAAGCCAACAACAACTTCTGCATCTCACGTGAGAAACTGAATATCTTCTTCCTCAGAATACTAGCAAGGATTTTGTGGCACTCTCTAATTTGAGAACAGTAGATTCCACACTTCTGTGCCACCAGAAACAAACGACAACGCAGAAAGCAAGAATTTTTTTACTCATTCATATAATTCATTGTGCGGTGTCCTCCACCACTATGAAGGCAAGGCAAGTAAAGACAGATTTTGGAGCTCATATACCTAACCTAGATTACAATGGGCTACTTCCATGTATAGAATACAGGAAGGTGAAATGTTGTCAAGATGTGAGGTAAACAAAACTTTAGTTGTAAATATAGTTAAAGAAACTATTTATCGACTGTTTTGTCAACACAATGAAGTGCCCATGTTCATTCAACCGTCTTTTCAGTCACCACATAGAAAATTGACGGCCTCTAAGGAAACTACCATCTCAGAGAAGAGAAAAATTCTAAGTATTTCTTGAACTGTTGCCATGAAACTGGGGATCAGGTTCATCCTGCAATAAAGGTTATGTGATAAAGACAGTGAAAACCAGGCATAAATTCTTTTATTCCAAGTTATATGGTGGTAGTAGTATATGGCCTATTTCTTACACAAACCTGAAGGCTATATCCAAAAGTAGTTGCTGGACGAAATTCCAGTTGCCCTCCCTACAGGATCCAACATAAATTAGCCAACTTTCATCATGTTAAAGTTAGTCAAGTACTCTGACTTCGCAACATTTCATTAAGAAAAAAAGTACTTACCAGCCCATGAATGCTTTGCTGTGTTCCAAAAAACCCATCATGGCTTGGAGCCATAGAATTCAAAGGACCCTAAGAAGATACGAATATCAATTTATAATTCTTCTGTTCCAATACAATTATATCACAACTCATCTGCTAATTATAATCAACATTAGGACAATTTACCAGGCCTTGCATGCTCTGTTGATTAACATAGTAACCATCATGAGGCGGCTCCATTAAGTTCAACTGTACCTGCTAAAATGGCCGAAATTATTAATCATCGTATTGACTCTTAAAACACAGGATATATCTAATCATTGATTGATCAAAAAGTATAAAATACCAGTCCTTGCACATTCTGCTGGGTACCATAATATCCATTAAGGGTTATTGCATCCGAGCTAAGATTATCCTAAAAGAATGAAAGCACGAGTTACAGGATGCATAGGCTCTAGAATATAATGGAGTAGATATTCATGAAATAGTGATGCAATTTTCAAGGTATCAAATGCGATCTGGATTTGTAAAAACTAAAAAAGATCAGGATTGAAACATAGGTAACACAAACCATTTGCTGCAGGCTATCTTGAGCATCAACAAGTATAACATCCTGCTCTAATTGTGCCTATAAAAGAGATTCTCAAATCATTTTCCTGATTTTCATGAAAGCCAAAATAACTTGATATATGCAGATCAACAACAAAACTCAAAACGGACCTTTCTTTTCCTAGCTGCGTTCCTCTTTTTATTTGGCTTCAAAGCAAGGGGACCCTGATTTTCTTCTGCTTCACGAGGGCCATAGGCATTGTTGCTAGTTTCTGCACCATTGTTATTAGAATTATTCACGAGGACACAATTCTTCAAGGCATCAACAAGTGCACGAAAAACGACATTGTAACTCTCTTCAGATAATGATCCTTCTTCACTCAAATCAATAGCTCTTTTACACAAGTCATTGTAACGTTGCACCCTAGTTTGTGTCCTTCTTGTCCTATCTGCCATTGATTCCTTAATTTTGGCATCTTTGGTCCACCTTTTTAAGATATAATGAGATGGAACACTTGAACAACCACAACGTTGGAGAACGCTCAATGCATGCCTGCAAAGGAAACCTTTATATTCAAACAATCGACAAAAGCAAGAGACCTCAGAGCTCATTTCATTCCAAGTTACCAAAAACTCTTCATCCTTCTCATAATCTTGAACCATAAACTTTGCAACAGTTCCATCTCCAGCCTCTGTCCTAGATTGACAACCAGCTACACCCAAAACTTCAACTTGAAATTTCTTAAATATTGCATGTGTGTAAACTGTTGACATCTGTTTCTCCCAAGGTGAAGGAGATTTAAGTGCTGGCTGTTTGTGCAATGATTCAAAATCCGCAATGGCTTCCTCATCATACCTATTCTGAAGAATTATCCCATATTGTTTTACGAACTCTTTAAGGGTAATTTTCTTATGAATATATTTGTCAAAGAAAGAGTTCATACTTTCAGAGCGCTGAGGTGTAGACATTCCAGCTAGAAAGGTGTCCCCCATGTAAGTTGGCACCCACTTTTTCCGGTCCTCGTACAATGACTGAAACCATATATCTTCTTGGAGTTCACATATACTGACCATTTTCCACCATCTCATGTCAAACTGTTCATCTGTCCATGATTTAAAAATGCACTTGTTAAATTTTGGTAAGAAGTTGTTGTGCTGTTTGATCACAAAAGAGAGATTTTCAGGTATCCTCTCCAGTATGTGCCAAAGAGAAAAACAATGCCGCACATTTGGAAAGACTTCTTCAATTGCTGCCTTCAAGGCTTTGTCTTGATCAGTGATTATAACCTTGGGAGCTAGCCCACCCATAGCTCTAAGCCATGTCTTCATTAACCAAACAAATGTTGGTTTAGTCTCATCTGCAACCAATGCACATCCTAGCAATATAGGTTGAGAGTGGTGATTCACTCCAACAAAAGGTGCAAACGGTAACTTGTCATTGCTTTTAATGTAAGTGGTATCAAATGAAACTACATCATTAAAGCTGAGATAATCATTGATACTTTTTGCATCAATCCAAAATAGATTTCTTAAGCGCTGCTCTTCGTTTAAATCTATAGAATAGAAGAAGTTGGGACTCTCCTTTTGTACACGCTTAAAATACTCAAGCATAACTTGGGCATCTCCCTCATCCAAAGCCAAATATTGGCCTCTGTCAAACTGATAGTTTATATCACTCAAGAAAGACCCAATGTTCTGACAGCCTCCAGATTGCCTTGACATTTCAACATACATCTTTCTGGTGCGTTCACTAACAGCATGCAAGATATCAATATTATTCTTTTCAGCTAATTTCACATTTCTATGAATCCGAAAATGATATGCCAAAGCTGGTAAAAGTTCATGATTATGTTCCTTTATAAATTCATGAATGATCCACTTTCCATCTGGCTTTCTCTTCACATGCATGCAAGCTTTGCAATCTGTTTTCTTTACACTTGGTCTTCGACTGCTCCCACTGTCAGACTCGGGCGTAATTCCGTACCTAGAGCATGCAAATTTGGCATCAATAAATTCTTTTGTTTTCTTTGAGCGTCTGCTGTTTTTTATTGAAGTAGTGAATCCCATAGATTTGGCATATTCCTGGTAAAATAAATATGCTGCTTCATTGGATTCAAATTCTATGCCATTGTGCGGTTCAAAATCTTTGTCTCCTTCAAAGGATGCAACATCCCTCTTGGGAGAAGCAGCAGGTACAACACCCCTGTGCTGCACTTCATTTAGTGCATCACCCATATTTTCACTCTCTGCACTACCATGCACTGCTTTCTGAATACCTGCTACTGTATAAATTGCACTTGGGTGCTACCTGTCACTGAAAAATACAAAAAAAGAAAGTTTCTAATGAATACAACAACCAAATGTAGCCATCCAAATATCAAATTTATAATGATTCTTGAGGGGGTAGGGGATGCACACGTTGCAATTTAACAATGTAACACGTGAAATTTTACGGTAACTTATGATAAATCTTATAAAGTTAGCCAGCCCCCAATTCAAGGACTGATGTTATAAAATAAAATTGACTTTAGACAAGTAAGAAAACACAGGTTCTAGATGCTTCCAAATCTGGGCACCCTGAACAAGAAGTTTTCAAAATCAGAGAACAATACTATTTTAGATATTGTGAAACACTAAGTGTGAACACCCCTTTCAGTAGAAACTCAAACATTGTTAATCACACAGAGACTAGTCCCTTCCGCTCACCATGCTATGGAAAACTAACCCCTTCTATCAACCCAACCCCATTGGTAGCAGAGAACAAGAGTTGAAACAAATCAATTATGCATGAAAATCACAACTAAGCAAACAATTTAAAAGACAGCCACAGTAACAATAAATTCAAAGAAAGCATGCTGCCGTATGAAATTAGCTAAAGGAAGACGCTAAGCAAGCTACTGCTATAGCTAAACTCAAAAACTTGTTGATCAGTGAACAAGAATGATCACTTGACAAAAGAAAAACGAAGCATTGAGTAAGCAGAGTTTGATAGTGACAACCGAGACAGCAAAACGCAGTTTCCAGCGCTTCATTCAGAAATCAAATTTTTCCGAAGCTTCTAACTAAACTGGGGCTACTTTTCTTAGACTACAAGTATATTTTTTTTCCAGCGAATTTAGAACTTTTACGTGCGAAATGTGCGTGAAGTGGATGGAATAAGAAAACCCACACGGTATTTGAGCAAGTAGGTTCAGTTTGTGAGCATTGACAGCATAAAAAATGTTTTTTTGGTAGAAAAAATCACAGAAAATTGAAAAGGAGGAGGGAGGAAGCAGAAGGGAAGAGGGAGAAGGGAAAAACCTTAAAGGGCGGGAGATCACGAGGCGCGAGTGGGTAAAAGCGCGAGTGGGAAAGCTAGGGTTTTGAAAATTGGGGGAAACAATTGAATTATGGATGGGATCGGAGAGCAACTCAACTCGCTTGGCTCACTCGCTCGTCTCTCACTCAGCACTCACGGCGCGTCTTATTGCCACTTTCTCTTTTTCTTTTCTTTTTTATTACTATTTTGTCTTCTTTGCCCACACGCGTCCCTCACTCTCCCTTTCTCCTCCATACGACGACGTAGCGCGTGACGCACGTACTTTCTCTTCATATTTGTGTCTACAAAATTCTCCTACGACCTTTGCCCCACTCTGCACGACACTGCGTTTAGTTCACTCACTTTTTCTCCTGTGTCTCTATTAATTAATACTTAACTAATTAAACTTTAATTATTTATATTCATAATAAAACTAATTATTATTCGTTATATTTATAATTTTTTATTGAAAATTAACATAAAATGTATTTCAAATTTTAGTAAAAAACTATTTCAACTATTAAAAACTAAAAGTCGTTAACAAAAATTATGAAAATGTGATGAATGTTTATGAAAATGGTGTTTTATGAGACTAAAAGTCGTTAACAAAAATTATTTTTGAAGCTTACAATACATTTTTTTTGGCAGAAACTCTAAAAAATCAAAACTAAAGAAAATGGAAAATTTTGTAATGATAAAGTTAAATAAAAATTTGTTAATAATATCACCAGCCTAATTTATAATTTTTAAATTCATAAAAAAATTGTATGGCTAAACTTTTATCTAAACCCGTATTTTGGCTAAATTAATGTTTAGAAATTATCCTAATTTTCATTTAAAAATGTTATAATAAATTAATTAAGAAAATTATTATGTTTATAATTTTTTTATGTATTATGCATATAAATCATTTAGCCTGGGGAGTATTGATAGTTAATTGAAAATAATTTACATAAAAAATGCTAAATAATCAACACAACACATGAAAATATATCTACTCAAATTTAATATTGTTCTTGAACTTAATTCTTCTAAACCATTTTTCATTAAAAGTAAGTAGTTTCTCAAAAGAGATTACTATTTATAATTAGCTCAGGTTACTTCTTATTTATAGTCAGAACAATTAAATTTTTCTTTTTAAATCATGTTAATCATAATCAATTTCAGGAATGAAAGTTAAAGTCCAACAAGTCAAATAATCATTTTAAGGACTCATTATTAATAACAAAATCATTGGTTATAAAATTAGATACAATTACTACTTTCACTCAAAAGGATGTAATTAAATTACACGAAGAATGATGATAGATATACATTTAAATTTTTCAAAACACTTAGTTAACATTCTTCTAAATAGATATACTTTAACTCAAAAACATTGATTATTGAGAATACACAAGCTTACTCATTTGTTCTTATAAGTTACTGTCGTTTATCCTTCATAACATTGAAAACTTAGTAGCAGCCATATCTCTACAGTGTCAGCATTTCTGCATGATTGATAAGCATGACAGCATAATTGCAGACTCCTTAGAAAGAAAACTAGTACTATTGCTCTTTATCATCAATCCACTTTGTTGCCACCCATTTCTCTCCCTTAATTACTGGACAACTTCCATGAAGAGAAGTCTGCAGAAATATTCAAAAAATCATAAGTTGGGTGACAAACAAAATGACCACTTTGCACAAAGTTCTGAATATTATTACTATATGTTTTGCAAGCATTTTATTTCCCTTCTGCTTTATGAAAATTTCTCTGTCCATGCGTACTGTAAAAGTAACTGCAATTATATTCACATATCTGAAACTGAAAGATTACCTTATCAATTGTCCCGTTTGGTAACAACGAATAAAATAAAAGACCATCGCCCCGCCGTGGCTTCACCTTCAAACCAATGCATTTTCGGTAATCATAATCCATATCAACATTTAAACCACCCTGCAAAGTTGAATACCTTACACATCAAGATTTCACGGTGTGATGTATCAGACAGATGACAGATATTAATTTTCTAATCAACCTCATAAGGGAACATTGTTTCTCCCCCTGCTTCAACATTTGATAGGTATAACAGGAAGGAAGCAATCTGCTCGACAAACCAGCAAGGACACATTCAGAAAAGAATAAAACATAAAGAAAAAAAATTACTAAGCAAGTTCCACAAATTGCTGCCAAATGCTAACAATACAGAATGAAAACTCATCGTAGAGAGATCATGCATACAAAGGAATTGTTGAAATGACATGATAAATTTATACTTGCATATTCCTATGAAAATATATGAAGTGTTTGACAAGTTGAACCTATTAAGAACTTAACATACCCTTTGGCTCTTAACAGTGCCGTATTCATCTGGGTTGAACGCATCATAATGAGAATCATATTTCTGGCCAACCTCATACTTCAATATATTGAAGTTCTGCTAAATAGTGACAGCATTCCCACTTTACTCATTAATGAACACTTACACTGTGGTGAAAGGTCATAAAAAACACTTAGAAAAGAGACATACTTCTCCATGGCTCCTTGGAATCATTGTAACTTTAGCAATTTTCCTCTCTACCATGTCTATGATGCCAGATTTGTCTTCTGATGCACTGATAAATGTGCCTGAACTGTTGCCAGCGAAAAATTAGCATATAGCAGCAACACAAATGCATCACCATCATCTTAAATGAGTCTAATATATACAATATTTTTAACTTTCAAACTACAAAAAAAAAAAACTTAAAACAAATTTGCCTATAATACTTAAAATTAAAATTAATAAAAAATAAAATTTTTTCCATAAACTTGTAGATGAAAGATTAGTGAAAATTATTTTTCACTATTTTTAGAAAAATAAAAAGAAAATATTTTCACAAACAAATTTATAAAAAAAAAATTTACAAATAAATTCATAAAATTCTTTTATAAAAATAAATTTATGAAAAATATTTAATTGATAATTATTTTTTTATATAAAAATAAAACTGTAAAATATATTTTATGAATAAATAATTTTATTTTTATAGTAAAAATTAAAAACTATTTCCCTAAAATTGAGTTATCATATAACATTTATCCACTATAAAACTACAAGAAATATAAATATACGTGAGATGATAATTATATATAAACAATAGGAAAATAATTTATAATTTCTTTTTGTCTCAGTAATTTCTAATAATTGTTTTTAATTTAGATTACACAATTGTACTTATATATTTATTATATTTTATGAAATTTTATACATTTTTAAATATATATTTGTAGGTATCCTATTATGTTATTTTTAGAACAATCGTATGATTATATTGGATTGGATACGCATCAAATCTGATACACGAATCATCTATGTGTATCATATAGATTAAGTCTATATATTATCAACTATTCTCAATTATTCAACACACACTTTTCTCACTGAGAGAGGTCCAAAACTTTACACCATATATATATTACTATAGATGATAGTAAAACACCTTTGCTCAACATAGTACCTTGTTCTAGTGTCCTTTGTGCTCTCAGAAGTTTCTCCTTCTCGCAAAGCCAGTTTTGATGGTTCAAGTTTTGGCTTTGCCATTTCAATTATTTGCTGACATGCTTCCACACTTGTGAAGTTTGGAAAGTAAACCACCCGTGGTCTCCAACTTAAAATCTGCAAAAAAAAGGATCATGTTGAAACAAATGAAGGGACGATCATAAATAGTATTAAGTACAAACTATAAACACAGCAATTTCTATTTGGAGTCTTTATTTCAACCAGATGCTATCCACTTTTAAACCACTGTTACATGAGTTAATTAATCGAATGTATCCACCTTTGTTGGCTTTTACTAACGCCAACTACAACCCAGCAACTGCAAATCCTATCCCACAAAGCTAATATATCTTCACATTTGCAAACTCATAAGATTCAATGTCCAACAACAGTTAACATATCTTCCTATTTTCATTAGAGATTTTAACATAGAAAGATATACTCAACCTTTCCCAAAAGAGCATGATATGTGATCCTGGTCCTCCAACAACTGATGAGTTACTGTTAAATTGTTAATGATATCACAAGTGCAGGAAAATTGACAAACAAAGGATACCATTGACAAACATTATTCTTGTACCCACGTCATATCATCAAAACCTTAATCCAGGTAAATACATCAGATACTAAACATCAAAATGTAACCCAACCAAAATCCATTGATCCAACCCCAGAGGAAAAAAGAAGAAGAGAATTCACCTGAAATGGGATTGAATCAAAAAAGGATTCCCCGGATTCACCATGTTCAAGAGGTACATATACTTTCTTAACCGATTGTTGGAGTATTCTTGACTTTGATCCCAAGTCATCCAAATCCTGAAATCGTTGCTAATGAAGAATGAAGTTGATCAATCAAACCACAAGAACCCAAGAAAAGGAAGAAATTTAGAAACCTGAAAAAGTAGAGGGGATACAAAGAAGAAAAGGGCGCAAAGGAAGAAAAATGTAGGTATGCCCAACTTCAGGTTGGAGCTCTTCACTTTGCCTTTCATCATTTCTCTCGTCAGAACAAAAAATAAATAAACGATGCAAGCCTCTTCTTCTTCTTTTCCTTTCGTGTGTGTCTTCTCTCTGTGTTTTTTCTCATCAAGCGATTCTGAAACAACCAATTGGGATCTGAAGGAGGACATAGACAGTGAAGATCAAAGATTTTGGCTTTGGTAGCGGGTCTTTGTTTCTACGGAACATGTCACCAAATGCAACAATGGCGGGAGTTTTTTTTTCTTTCTTTGTTCTGTTTCTACATTGAGAAACATTTCTTTTTTTGTTAAACATATGTTTCAGTTCATTTCAATAGGATAATTTTTAGGTTGATTCTGGTTGAGATGGATTCATATTTCTTAAAGAACCGATTAAAGGTTTAATCTTTTTGTGTATAAAGGAAGTCTAGTTAGAACACAACTCTATTATTTCTTATTTATTTGTTAAAATAATTACTACAATTTTTTGTGGATCACATGCCAATTGTTACTTTTTAGCATTTCTATTCCTCTTAAATGCCAACTTCTTTAATAAATGTCTTACATATTTTTAAAAAGTAATTATTCTATAATACTAATTGATGAATTATAATTTATAAATAACTTAAAATTATAACAACTAATTTAATATTTTTTAAAATTAAAATTTTAATGAGTTAATAATATGATTGAGATTAGAAAATTTATTTTTATACATTTTATTTTCAGAGTATTTTTGTGAAACTCAACCTAATATTTTCATATCCGTATTATAGTTTATTTTAATATCTTATCTTTATTTTTATTTTATTTTTATTTTATCTTTTTATATTTTACTATTTTTTTTATTTTAATTATATATGCTTATTTCTACAAACCTTACATTAAAAAAAATATATGATGTATACATTCGATTCTGTCAAAAAAAACAAACAAACTCACTTTTACAACTTCCTGAGAAAGGTTATGATTTTTAAGAATTGTTTGGGTATTTTTTATTATATAAATATTTTTAGAATGTGAAAATAAAAGAAAATAAATAGTTTTTTATAAGTTGAACTAGTTTATGTATAACCAAATAAATTAACGTGAATTTTTAAAAAAAATAATTTATCTATGAAATAATTTTAATTGATAAAAATATTTTTTTAAAAAAGTGTTTATGCTCTTAATCGTCCACGTTTCACTTACAAGTTTAGAAAATGAATATCTGAAATAAAATGAGATATTCGTGTACCAAAATGTTTTTAGGTAGGTGCATGCACGTAAAGGTAAAGGTCCATCATGTGATGTTTTATTCTTGTGAACTTTTTATTTATTCTAGTAAGTTTTATATGCTTCAGATTTTTCTAACCATTGATATCCGTCAAGAAACTCTTAATTTTGATCCATTAATTTCACTTCTAAGTTCTGGATTATCACATATTATATTATATTATCATTTAATTATGTTTATTACATATGATAATTTTATCAATTCTATAATAACTACTTAAAAAATTATATCAGCTATGACTTTTTAATTATCAGCATAAATTTATTTACATTAAACTTTTAGATATAATACCTTTTTACGTGTAAAACTTAGGTGATATAATATATTTCATCCGTTTCTTTTATGCTCAAACCAAAAGATAAAAAGTTAACCCTTTTTCCTCTCTTCTTTCTTCTTTTATCATTATTCGGAAACAAACAAATATGTTAGGAAATTATATATTAATTAAAAATAAGGTCGAATTATAATATATAAGTGAGATATAAATTTTACTTTCTGAACCAATTTTAGGATGAATTATGTCTATAATTACTTTTTTAATATACTGAACCTTGATTGACAGGTTATTGAACTATTATATAAAACTTTATTAATAAGGTAATTAGACCTAGATTAAAACAATTATTAATAGGTCAAATTCGAATGATTAAATTAAATTTATAGTCACTTTTTACATTTTTAAAAATATATAATTTATATAAGTTAAATGGTGGAACTTTAAACAATAAGTTTTATTGAACCTTTGTTTCACTAAATCAAACCCCATTAGAAATTTGATTTTAGTGATTGAATTGATAAAAGTTTCTTAATTTATGAGGTGGTACTGTTGATAATTTTTGTAATCTAAGAGCTAAAAGTATCATTGAGCATGAGACTCCATAGCATTTATTCTCACACGGATTCCACACGAGATAGAAAGGACCCTTCCACAACCGATTAAATGGAACAACAATTAATAAATATATCAGAAAATGTTTGAAGTACAATGCCAGAATTCCATATCGTCCTACAGATAGGAGATCAAATAATTGGAACAAAAATTCCACAATTTGTATACTGCCTCCCATTTGCAGAAACATTTTGTATCCAAAGCAAGGTTTTATAACCACAGATGCATTTCCACAGCACAATTATACCCAAACAAACCTTTTAGCCTTTCACATCTGAAATGTCTTGTTTCGTGCCTCGTGCAAGAAATAATGATTCAATGCAAATACACTCTACAAACCAGACTGTAAGATCTTTCGACAGAAACAAGATAACATGGTAAAAACTATGAAGTATTTCACGTGACAACAACTTAGTGATGATAAAACTTACCCCAGAAGCAACAAGTTTGCTTTGGTGGCGCCTCCTCTAACCATTAGCTGCAACAAACGGAATCAATAATATGTGAATTATTGCAGTACTGTCTGGTACAACAAAATGTAACAAGCACAAACGTTTGCGCTTTTCAAAGTGTGAAGACCTTATGATGGTATTTATAATGATAACAATATAGTGTGGTACTGCAAGTATGGAAAGGATCCAATGGATACCATGATATGATGGTTCATTTGAATGCTAATTGATGGAGAGAATATTTGATAGCCAGAGCCCTTTTCAGATTTTGTTTATTTTATTTTGTGGAGAACTTGAAAGATCAAGCTTTAACTGCAGGGGAGCTAAGAGAGCAAAGAGTGGACTAAGCAAATTTTCTGGCACTGCTCAAACTGCTGCTGCAGAAAGCTCTGGTGGAGTCTCAAAAATTGGTGGGAAGATAGAGGATTCATCTTGGTGGGTTCCACACCCACGCACAGGAATTTACTTCCCAAAAGGGCATGAGTGGGTGATGGATGATGTTCCAGAGGATGCTGCTCGTTTAAACCAGACTTTTTGGTTCAGAAACGTTGATGGTGTTGACATCCCCCAACACCAACCTTAGTGTCACACAACAACACTCTGCAATTTACATGATCTGAAATCATGTAGTCATGTCACACATTGTTAACCCTTCTTCATAAACCAGAAAATATAAGAATATTATATATAAGATTAGTCAGAATAACAGTCTCTAAACATGTAATAATTTCTCATGGTTGAGGTTGATTAAGGGCAATTTGGTTGTGTAAGAAGTAGTTGTGACTTCTTAACTCCTTAACCATGCATAATGACTATATGTACCATAAGAAGTTTATTAAGCTATATGTATCACAAGTTTGTAAAAGTCTCTTACCTTTTTTTTCTGTTGCTACTGGTACAGTTACGGAGTACGTACACTGCACATAGCAGTCATAGGCACTTGATAAAGGGGGCAATATTAATCACGAAAAGTTCATTATCGCATCTGGATATGATTCTATTTACATTTTACATCACCAACTTTTGTCTTATAAATAAGTTGGACAGTATTTTGAAGTTTTCCTGAAGGAATAATACGAAAGCCTAGTTTGTGGTGCAGCTTGAACTTTGTGTTGACCCATTACATAAGGCTTTCAAGCAGGAGTGTGGAATATTGAATGTAACAGCAAAAATGCGTTTATAATCATGAAAGCATTTATGCTTGATTCTGATGTTATCTATTTCACAGATGATTAACAACTTCTTCCAGTGTTGTAATGGCTTAGAAAAAAACAAGATATCTTTAAAAAAAACAGATGATTAACTCATTACACAGTCATTTTTGTCTCCCAGTATTTTAACTGTACTGGGAAACAGATGAAAAAAATAAAAATGAAAAAATAATAATTATTTAGTAATATTAATAATGAAAAATAAATAATAAAAAAACTCTTTGTTTTATTCGATATCTAGTTTAAGAAATGTTGGTAGCTAACCAGGGAGGAAGAAAAGTGATGTGTTGTTGAAACTTGAAAGCGTTATTGAAATATTCGAAATTGCATTGTCATTTCGTAATGTCATATCAGGCAAATTTTCTGGACACGCTGCGCAGGGTTTTCAAACAATTTCTCCTACTTTTGACTCTGATTGAATAACTTCATGGAAAGTAATTAACACAATCTATTCTTCAATTATCTTCCAAAATATCCAAAATATCCAAAATATCTAAAATCTTATCCTTTTATGGATCTTAGAATTCATTCTTTACTTTACACCAATTATCTAATTAATCATGGATGAAAAAATAATAATAAAATATTTAATTACAAATTATTCATTTTAACATAATAATATATTACAAAAAATAATTATGTGTTATTTATTTATTTTATGAAATCACTCCATCCATTAATTATTTTTTAAAAATAAAAAAATTATGAAAGTGAATGTATAGTAAGTAGAAGAGATATATTTATTTAATTTAAATTTAGTCATTTTAATTAATAACTTGTTAATTATGTTTTTATTATAACAATTAAATAATTCAACTAAATTAATAATTAATTTCAATTGAATAACATAATTTTGACTTATCATTAATAGTAAGCATTATTAATACATATTTTTCTCGATAATTTATATATATATATATATATATATTAATAATTTGAAATATGATAAACATTAATATATTATTATTATAAGAAAAAATATAAATTATTTTATATAAATAGCATTTATGTAATTGCACTTTTAATAAATACATCATAAATATCATCCATTCATCAATCATTTTCATTTTTTAAATGAAACCAAATCCACTAACAGTAACAATATCTGAGTGTTTGACAAGTTACATAAAAAAGTATTATAGAAAATCATTTAATGTATATAATATATTATTTTGTTTTTATTTAATTTTCTGGATATAATCCACCATTTCATTTTCTATAATTTGAAGAATCGTAGAGACTGTTCCGCTTCTTCATCGAACTTGCCATCGTCTTTGACCTCCCTCTCTTTATCTTTCTTTTTTTCTCCATAGCTCGTAACGATTTATTCGCACGCCGGAGAGAAACACTGAATTGTGATTCGCTGTGTATGACGAGTGCTTCGGAGCTATTCCACACCAGAAGGCATCGATTGGGACGAAATGCTCTCGATTTAGGGTTCGACACAGAACTCCACGCCGCCGACTCTCTCCGCCGCCACTACCACGTCCGCCGCCTCCGTCACCATCCGGTATTTACATTTATTTTTGTTTTTGCCTTATTCCATAAATCAATTACCACAATTGAAAGTTGAAATTTCCGAATATTTGTATGCACGTATCTATTGAATTATTATTAGGAGCGGGAAATTGATATTAGTGTGTTGAGGTTGTGACGATTAGACTTTTGATGAGGTTTATTTTGTGGTTGTTAGGAGCGTGCATCTGATAGAATCGATGGGAGGAGGTATCGGCGGTCTTTCGTAAATAACAGCTTTGATTCTGAAGAAAATGTAAGAGGCAGTCTTGGAGGGAGTGCCAGTGAGAGACTACCGGTGGGTGTGATTCTTGCACGGGCAAGACTCCTTCAGCGGTTGAGAGGGGAGCCTCTGTCTAGAAACAGGTGAGATTTTACCCATATATATATATATATATATATATATATATTATTGCACGACCCTGAAATTTTTCATTTAAGTAATTTTTTTTCTTTATTTAAAAGTTTTTAAAATGGGACATTATCATGTAACTTGTGAGCATCCTTTTTCATCTGGATGACATTGTATTACTCTGTCATCATTTTCGTGGTCGTGATTTTTTACTTGTTAATTCTGTGCTGTAATCCTATGTTTTTAACAGACATGATCTTATTTAATATTGCTAAGTGTGGCCATGGTGAAAATTTGATAATTCTTTATTGATCTCGTTACTTCAACTGTGGAGTAGACAACCACTTAAGCTTACATTAACTTATTTCCTTTGATGCAACCCTTGGGGGGAAAAAGAAAATCCTTGCATATGGATATTTGGTTTGTTGCCCTTGATGCATTGTGTATTGATGTGTGTGCAACCATGGTCAAAGTGTGTGCTATAATATTAGAACACATGGAGACTTTTTTGTTCAATGTGTTGATGCCTACTATGTATACCTTTTACTCTGATAATTTTACCATTCAATTGAATTACATGCAATTATTAGTTTAGGGTTTTGTATTTGTTGAGTTTCTCATAGCACATACTTGCCTCATGTAGAACTTATCTAGTTCCAAAGGAGATGCTGCTCTAGTACTAATAATAAGATTTATCTTCTTTCATGAATCGCTGTATCGTAATAAAAGCTCTGACTGACGTCGCAGTCCAAGTTCTATCTATATGTGTATTCTTGCTTATTATTGAAAAGATCAGCCATTGCCCTTTGATTCAAATTTGAAATTTATGTTTTTGTTTCCTTAGGCAATATGGTAGAAATTCAATGGGTGACTATCGAGAAGGTGATTCATCAAATGAAGTTGCAACTGAGGCCTCTCTAGTTACCGACTTGACTTCTCAAATGGGAAGGTCCCATCTCTTGCAGGAACTAAACAAAAAGCCACCTGGACTTACCCAGGAGGCCTTGAACTGTTTGGATCAGGAAGTATTTAGCAGCAGCCAGATAGGATTGGAGTCCAAGGGACTGCAGGATTGTAGTATATGCTTGGAATCTTTCACAGACGGAGATGAGCTGATACGTTTGCCATGTGGACATAAATTCCACTCTGTTTGCTTGGATCCGTGGATTCGCTGCTGTGGAGACTGTCCATACTGTCGAAGAAGTGTTGTTGTAAATACTCACTTACCATAAATACGACCATGAGTAGTTGGCTTTTGAATTAATTGACTTTGTCTTATTCCGAGCTTGTATTAAAGGATAAGAATGGTGCAATGGTGGAGCTGGTTTTTTGTAACCATGTTGTATCTTATCATGAAATTATCTAGTTTTTCTTTCTTTCCCGGTGACAATGGGAAAGATATGGGTATCTAAATAGGACACTATTATAAGACGTCTTCTTGTAGAATAATAACAGTCCCGTAAATACTAATTTTAATATTTGTATTCTTATCCAGAAAGTTCTTATTCTTTCTGAGTTTGAAGGTTCATTGATTGCATTTAGTTAATTTGAATATGGTTTATTGTGATGTGTTTGTATGACGACTTAACAAAAATGGATGCTGTTATAATATTAATATGATAATGGTGAAATTCAGAAAATAACACCTATTAAAAGGGTGATAAATATTTCAATTAAAAATATTTAACAACAATCATATTTTAATTATATAACATTCTAAGAAGAATATTTAACTTAACTTAACTGATATTAAAAGTTTTAATTTTAATTGTAAATTACAATAAAATTATGTGTATAAAAGAATTGTATATTATAATATTTGAATTTAAAAACATTATTATATAAATATATGTAGCTCCAATAGCGAATATATATATGGTGCAAATAATAACTTGGGAGTATATATTGAATATGGATCTAAAATGCAAATTTTATAAAATTGGCTTGTCATGGCCCAATATGTATGCACCTTGCTTCCACAGTGAACTGGACTATTAGTTAGTAAATTTGAAGAAAGTAAACACAAGTTTAAAGTTTTATAATTTTTTTAATAGTATATCATTTATATAGTATTTTAGAGTGAGTATATATGAGATGTTAGTGTTTTACAATTCAAATTCTCACATTTCCTGATATAATATATTTTTAAATAATATATGTATTGCATTTACATAAGAATATGTAAATTTCTTGCTCTGTTGTTCAACTTAACATGTTGTTCATCGAGGTTAATTATTTCACAAGTTTTAAAAAAAAAAAAATTATTACAATGTTTATTTTTTTATATTTTTATTTTTAAATACATTACATTTTTTAATATTTAAATAATTAAATACATTAAATAAAAATTATATTATTCTTATTCTTATTTAATAATTTTAATCACATTAGATTAAATTGAATCTTAAATCTAACATTAAAAATCATATAACTTGTAAAAAATATCGGAATTGAGGTGAATTATTAATAAATGTAATTATGGTTATTTGAAAAAAATATTAAGAAAAAAACATAAAAGGAGACAAAAAATAATTTAAATACTAAAAAAACATCGAAAATATGAATAAAATAATGAGTGAAAAAATAATAATATAAATAGATGAAGAGAAAATATTGTAACATGATTTAAATCCGCTCTCCAATATAGTTATTGAAACATGCTAATTTTTACTCGATGAATTCATTGAAAATGTGATTTCACAAAATTTTGTGATATATATATATATATATATATATATATATATTCTAATACAAAATAGGTGATAAAAACATAAAATCTTACATTAGTTTATAGAATAATAAATTACACAAGTAAAATTAAATAAAACTAACAGGTAAGTTGACTCTAAATTAATTTTTGTCAATGAAATTTTTTTGAATAAATTTCAACCCAAAAATATTTTAAAAAAATGTTTACATATTTTACTATAAAATTATTGGTATCTGAAAAAAAAAATAAAGAAGTAAAATGAATTAGTTTAACAGAATATGATTGCAAACTCTTAAATGTAGACTGAATAGGAAGTTCCGGCAAAGAGATCGAAATTTAGGTGTTTCTTATTGTCGCCATTTCCGAAACCTAAACCAAAACAAAAACCATTTCGTTAATAATTTACCTACTTCTTCCATCAACCCACCAATAATCATTCTCATTCACCCTCTAAACACATCATTGGTTGCTCCAACAAATTACAACATAAACATTTTTTTTTCAAAAATAATAATTTTAGCAAATTATCTAAATGAATAGTGTGAAAATAAATAAATAAAAAAGATATTAGGCATTTAATTAATTGAACGCGTTGTGTTCGCCATTGGAAGTTGGGAGCATAGACGCAAGTGTTGATTACGCGTTATGAAGGAAAGACAAAAAGTAGAAAAGAGTGGCTACAAAACCAAACCATGAAGTCAAACCTGTGTTGGTGTTCGTGTTGGTGTTTGTGTTGTTCACATCTAATTAATGAGTAGACGACACCACAAACATTCTAAACACCAACAAACTAAATAATTCTTCCACTTTATCTTACATTACAAACCAGACAATTTCCCACACTCTTCTCACCTACTTCTTCAATTCTTATACATTTTTTATTTAAATAAATCGATCATTCTTTATTTTTTAAATTTATACATCTTAATAGTATCAAAATGGGCCAAGTTCCAATGAAAGATGTAATTAATTAGGTTAGTTTGGAATTTCAAGCCCAAAATTATTTTGAACTTACTTACCCAATCCATCTTGAAAATCTATTTACTATTAATTGAGAGTGAAGTATCATTTTCTTTCCTGAAAATTATGGATGTTGACTATTTAGTTTTTTTAAAGAAAATTTATGTTATACTATTCCCTTTATTTTCTATACTTATTCTCTTGGATAAGTTATTCTTTTTATTAATAATTATTTTCTTTTGCTTCTATGTTTCTTTCTTCTGTCTTAGTTATAAAGTCTCGTTTTTTATTTTTTATAATTCAAATGGCATCAAAATTTTAACGAAGTTTACTTTAAATTATAGTATTTTTTATAAGTTGAATTTAAATTTAAAGAAATGTTAAGGAAAATGTTTAATGTGGTCTTCGACGACTTGGCCTAATTAATGTTGTTCCTGTTCTGGTCAATAACGCTGCCCACAGAAAAGTATTAAACTATCCTTACTTCACTATGCACGTTATGTATGGCTAACGTTAACAAAAGATGGGTCAGAACTTATAAGCCTTACATTTAAACTTTTTTTAAATATTTTTTATTTTATCAGAATATTTTAAAAATTATTTTTTACTTTTTATATATCAATGAAATTCATATTTTGAGTTTCTAATAAAGTACTAATAAAATTTGATAGTAATAATGTATTTTTGAATGTGTGGAAAAAGAGAGAAGAGAGTGGTAAAAAAAGAAAAAGTAAATAATTTGAGTAAAGAAAAAGTGAAATTTGAAAGTAGTGTGGAAGAAAAAGCAGAGAAGAGATAAAACAAGTTGGTGTTTGTTGTTGTATAGAGAGAGAGAGAGAGAGAGAGAGAGAGAGAGAGAGAGAGAGAGAGAGAGAGAGATTGGGATTGTAATGTGTAATATACACGTCAACTCAACCAACACAACGACAACAATAAGCATATCAAAATCAATATCATATCATATCTTTGGTTTCACCCTTCGCTTCCAAACGCGCCATTCGCATTTCTCTCACTCTCTCTTTTCTAATTCTTCTTTTCTCTCTTCTCTTTCTCTTCTTCTGCACATATCAGACCTAAATTTCTCAATCCAATTGTAGAAATTAATTCTCACAACGCGCGCACTCGGATTCCAACGGATCATGCTGCGTCTGTGCTACGGTTCTCTCGATTGCTGCTTCCGACGCCGAGGTGGCCGCGCCGCCGACGGACTTCTCTGGCACACCGACTTGAAGCCCCACGCCTCTGGCGACTTCTCCATCGCCGTCGTCCAGGCCAATTACAGTCTCGAGGATCAGAGCCAAGTCTTCACCTCCCCCTCCGCCACCTACATCGGCGTCTACGACGGCCACGGCGGACCCGAAGCTTCTAGATTCGTCAACAAACGACTCTTTCCTTATTTGCATAGTAATTCATCCATCTATCCTCGAATCCTTCACTTCTCTTTAGTTTAAGATCCAAAACCAGTTCATCTCTTACTCATTTCTTTCTCTCAATTTTTATTTTTATTATTATTGTTGTTGTTGTAATTAAATTAAAATATTGAATACCTTTGATTTTTTAAAGTAAGATTAATTTAATAGCCTCTTTTATGAAGAATATTTCTGGGAGATATGATATGATATTCTGGTATGGAGTACCGTTTTTTTTTTTATTTATTTATTAATTATCAGTACAATTAAAAAAAATATTAAATGTCTTCTATGTTTTTTGAGATGAGAGAATATTTTTTAATTTAGTAATTTTCTTTGTTAAGTACGAAGAATATTTCTGGAAGGTATGAATTATATGATATTGATATTCTGGTATTGATTGATTGACTGGGTTTTCTTTTTCCTTTGTTTTGTGATATGTAGAAACTAAAAAGTAATATGTCAACTGTTGTTGTCTTCTCAGTTATCCTTCCTCAAATAGAAGGAGCAAAGGGTTTTGGTCACTCGTTAGTAGGGCGAGACATTGCAATTGATTGGAAAATTGTGATCAATATCTGCCTCTTCCCTTCTGATTCCCCTTTTTTATTCTTTACCTAATTTAACGTAGGCCATGTTAATTCGTATTGAATTTGTAAACAAAGAGTTTGAAGTAAATAAGCACCATGCTCACTTGCTTGTTGTTTTTGATTTGTAGAATTTGCCACCGAGCAAGGGGGTTTGTCTGTGGATGTGATAAAAAAGGCATTTAGTGCCACGGAGGAGGAATTCCTGCATCTGGTGAAGCTATCCTTGCCCATTAGTCCTCAGATTGCTTCTGTGGGATCCTGTTGCCTTTTTGGTGCAATTTCTAATAATGTGTTGTATGTTGCCAACCTCGGAGACTCTAGAGCTGTTCTTGGTAGGAGGGATGTAGAGAGAAAGAAAAGTCCAGTAGTGGCACAGCGCTTGTCAACTGATCATAATGTAGCTGATGAGGAGGTGAGAAGAGAAGTTGAAGCTCTCCATCCTGATGACTCACACATAGTGGTTTATAGCCGAGGAGTTTGGAGGATTAAGGGCATTATTCAGGTATAACAAACTGATGTGGTGTGCCTTTTTTGTATCTTAGTTTTACCATTTATCATTTTCTTCTTTACAAATTTGTTCATGATTTTAAACTTCACGTTGAATATAGGTAGATACGCCGTTAATATATCCATGATGTAGTCTATGACCGCCATTGCTAAATGTGTCTGGTTGTAGCATAATTTCAGGTGGTATTTACTGTTATCACCTGAGTTAGCCCAATTCATCTATTTTCTGTGTTTCTTCTTTCAATCTTTCTTTGTAATACCTACTAACATGGTTATTACGAGCTTGATGTATTTCTGCATTCTACACGAAGATTACATAGAATTTGAGGTTTCCTGTAACTGGTTAGAACTAGGGACTTGGATGCTCTAACCCGTCATCCCCTTTGTCACCTTTCATGTGTCTTGCTGCCTCCCTTGAAGGGAAAGACGCATATTTTACGCCTGTTTTATCTCATTTCACAAGCATGGGGTCCGGATAGCTAATCTAGACAGTTTTGGTGCAGGTGTCACGATCTATTGGTGATGTGTATTTGAAGAAACCTGATTTCTACCGAGACCCAGTTTTTCAGCAATTTGGAAATCCTGTTCCTTTGAAGCGTCCTGTAATGACAGCTGAACCGTCAATCATTATTAGGGAGCTCGAGTCAGATGATTTATTCTTAATATTTGCATCTGATGGCCTGTGGGAACAATTAAGTGATGAAGCAGCAGTTCAAATTGTTTTTAAGTATCCAAGGGCTGTGAGTATCCACTGTTATTCGGGAGCTGCATATAATGATAAACTTGGTAAATTCTTACATGGATTTTGATTTGTGTTTCCGGTACTTGCAGGGAATTGCCAAGAGACTGGTGAGAGCTGCTCTTCAAGAAGCTGCAAAGAAGAGAGAGATGAGATATGATGACATAAAGAAAATTGACAAAGGAATAAGACGACACTTCCATGACGATATCACTGTGATTGTAATCTATCTTGATCACCATGCTGGCTCCTCTAATGGTAGATTCAAGCAAACTGCTGTTGGCAGTACAACTGCCCCTGTTGATATTTTTTCCCTAAATACGGAGGAAGCAGAAGCAGAAAAGAGAATGCTTGGTACAGTTGCCTAAAGAGTTAAATTGTTTCAAAGGATCATACACTGACATTATTTGGGGCGAAAATATTTATAGGTGATGATTAATATTGTTGGTAAACCAAGGAAATTGTCGAGAGAACATACAAATTACTGCATAGATATAGTAGCTGGGAGTTACTGACAGATTCTTTCTGATGCAGATATGCATATGTATAGTTGTGAAGTCTCTATTTTTTGGGTTTGATGGTATCAATTTTGTTTTCCTTTGGAAAGAAAGAAAATAAAATTATATTGATTGGTTAGTCATGATATTTATCTCCCGGTAATGTTCATCGTGAATAAAGGGAGTTAGAGGCAAGAAGTGGTGACGTTTCACCAACTAACAAGAATTGCAGGACGGGTGAGTGGATACTTTTCACAAGCAAGCACATTTTTGTTGCCACGGTACGTGTATTGATCACAACCATGAAATGAAAGTTGTTTTCAAATGTTGGTTGTGTCATTTCCCACCCTAACAGGCGGAATATTTGTGATTGACGCGTACTAAAGTGTGCTGGAGCAGCCTGCATTTTAATTTTTAGTCATCATACGCATTGATTTTTCTAAGATATTTGACTTCTCATTTTCTGAGTTTCGAAACCCATCTTCACACGTTGAAGAAGAAATAACCAACCATTCAACAAAACACTTTGTGATAATCTTCAATTGTTATTATCTTTTATTTATATAACGTTGAGTTGGCATTTTGTTGGCCTTATCGTTAAAATAACAAAGCTTTATATCAAAACCAAGGAAATAGACAGACTGCTGAATACTTGAAGATGCCTTGCTATATACGCCTAAATCCTATAATTCTTAATAAACTGACCGCATGTCTTCCATTCAGACAATTTTTAAGTATATAACTTTTTTCTTAGTTTTTTTCTGGAAAGTTATTATATTTCATAATAACCATTTAAGTATGATTTAATTATCGGTTTATAATTTTCAATTCTCACGGTGACATTGCTTTTGAGGTCAAGAATAATCCTTATTTGATACGCTCTTAGTCAATAAAATAATAAAAAGGTTAAATCAAACATAATATGTTAAGATATAATTAACAGGTTTTGTAATGCACATTGTGTACGGTAATCTCAACGCAAAAAAAAAAAATAAAAAAATCAACTTATTATACTTTGTGATAATGTGGTATGACTAATAATTTGGGTTTGTTAGCAAGTCAACCGTCATGTTGGGCCCGAAAGTCAATGGGGGTGTGGCCTCAATCACTTTCGAAACTACTCGTTTTCATTTTTTTTCATGTATGCATTAACTTGGAATGTAATACTTCCATCCTATGCAAGTATTCTAATTTTCAACGTTTCATAAAGAACTTTCATTGACCTGAAATTTGGCCTATTTAGTCTTCAAGCGAGGGAAACACTTCCATAACTTATCTTCCACCTATTCATTAATGCTTTAATAGGTGAGATATTAAAATTATTTACTTTAAAGGAAATAAAACATAAATAGTTCATAATATTTACTATAATTATTTACTTTTTTAAATATATAATTTTTAACATAATCAATTATATTTTTATATATAATCTTGATAAGGATTTTTAGTAAATAAAAAAATTCTCTATAAGTTAAAATTTATTTATAAGTTATTTTTAGATAAATTTCCTATTCTTTAATTTTTTTAATTTGTGTGTAATTTAATTTTAATTTTTAAAGAAATTAATTTCATTCTTTTTTTATTCACCTTTCTTAGAAATTCTTACGGAGAAATTCGTGAAGACTATGTCATTTTCATATTTCCTTTTAGCACAAAAAAAAAAACGATTTTTTTTAATTCATACATTGTTTCCAAATTTGTTGTGTGATTCCTATCTCTGAAAGAAACAAATATTTCTCAAAAAACTCACCTCATGCAAACCAATGTTGTTTAATATAATATACGAATTAAATATTAATTAATTTGCTTTAGTATATTACATTTTTAAAAAATAGTCTTAAATGTATCATAATATAATACTTCTGATCTCATATATAAACAAAATTAATTAACTTTACACTCATTAAGAATTATTAAGTACATTTAATACTCTTAGGTATTTTTGCAATAGCAATATTAATAGATATTTGAGAATTGAAAAAATTTACTGATTTTTAAGTCAAATGAATATAAAATATTTTTTTCTTGTATATATGAGTTTAGAGGAACTGTATGTATATGTTACACTGTAATATGTTGTTTATATTATACTTACTAATATACTGATTATACTATTGTAATTATATATTATAAAAACTTTTTAAATAAACTCTTAACAAAAAAAATAGTAGTTTTAAAATGAGTATATAAATTATTCTCCCAATGGTTTTACGAGATCATGCTTCATTAATTGGATATATTTTTAAAACAATTTTCTTTACAAACAAAATCTTATCCGAATAATTTCTTAACTTGATTCTCTTTCTTAGACAATGATATGTAGCAATTTGAACAATACCTCAAGCAAAAAGTTTTGAAAACATTAGTCACAATGAGTGAAAATAATAATACAATCATCAGTGCAGATGTACCTTAGAAAGAAGCCTATCAAAATCTATAAAACTATACGAGTTTATAATACTTTTATCATTTATTTTAATTTCATAGTATTTCCCTACTTATTTCCTTTTTTTTAATTTTTAATTACAGTTGCTGATTTTTTTTTTTCAATATACAAATAATCTGTGTAATAATTTTTAAGTTATATTTTTGTTTCATCGATGAGTTTTAAATTATTCTGTCTATTATAAAAGTTAGCAATGTGGCAAAAGTTCTACCGACTTTTTCTTCAGTTATTGACTTCATTAGGTGTATATGCCAACCTTCCAAGCCAAGTGTTGCAAGACATGGGTAGGCTGTGAGAGGAAAAAACTAACATCCTCTTCATGAGGTGCATAAATTAATTTTATACTACAAAAGAGGTTTGATTCATTTTGATATTCAATTTATCTTCCTGTAAGTATTTATTGAAAATTTTATCTAAAAAGAACCTTAGAGAATTGACAAGAGGACGAAGAAGCTTTCCGATAAAAGGCTCCAGAGATTCATGGTTTAACTTGTGAGCATTTCTTTGCTATGCGCTCAAGTAACCTGCTCTTTTCATCCTCAGCAATATGTGGATCAAGGTTGCCAAGGTCTTGAACAAAATTGCATGCCTCATCTCGCAACTTGAGCTTACAGTAACAATCAACTATGGAGTTGTAGGTATTCTGGTTTGGCTTACATCCTTGATTGATCATATGCCGAACTACATCAATAGCCTCCACAAACATTGAATCAGCTGCGTAAGTTGCTATAAATGTATTGTAAGTTACAGCATCCGGAACAGGTGCAGGATCTTTCATTTCTTCAAATATCCGTTTTGCTTCCTCTATCATGCCATTTCTGCAATATGCATAAATAACTATATTGTATGAGATAACATCCGGCTCAATACCTTTATCCAGAATTTTCCTCAAAATTTGCTCTGATTTTTGGAAATTTTTCGTGCGGCTATACATATGCATCAAGCTATTATAAGTAGTCAAACTTAGAGGCAACCCACTCTCATACATGTAGTTTAAAATCTCATTGGCTTTGGACCCCTTCTTCTTCCGCCCATAAATGGAAAGCATTGCATTCAAAGTAGTAATATCCGGCAAGATTCCTCTATTCCTAAACTCCAAAAATGCACGTTCCGTTTGTACTACAAGATCAACCTTGCTATTTACTAGAACAAGTGTGTTCAAAAGAACAGCATGCGTTTCTATTGTGCCAGAGTATACTTCCTCTGCTAGAGCATTCATCCTTTCGACCTCTCTTCCATTGGCATAAGCATGGAGCAAAGAAGAATACGTTACCTCGTTAGGTTTACATCCACCATCTTTCATTTCAGCAAGGACTTTCTCAGATTGTTCCCAAAGCCCTCCTCTAGCCAAGGTTGCCAAAACAGCATTGTAAGTGGAAAGATCAGGACTCACTCCAGCATCCAGCATTCTCTTATAAACGGCCATAGCTTGATCAAATGAACCACACCTTCCATACGCACTTATCAGAGTGTTGAAGGTGTCCCTCTCCGGCACAAACCCAGCTCTCTTCATTTCTTCAAAAACCCCTGATACTTCAGAGTCCATTCCATTTTGTCCAAACACTGCCAAAAGTGTATTCCAAGTAACAATATCAGGGGAACACTTGCACACCTTGATCTCCTT
The DNA here is from genome assembly GCA_016859785.1 of Macrotyloma uniflorum. NCBI lineage: Eukaryota > Viridiplantae > Streptophyta > Magnoliopsida > Fabales > Fabaceae > Macrotyloma > Macrotyloma uniflorum. The sequence continues at coordinate 1,337,026 of BDMB01000018.1, forward strand.
GAAAATTCTCTCCATTTCCTCAAACTTTCCTCTGTCACCATACATCTTAATAAGCGCATTAAATGTACATATATTAGGCTTGCACCCCACCTCTCTCATTTCCTCAAAAACTTCCATTGCAAGCTCATCTTTCCCAGCATTCACGAACCCTGACAAAAGTGTAGTATAAGTGTAAACATCAGGCTTAATCCCTTTCTCCACCATTTTCCTTTTCAACTCCAACGCATCCTTCAACAGGCCACCTCTAACATAAGCCGACATCAATGAGTTGTAAGTAACAACGCTAGGCCGAAAACCATTAATCTCCATCTGTTTCAGAACTTCCATGGCTTCTTTCGGCCGCCTGGACTTACCATAAACATCCAACAACACGTTATAAGTAACCACATCCGGTGTAAATCCAGCCAACTTAATCTCCTCAAAAATATCAAGAGCCTCTTCATACAAAGAACCTGCCCTACAACAACTTATAAGGGTATTATAAGTACACAAATCAGGGGCAAGGCCATGGCACTTCATGTCCTGAACAAGAGCAATGATCTTAGTCCAAGGCACGCCCATCTTCCCATAAACATTCAAAATTGCATTGTAAGTAATCAAGGTGGGTTCACACCCCACTTCTTTCATTTTGCCAAACACCTTGAGTGCATCTCTGTATTTTTTATTATTAGCATAAGCAGTTATGAGAGAGGTGTAGCCATACACATCAACCTCAAACCCGTCGGTTTCTAGATCGTGCAGCAACGACGCCGCGTGGGAAACCCTACCCGTTTTACCGAGAAGGGAGACAATGACGGCAATTACGGAACCGTTCAAGAGCGAAACGAGGTCGTTTCGGGTTCGAATAAAGTCGAAAACGGACAATGCGAGGTCGAACTTCTTGTTAAACCCTAAGCCCTTGATTATGCCGAGAATGTCCGAGGAGAGAGAGGAGGAAGCTGATTGGTGGAATAGGAGAGGAAAGATTTGGTGGAAGCGACTGGAATCGAAGGAAGGGTGGATTAGGGTTTGGAGAATTCGGTGAGCTGGAGGGGAGAGGCGGGGTTTAGGGTGGTTAGAGGGGGTGAGGTGTTTTGGTTTTTGGTTAAAAATGAGGTCTTGAAGAAGAGGGTTAATGGTTATGGATGAGGGTGAGGGAGAAGGTGGATTTCGGAATGTGGGGTTCGAGGGTGTCGCTGTGGCTGTGGATGGTGGTGGTTTTGGGAGGATAAGAGGGAAAGAGAGTTTTTGTGCCATGGATGAACCACTGATGCAGTGATGCAGTGATTAGTGAACTCTGTTTCTAAAACCAATCAAATCACAATCACAGACCTAAGTCTCAATTCCTAAATTCCTATTTATTATAATTTTTCTTTATTACATCCAACGTCGTAAAGATCGAGGCCCAGAATAGAACAAAATCTAGCCCAAACAATACCGGGCTTTGCTTCATTTATCTTTTGATATTTTTTTAAATTAATTTTTTACACTTCGAAAAGCCCATTCAGAATGAATGGGAGGTGACTGTATTGTGTATATTTTTCTTCGGCATGTAAACGAGTCTTTCAGATTGGCTATTCACACCCTTATTTTTACTCTTTGCTCTGCCCTCCATTTTTGTCCTATATTTTTTACTCGCCTTCACCAAACTAAGCTTTATAATGTACTTATATTTTAATATATCTCAAAAATATTTTATGCAAAATAAATCATTATCATTCTAGTTTCTGAAATGTAAATTTAAAAACAAGGATGTTCCATTTTTTTTCTCTTTCCCTACAAAAAAAAGATTTTTTTTTTTTAATTTAAAAAAGTTATAATGCAAAATCTATTTTTTAAAAAACTGGAAGATTAAAAAAATTTGGTTGTCTACTTTTTGAATTTGAATGTATATATATATNTTTCTTTGAATCATGCTTATTTGAATCATTAAATTCAAATTTAAAACTTGAGCTTGAAAAAAAAAAGAATCTAAAATTACTGAATACAACAACTATTTTGTATTTATTATCCTATAGAGTGATTACTTTTAATCTGGTTTGGTATTTGTATGGTAGGGTTCCATATTCTGCCCAGAAAGTAATAAAGAGGATACTGGTCCTGAAAGATGTGGATTGTCCAGCATGTGGTGCAATACCTTCCCTAAAATTATAGGGTTATTTGATGACAAGAAGAAGGGTATAGACCACAAAACCATGTACCTCAGTAAAAGAATCGCAGAGCTGCATGCATGGTGCATTCACTGTGGGTGGTGGCAAATCTCAAGAATATTCAATATGCAGCAAATAATGATAGCCTGCGGTCCATATTCACATCTATGATATCAACATGCATATGAATACAGCTCTTACATATGCAAACCCCATCAAAACTATTTATTATATTTAAGTCAATGCCATCAACACTTTTATAGTAAGGACAAAACATACATCATCATCTCATTTATGTACAACTAAAATTATTATTTTATTTTAATAGTTTCATTTTAAACGTTTTCTATAACTCTATAATATCTTCTCTAGTATCAATAAGAACCCTTTACTCGGTTTATCAAACAAGACAATGATGAAATTATTGAAAAATAAAGGAAATAAAAGTATGGTATTAGGGTTGTTTGTTGAAATATTATTTGAGTGGTGATTTAAGAAGTAGAGTAGTACCTAGAGTTATTTATGAAGCATGTTAGAGTTGCTAATACCCTCCTTAAATTGCATGATGGTGCGCAGGTATAGAATGTGAGCACACCACACCCTGTTGACAATAAATGACACCACACTCTGCACGTGCAAATGCCGATTTCACCATCTTCCATTTAGGAGAACAGAAATTTTTGTGGAAATAATGATATCATAGAACTGAATGATAGAATGGAGAGAAGTTTTTAGAAGAAAAAGAAATATACTACTGGGAAATGAAATGAAGATTAGAAAAGTATGGTAATGATGATGTTAAAAGTAAGTGGTTAGGTATGATTTATGAATATGGTAAGTATTAAGTGCATATGGTGGTTCTCTAGCCTGGTGGCAATGGCAATAATAGGGTATAGAGATTGGTGAGAGTGAAATATGATGTTTTCAGTGGGATACTGAATATGTGTAGAGGGAAGCAATGGTACCACATGGACAGTGTCATAAATATGTATGCATCAAATGCAGGTCTCGGCAGCAGAATATTAAATTTGTCTCCATCTCCGTGCATACCAAGCCTACTCTGCCGACACTACTTGCACATTTTCACTTGAGTAATACCACTATTTTAAGCTCCAACCTCGTCACTTGAGTAATACCATCTCTTTCAACTAAAATAACACCTTCTAAGACCCTCCTCTTATGCAGGATTCTGCTAACACTGTCAGAGAAACCACCCTCACAAAACTCAAGGCAATTGCCTCACACTTCACTATTCTTCACTAACATCATGACTAACTAGTGTGTTTTACAATGCAGTCTATCATCACCTTTTCAATTCTGCTATGAACTATTTTACATTTAGTGTGCTTCATCATGTTTCAACTGAATTGTTTTTAAGGGAATGTATATAAGAAGTCAACGTTCACAATATCTAATGACACTAACTAGTTAAGAAATGAAAATACAATTCACGAGGTAAATCCCTTTTCTTAATGCTAAATTAGTCAGTGGAAGAATAAGAAGAGCTCTTGGGTTTTGGTAGGAAGGCTCCAAGCATTTTCATGATTAAATTACAAGTTATGTAAGTCAACCTTGGAATCTAACTTGTTCATACAAGGAAGGAAACGCGTCTAAGGAAGTCAAACAGATATTAATCAGGCACTATTATCTAGAATTTTGCTTTTTGAATTCTGCCACTGCATATTCTTTTAAAGATTTGGATCTTATATAAAAAATAATGTCACCTTCAGCATGCCAGGCCTATGTTACCAAGGAAAGCACCACCAACCCAAGAACCGTGTCCACGCTCCTAGCTAGATATATCTACAAATGTAATGTTTATTCTGTGATTTTCTTAATCAATAAATTATTGTTCCGGAATTAGATTCAGTTTCCTTAAATGAATTTTCACCCTAGTAAGCACATCCTGTTGTTATTTCTCTATTTTGGATTCGTTTTGGCCAAGGACTGCTGAATGATTAGGGGTGTAGTGAGGAGGGCATTGTAAGTATAAGAACATGTCACATTTTATAGTAAACTCAGATCTACCAGTAACATGAGGACAAATATATTGAGTAAAATTTGTATGTCCTACTACTTACGAGACAGAGTAGGTGTAGTTGTTCTAATTAGTACAAACTTGTTTGGTCCAATGCTGCATGGCCAATTGAAATTTGAAACTCAATTCTCAGACGGCTAAAATTCCAATCTTCAACTCCATTTGATCCTTGGTTATGCAAACTTTTCAATTCTTATCCTATTGCAGCAACACCATAATTGTGTGTGCTACACAAGTACCTATACATTGGCTTCAGATTCACAACATATTTTAAATTTACCGTTTTAGAATGTACGCTCTATTTTCTTAAATATATATAAAAAAATACCAATATGTACTGCATCGAATATATTTACAAATATAAACCTTTTTACTGTGCATTTATAGAATTCGTATTGCTGGAAATCGAATTCTGCAGGGACCAGCTGAAAAAAATTTGGTTGCGTTGTCTATATCAATGTGTTAATTACGTTCACATTTAAAAATGGTAAAATAATGAAAAAGCTAACAAAGCTACCTGGACTTGACTCAAGCGTGATTAGGACGGACAGAGTTTAAAATCTAGAGAAACGTAAGAGAGCAGGGACCAGAGGTAATTACATTCTCCCTATTCTGACAATCTTCGTCTGTAATAGGACCCCATCAAAAGAGTTTTTCTTTCTTTCCATTTTAACTGCTGTAATGAGATGATGTTGCAAAGTAAGATCATAGATTTAGAAACCCATCCAACCACACGAGTCACATTCGAGTTTTTCTAACCACACATAATTAATTTAGCAAGCATGGGGTGGTGATGGCCATAAATGTGTACACATTTGACCGCGCCCCCACAAAGATGTAAGAATGACAAAGATGTAAGAATGTACTAGTAAAAAATAAGGATAATAGTATTTTAAAGCGAGGTTTTCTATGAAGTACAGAAGTGAGGACATATACTCCCATGCTTAATTTACAGTATAGTGTATTTTTTAAGTCCTCAAAGTTTAATGGATGCTACATCCTTAAAGGAGCTTTTTCTTAAAAGTAAAACGATTTACCAAAAGAACACGGAAGCTAAAGGAGTTTTATGCAGAATATTTGCTTCCAGGCTTCCACAGTAACTATAGAAAAACACCAAATAGAAGATGCTTTTAATAGGTTAGTTATATACTCCCTGTATAATTTAAAACACAAATCACATGCCACCGAAAATGGGCAAACAACACGATTCAACCAGGTATCATCACCAAAGAGAAAAAGGAGGAATTCAGATTGAATAACTAAAATTAAAAATAAAAAAAAGCTTAACTCATATTGACTGCTTTGAGAATCTTCCTCTACGAATATTGTTCAAGAGGATAAAGAAGTAAAAGACAATGTCTGATAAAGCAAAAGAAAATGATAAAAGACTGCCTGAGAATTGAGCAAGAAAGCGAAAGAAGCTGGTAACATCACTTGGGCTTCGGAAGCACCAAACCTCGTGGTTGGTTGTTCCATAATCACACGTTCAGACACACAAAGAGACACGCGCGGGGCTTTCCTCAGAAACATAACCAAATTAACTTTATTTATTCATTATTCACCCTGTCTTCTGCTCCGTATATTTAAAAAATTGTTATATTTCGCTTTAGATTACAATTTTCTTCCCTATGCTCGATTCATTTGACCAAGACCATCGGAAAAAGAGCGAAGCTTCCACACATGCAGAGACAATGAATAATTTGATGCGAACATTAAATTAATCAATATATAACAGATGAAAATATGAATAAGAGAGACACACAAGACTGCTGTGCACGGAAACAAAATTGAAACCCAGAATGGCAGTTAGTGTATTAAAAACTCGATAATCACTGTTCTTAATGATTCTAGCCAATTTTTATTTTGCACATAATTTACCAGACAGACAAAATGGGAGAATATACAATACCACATTTTCTAATGACAAATGCAAGTGAATTATGGTTACTATTTACAAGCAGACAGCAACTCCGTAAAAAAATAACGTAAAGGGTAACATATATCCATCACGAGCATTCATTATCTGACAATTTCATTATCAGGAGCACTGACAAAATAACATCATAACACAACCGGAAACATACAAAAGATGTTTGGTACATCAATATAGACTGAGTATTGTCCCTGTAATCTTACTCCATTATCTCGGCAAAACACCCACGTTGCCTTTTCAAGCACATAACTTCCACACCATGTAGAAGCTGTTAGCGCCAACTGGCTGTGGTCGATGGTAGACTCTTTAATATTACCACCATCGACACTTAGATATGTTGCTAAGTAACAAAAGTTTAATGGGTCCACTATACCAAAGCTTCGCCACCTTACCTCGTTTATGGAAGGTAAACTAAAATTAACCTCCAATTGCTCTATTCCGAAGTGGAAAAACGAGCTCCAACTCCATAGTTGGATTCTGCATTGAGTATAAATATTCACTCAGGCGTGCATAATACCCGTGAATTTTTATCCTCTATTTACAGAACTATATAGAGGCATGAACAAACTTCCACAAAGAACCAACTGAACCCTACTCTAACACCTAAACGTTAGTAGTCAAAAACTAGTGACTGCTATTAACAATTGCCTTGAATCGATCCTACCCCCATCGTTAGATTTCCATCTTCCAGATCATGTTATCAATGCTGCAGTTATGTGATTTCTCCAGCGCAACAACTTTGGCTCGGTGTACTGCGAGTGAGTTTTTTCCTCTTTCGTCCTGAGGAAGTTCACAAGCTTCACTAACAGATCCTGTTCGTAAATCAGCCGGGGGAATGAAGCAATCTACTGAAAGACCTGGAACATTGAACGCAACCTCTTCAATCGTCCAGGCCTCTTCCATTTTTGTTTTAGTGTGGCTCATGGCCATCTCCCCAAACCTGAAAAGGGTTACCACAGAATGCCCTGAGTGAGCAATCATTATACCTTCCACAGGCTTGTAATCACTGAGGAATGAATTGATTGTGGTTTCCCAATAAACTGCATCACCCCCATTAGACTGGATACGGGTCAGATGAGAGTCCTCAATGTGAACAAGAAGACCAGTCTTCTGGCTAAAGTAGCCAAACAAGACATGCCTTATGATCTCAGCAGGACCCTCACTCCGAGCCTTCAATGTTTCAGGGTCAGTACAAAGCTTCAGGATGAAGCAATCCTCGCCATTTATGTTCTTCTCTCCTATGCATCTGGCATCAGCAAACATACTGGCAGTGGTTCTAGGATCAATACCCTGATTAAACAAACATACACACTTAGAAATTACAGAGAAAAAGGGAAGAAACAGCAAATGTGCAGTTGGGAAATTGAAAAACAAAGTCAACCTGAAGAGCTCGCCTCAAAGGCCTCACGGGTCCCTTAGCCGTATGAGCACCGAGCCAAGGCGTGTGCCTCCAGACAAGCTTGCCATTGCAGCCGGCATGAACCTTGCTGCCCCCAACTGCAAGCTCTACATACCACATATCGGGATTCATCTGCCAAAGCACAAATCCACCAGACTCTGCACACCTAGAAGCATTCCGGTTCTTCACTACCTTAGTCGCAGTTTCAAATTCAGAAGCCACCATTCTAACCTTTCCCATCGCATAAGCATTCCGTATAGAGTTCTGCAACTTTAGCCCCCCAGACGCTGCTGTGTACTGCTGCAATATGTACTGGGCAGAAGAAGTTTCCTGCAAGGTTACCCATGAACAAAATAAAACCAAAAAAATAGTTAACATTATTAACTTAACAATTGAACTTCACTATCAACAATAAATAGCAATTTTTTTCTCTAATTTAAAAAAAAAAAAAAAAGATGGTCCATCGGTCCCCCTATACTAGAAAACAGTTGAATGCGTCAATTTAAGAACATTATTTGAATTGTTACCAAGAAAAAATTATCTAATAAAACACAGCCGGGTTTACAGGCTTTTGTTTCGTTTCGTCCCTATTTTATCTATATTTTTCCTAAGTTTTTTTTTTTTTTTTATCTCAGCAGGTACTCTTGAAGTGAAATTACAGAAAGAAGGCACGTGACTGAGTGTCTCCCTGGTTAACGATTTGTGCCAAACACTTAGAACAAGAAATAAAACTAGAAATTGCAAAGTGAATCTTGCACGGAATCAAAAGACGACAAGGAGCATAAAAACGTTACATAAGTTACCAGAAAAGCCATATTCTGAGTTGCTGAAGAGAAAATGACCAAAAATCCAAAGCACAAGCATCCAAACAAAAGATAGAGAGAGAAAAAGAAAATGAACGAATTCATTCACTGTAAAGTACCGAAGAAACAGCAAAACACCAAAGCATGTCCGAGAAAAAGGGGAAATTGGAGAAGCGTGAGGACTCACAATGGGAGTGTCTTTGATGCTGAGGTGAGGCAAGGGGTCGGTGGCGCACACGTGAACGGGCGCGAGTGGGGCACCCATGACGCCGAGAAGGAGTCTCAGATCAGACCTCTTGTAGGACACCGACGGCGCACGCGACAGCTGGCCCTTCATCCAGTGTCCGAGTCCCGACCCGATTCGCTTCGGATCCCCGTTTTCGGTGGCGTCCGGGTCGGGCCCCTCGATGAGAGGCGTGAGGGTCTCGCCCAACGGGCGGAGACTGACGGATCTCGCGACGGAGGAGTCCGGGTTGTGCTTCTTGCGGCGGAGGAGGCCCGAAATGGGGGAGGCGGTACGAGCGGGGCTGGCGGAGCGAGAACGCGACGGGGAGAGGCCGCGCACCACCTCGTCTTTGAGAGCGGAGAAGAAAGACTGCTTCTTTTCCATTTGAGAGTTTGAGAGAGAGAGAGAGAGAGAGAGTATAAAGAAAAAAAAAAAAAAGAAAAGAAAGCAGAGTAGACACCACTCCTAGGAGGCTAAGGAAGAAATGGTGAGTGGTGAAGAAAAGCGAAACAGAGAAAGAGAGAATTTCATAGATAGAAAGAATGAATGTGAGTGTGTGTGAAAGAGAGAGAGAGAGAGAGAGAATGAGAAAACGGTTTGGGAAGAGTGGGAGGTAGTGAGTTTTGTTTAGAGCAGAGTGTGTTTGTGTTTGTGGGTGCGTTTGTGGGCGTACGGTTTTGCGGAGAGAGAGAGAGAGAGAGAGTGAGAAAAGCGGAAACAGAGAGAGAATGGTATTTTATTTGCTGCTTTATGGGAAGGCTGAAAGGTTGTGATAATATTATATAGCTCTTTTTGGTTAGTTGCACTTGCAGTTGCAACTGCGGAATATTTACCTTTTTTTTATTTTCTTTTATTTCGTACACATTATCATTTCTTTTTCATTAAATCCTATTACCATTTTTTTTATTATTTAAACGCACTTTCTTTCTTACTGTAATTATAGGTACTTGTTCCAAAAACACGTTTCCTCTTTTCTCTATTCATTTTCTTTTTAGAGTTAGATTTTTTTGTATATATGTAAGGGAAATTTCAAGAGTTTGCTTCTTTTTATTAACTTTGCTATTCAATACTAATTAATTTACACAATAAAATAATAAATAAATAGTCTAAAAATATTTATACATATATATTCTTATTATTATAATATTAAAATGGGTTGGGCTGATAAATCTGACGATTTTTTTAAAATATTATAAAGACGGTACATCTCTTATATTTAAAAGGGAGAGCATTTTTTAAGTCTTAATTATTTTTATGTGAGATTAATGGATATTTTTGTCCGTTTTGATAATAATTTAAAATAAAATATTTTTTTAATTAAATTATATTAATGAAATATAATTAATATATTTTTTAATATTATAATTATTTTATAAACACAAATAAAAGTTACGAGTAAACAAATAAAATAAAAAATAACTTGATTTAATTTAAGCTTCAATTTTATTAATCTGGACTAAATCATTTTGATCTTTTCAAATTATATTTATTTTCACAATCCTAATTATTCATAATATTTGTCCTAATTAAATATACGCTCTCTACTTTTCTTATATTATTCAAAAAAAATTTTAACTTTTCAAACTTCATTCTACTTGCACCTCTTAAATACAAAATAATATCACCCATTAGTTGTTAACTCTATTAGATGGAAAATTTGTGTAATTTGTTGGAAAAAAAAATCAGATGTAATATTTTTACAAAATTATGGGTTTGAGTATTACAAATTTGAAGAAGGAAAATAGTTCGAAATTTATATCATTTTCTAAAAATTAATTAAATTTAATTTTAATAACATTTCCTTAATGATATGGTAAAGGGAGAATGCATATGAACAATTTGATTTGAAAAAGGAAAGGTGCAGGTATAATAAACCTAAACATTATTAATGTAATTTAGTATTATTATTATCTTAAATTATTATTCGAATGGTTATAATTTTGATTTTTTTTTTTACTTTATACTTTTTTTTTATTCATATTAATCGACCTAAGTTTTTAAGTGTTTGCATCGGGGTAATTTAATAAAAAATTCAAATATAATTATTTTTACCATAAATATATATTATTTTCTTTTTATGAAATTCTTATAAGATTAATATATTTTTTTATTATTAGTTTTTATGATAAATAATGTATTAATAGTTTTATATTAATTAAATATGAGATCATTGTATAATATATAAATAAATCTAAATCTCATATTCAAATTTAATTGTATATAATTCAATCAGGTATAAAACTATTTTTATATGATTTCAAATTTAAAATTAATAAAATTTATTGGGTGTACTAATACTAATTTTTACTATAAGGAATGTATTAAAATGTCATATAAATGTTTTTATCTTTTATCAATCCCTAATCCATATAAAGAAATATTTAAAACATTAAATTATCATTTCAAATATATTTTCTATGCATAACAAATTTTCGTAAAACTTCTAAAAGAAATTAAGAGAAGTTTTTATGAATATCTGTCAGCATGAATAAAGTAATCATATATTTTTTTTTTATAATAGAAACACAAAATTTAAAATGTAAAATCACATGCAAATAAATATAGTGGTCCATATATAATTTCCATGAGAAAAACAATATTCACGATGTACTACACATTAACAAAATATTATGAACAAAAATCTTCTAAATGAAATGTTTAGTTTTCATAAACTCTAAAAAAAACTATTGCTTAAAATATTTTTTTACTTATAGATATTTTATTATATAATTGAAAAGGTTAAGAATCTCTTGTTGTATATTCTGAATTGGAGAATCTGAAATATATATAGATAGAAAAATGTGAAGTTAAATAATTTGGTCATAATGTGGCCAAAAGAATAAGTAGATGATAACGTGATCTCTTCCATCCTATATTACAATATTTACAATTTAATTCACGTGTTGCTCTGAGACAAAAATAAAATAAAATTTAATAAAATCTCTATTATAAAAAATGATGAGAATAAAAAATTGTTCGGACCAAACTCCTCTAAAAGTTGGTTCTAGAACTTTTCCTCCAATATTAGGTTTCCCATTCCCGGTCATGATCCAACACAATAAATTATTCAATTAAAATATAACAGACATTTTTAATTAACTTATAATAAAAAAAATAACAGCTATAATTCGATGTTTTTCTCTACATTTAAAAATTTATAACTTAAAAAATTTAGTTATATGGACACATTAACTAACACCGAAGATATTAAATTAAAATTTTAGTTAGACCAAGTTATTTGTTTTAAAAATTGCGTTGTTTTTAAAATTTAATCAGAAGTTAGAGATCTTTATTTTGATTATTGTTAGTGAAAGTTCGTGATTTTTGTTTTTATTTGAATTTGAAAATATTACTTTACATCAAGAGTCTGTTAGTTGTAACTAACTAGATAACTTATAAAGTAGTTGAAAAAACAGAGCATATAGTTATGTAATAGTTGAATAACATAAAGGAATCATGGGATTTTTTTGTTTATCATAGAATATTTAAATTGAAAAAAATGATAAATAATGATAAAGATATTGTAAGGTTGTGAAGATTGTTTTTTTTAGAAAGTGACTTCGGGATAATAATTTTTTTTTAAATTAAATTTATTAATACGTGATTTAATTTAAAAGGAATTATAATTATATTCGTACCTAATAAATTTTTTATTATAATATTAATAAATGGTTTAATTTAAGTTTAATAACTTTTAATTAAAAATAAGTTTATTTTTTATAGTTCTTTGATTTTAGTTTATATGAAATTTGTTTTGTATATGGTGTTTTTGAAGGTGGAAATATGGTTGGTTTGATATTTTGAACGTGGGTTAATGTTTGAGGAGGTGAAAGAAAAGAGGGAAGTTTGAAAGGAAGAGAGGTTAGTTGGTGGTGTTTGAGACGGCAAAGGGACCCACACCTTCAATTCTCATGCTTGCTTGATTTGATCAATTCCTTTCCTGCGAAATCAGGGACTACACAGATCAATAATGTGGATTCGTGTCTAATTCTTGATCAAGACCCAAGATCATCAACTGGGTCCCTCCCTGATTATGCAAAATTTACTCACATCATTCATTTTTCCTTATCATAACTTTACAGTTTATATAATCACTCAAACATCAAAGTAATGTAAAAGTTTCTTTATCATACTTTTACCACATTTATATAATGAGTGTTCTTATTCATCTTATACCATAATTTTAAATAAGCTTCTATTCAAATTGATGTTTCAGCCGAGTCTGTGTCAGAATAGATATGCTTGATTTTCTTCTTATTTTTTTAGTTTCAAAACTATGTTTAAATGTATAAAAGTATTTCAAGAAACAATATTTTATTGTTTTTGTCTTGTTGAACATGCTATTAAGATCCACCAACTATTTAAACAAGCATATCCGATAACAGTTTTGAAAACTAAAAACTGAGAGTGAAATTAAAAACGAAAAACAGCACGTATCGATAGAGTTTGAAATGTGAACAGAGATTGAATTGGAAGAGTGGGACGAACGGCGCACGGCGCAAGCGTATGATTAGTATGAGAAAGATTAGTTTTATGTCATGGAAAATATCAAAAAAACAAAGACAATGAACAATTAAGCATTGTTTTCTATGGCGTTGGGGCCCAATAAACGCGTTTTAACTTTATCCTTTTTCGGTGCATCCAACTAATCAGAGTCTCAGAAAATCTCCCACCAAAATCTTCAGATTCTTACTCAGAATTGAAACAAAAATGGCTCACATCAACCCATCATCGATGTGCTTCGAATTTGTTTAATCACTTATTAAATAAGACAAATTTATTTTGATCCAGTTAGTTTAATTAAACATATCAGTTATGATTCAGAATGCTGCCCCAGCATCCTAAAGCAGAAAGTATCGGAACCCACTTAAACATTTTCACCAATGGAGTAGTATTTTCTATGTTAATCATATCGTTTAGTAACTGTATGAATTCTCAGTTCTGGTCTTTTGCGTAAAAACTGTTAAATTTTAAATTTGATAAACTCAGAAAAGGTATATTTAAAATCTTGCAAATGCAGCAGCTTATACTAATTCTCTATCACGTTTGCATGATCTTCAAACTTGGAGTATTATAAAGGGGTGGGGCTTGCAACTAAATGAAATGATTGCGGATTAGTGGGCCAATCTGATTTTTATGTATGCAGTAGACAAAATTGTTGTTCCTTATCGACAAAGGCATTCTCTTCCCAACAACCTTTTCCTTCTTCATCTTCTATATATTTTTGTTTATTACTTTCAAAAAGTAGGAGATCGACATAACATTTTTCTTTTCCCATTCCTCCTTCACTTGGATTTGATGTTGCACCCTTCTACTTGTAAAGCTGCATTAATAGTTCCCACTTTCCTCATAAGCTTATTTTAGTTAAAACCCTCACACATTGTCACTATCAACTAGATTGTACACAAACCATAAGTGATTCAAGTGAGGCCAGCTTAGGCATATGATTATTAATTATAATTTGACGGGTGCACATAACTTTATTAACTTTCAAACACTTGTTCAAATTCTGACTTAAATAACCATCTACCACAACATCTTATGCTTTATAATTAATTCAAAGCTTACCCTCGTGAGTTTGTGACAATAACATCATATAGCTTCCATTCCAGGCCTAATTATGTCATGGGATATACGGTATGAGAACAATGAGCCTTGAACCAACCATTGCTGGCCATTAATTGACTTCTCAAAATGACAACAGTTTTTGTAGAATGCGTGACAGATACAATACAGTACAAATTATTACACTCTATTGTGATGTTTGTAATGGTTCAGTTAAATTAAACGCACATCTCATGCTAATCATACTATGATGTTAGATATTAAACAATCATTGTGTTAGTAAATCATGTGAAGAAATGCACGTGAATTGTGAACTCAATAGGAATGATGATCATGTCCTTATAACAGGATATAAGCTGGTTAATTAATAGGGTTTTTCTCAAGGTATCTTGCGAAGGAGGTTTCTGAGTAGTATCAGTACTAGTTTCCACATGGTAGTAGTCACTCACTCACTCGTTACACTTTTCTTTTTTTCCATTTTAAAATGCATGTTGTGACTGATTCGTATGTGATGGCAGCTACTGAGTTCTTTCTAACTGCCATGTTGAAATATTCTTTCCCATTTTGTTGCAACTATGTTTGTTGGTTTTGACTAGAATAGCAAAAGGAATCCATGTTGTGGTTCTTCTGTTGTGAAGTGTGCTATGTATGAGTGTAGCGTAATAATTTAAGAATCTGGAGTAACACTAAAGCAGAGAGTCTTCCATTTGGGTCCCAAAACCATATGCTATAATTTTCTTTGGTCTTCCCAGCAAGCTTCCTCTTTACGCGCCACAGCACGTGCAACGCAGGTTTTGGGTCTTAAACAAAAATATAATGACATACATTACATAATAAGTAAAAGTGTTCACCAAGTATAAGTGTGTTTTTAGTTTGCTAACTGGATAGTTCCTGATTGAAGGTTCATGTAAGAACGTAGTTAAAGTGGGTCATCTTGTTGATGGGTGTGTGTGATCAGTGGTGGGCTCAGCTTTACAACTAATCTTCGAAGAAGAGGAAGAAGAAAAGATCCCGTTAAAAAGTGAGAGGATGTGGTCAACTTTTTCTTCTTTCTTTTTCTTATTTTTTCCAAGTTGTGTAGCTGTCAAGTCTGATGCATCACCAAAGTGAGGGACCAACGTGGTTGGGTTTTTGAGTGACACATTTTCGTATTTGGATTTCAAAGTTTTAATCTCATATTCTATGATGGCTAGGGGAGATAAAAGCTTGGTAACTTCATACTTTTGCATTTGCTTTTTAGTTAATGTTTTTCTAAAGATAATTATGTAATAATTGTTAAGAACACACTTACTGGGAACAAAACAATAAAAAAAAAACCATCAACGGCTACATTTGCTGTTTTATTTGACATTTTGAAACCATTTTCACACAGTTTTTCATATTCAGTTGAGGATTTCAAGTTGACCCTCGTCAAAACCATGAACTGATTAACCCATGTTCTCAGTAAAAGTCTCCACTCCAATTTGACAAAAGTCTAATCACCCCATTCTTCTCCTAATAACCAATCTAAATTAGAATATATTTTTCACATTTTGATTTCCTATAATTATAAAAAATATAAATAAATTATTATGATAAGTAATAATAAAATTGAAATTATAAATTTCCTAAAAATAAAATCTAGTTCTCAAATTTCTTATTTTTATAACTCATATTATTTATTATTTTTTAGATTATTTAATTAGAATATAGTTACTAGTTTAATATGTTGTTCATTTAATTTTATATATAAACAATTTTAATTTTAAAAAATAAATATATATGATGCGAATTGATTTAGATTGCGTTTGAATTACCGTTTAAAAAGCACCAAACATTGAAACATATATTAAAATACAATTTCATATTCATTAGTGTCATAAATTTTTGTTTTTAAAGAGAAATACTGTTAATTTTCAATTGGGCTTAATGTCTTTTTGAAACATTCTAAAATATTGGGCCTACATGGACTCATCGGTGATACTTTTCTTCATCTGGGCTTGGACATATTCCAAAACGTGACCCATTGACAGGCCGAAAGAAAAAAAAGAGCCCCCGAAAGAAGAAGAAGAAGAATCAATAGCCATTAGGACGGTACGAGAAACTTGAAAAATAAAAGAAAAGAAAAAGAAGAGAAGAAAGTAAGAAAGATAGAAAAGAGATAACTGTTTGAATCAGACCGTGGTTTTGCATTGTGACATACATACTCTAATCTATTTTGGTTTGTAAATTTTCGGTTTCCGCTTCGGATTCTGTAAGTGTTGATCGGAGATATTCTCCAATCACTTTGTGTTGTGCGATCACCATGACCGTCGACATCCAAACCTTGGAAGACAGGTACACTTCATCAACTCAAAATCAAAATGCGCTCTTATTTCTTGTGTGTGCCTTCTTCAATCCTTTTTTATTTTCGTATTTTTTATTGGTTATCTAAAATGTGGCTGCTGGTTAGTTTCAGTACTTCCCTCTTAATTTCCATTCAATTGGCCTCTGCTTGTTGAAATCAGGAACTTGATGTTCTCAAACGAATTCCCTCTTTTCGGTTGTCTTATTGAATACACTGAATTGTCATTCCTGCTCCCTTTGCATTGTCTTGTCGAATCAACAATTTTGGGTTGTAAAGAAAAAAATATGAGCAATGGGAAACTTGCTAGTAGTCTGTAACAGGCTTCTTGCTTAAATTCTTTGCAGTTTCTTCAATTGCTAATGAAGTCACTGTTACTCTCTTTTTTAGTTTCTCTGTGTTAATTGATTCCATTCTAATTAGCTAATATTGATTCTGGTTCTAGGTATATTGATTCTTGCAGGAGACAGGGTGTTTTGCCTAATTCTTCTATTTTGTCAAGCCTTTTCAAGGTCAGTTGTCGATTTCAATCACAAAGTTTACTAGATTACTGACTGGAAGCTATTTTACCATCTGTTTTATATTAACATATATGCAGCTTTGCTCTTGTCCTGGTTAATACAGCAACTAGGGACTATACATATATATAGTGAGTGACTCTAGTGAAAATATTTGGTTATTCTAAGAAATGAGAACCGTAAATATAGACCATTAGATCTTATTTGAACAGTTTAGATTAAATGAAAAATGCATTTAACCTTTTTAACGGGTTATGTGATCACCGATTAGTACTGACCATCCATGTACTATTATGTGGTCCAAATTTGTAGTTCTCTATTCTTACAATTTCTAAGTTTTTCACATGAGTCTCCCCTTTATATAGATCAGTGTATATATTTATTGCTCCATTTCTGTGTGTATACTCTCCCTGTGAGAGGGCAGTGAATGTATTCCATTTTCTACCTTTTCCTATTTATTATAGGGGTAAGAATCTAAGCCTCGCCATGATCACACAGGCTGAGGTCAAAAAGTCCATCCATGAGCTGTGCAGCCTGGAGATTTTAATTGATGACCTAAAGGATGTTGACATTGCTCCACTTGTTGACTTGTGCAAGAACTTCGATGCTTCTGAAATAGAAGCTGTTGATGTACGTAATGAATCATCATGTGTATTAAACGGAGAATATGCATTATCATTGATGCGTGCTGTTAATCAAAAGCTTCGAGTAGTCCATCTACAGGATCTGTCATATGGAAAAGAGTTCTTACGGTATATTATGGTGTTTATGATGAATTATCTTTGTATAAATGACATAATTTCTGATTGTTAGTTACCTTTGTTTTCACCTTCTAACAAATTTGAAATGGGAATATGGAATTTCTAGTCTTTGAAATTCTGGCTATTCCAAACAATCAACAATCTTCATGTACTGAATATGAGAGTTAGGTTTTTAAGTGATTAGATAAATATCTTTCAAGGTGTTTTTATATCAATGCGTGTGACATTACTATTCTGCTACTGGATCTTTTCTCACTTAGAATTGCCTTTGGCATTGACCGTAGCCATTTAATATAAATTGCGTGAGGTGCTTTGTTCCTATTGATGATATATACCAAACTGGCTTATGTTTGCCTAATAGTCTAAATATGAATGGATCATTCATCATTGGAGAACTGGCCTTTCATGGTTGTACTTTCTGGTTTGTTAGGTTTTTGTTGCATATTTCTTTTTCTTGACTATGTTGGATCTTATCATTAGGGATATTTCACAAAGAGGTCTGGCATGCCAAGTTTTGACATTGAGGTGCTCACGTTTCCGGAAGCTGAACTTAATGGGGGAGTTCAGGCATATGCATACCCTAAATCTTGATTTCAGTTCTTCCCTTACCAGTTTCCAGGAGGACTGTTTTAATTGTATGCCTAATCTAATGCGCCTCTCAATGTGTGATACAAGGATTACAAATCTTTGGACAACTGTTGCAGCTCTCTCTAAGCTTCCTTCTTTAATTGAATTAAGGTTTCAATATTGGCAGTATTGCAATGATGCTGGGACATCTTTTATCTCAACAAGTGGGAAGTCTGATGACCCTGCTGATTTCAGCCTGCTTGATAGAATTCCTTTAATTGGTGAACCCTTCACCAATACAACAGAACTGACAGATCCCAACTTCAGTGCTGAAGATCCACTAAGAAATTTTTATTCCTTGGATGAAGAAGTTATAAATCATGATGCTCAAAGCATGGTGGAGGATTCATCAGATGATAGTGAAGATGACTATACTAGTCATCAGCATAGATACTGGTTGTCAGATGTTTTTACTGGGTGGAGTTCTGAAGTGCCTCTTCTTCATGAGGTAGTCCAACTTGGCCACTTTTCCATTCTGGTAGAATTACAGTGGAAAGAATTAGAGGGATGAGATAATTACTTATCTGGTCTGGATTGTGATAAAAATAGGGAAGGAGAGAATCCTTTTTGGTGGAGCCCACACCAAAAAACTTCTCTCCCTTTGTTGAGAGATTTGTGTGGGAGACAGGTTTATTTTATGTATTTTCATTTCAGCACTATCTTGTTTTCTTATGAGTGTTTATAATATAGTTTTTATAAAAACTAAAAGTAAATATGTTGATAGGATAAAAGGTTTGTAAAATATTTGAGATTATTATTGTTTGGTCAAATGAAAAATCTATATAAAAAGGTTATTTTGTATAATTTATTATTTTTTTCACTCTGTTTACCATTTGTCCTCATAAGTGGAGGTAAAATTCTCTATTATTCTTTTTCATTTCTATTCATCCAAACAACATATATTTTTTACTTCATTTCAACTCCATTTCTATCTTCCTTTTTCTTTCTTTCATTTATCTAAACAAAGTGTTATTGTGAACAACAGCAGAAAATCTCTCTTCCTTTCTAATATGATTTCTATTATTTGTAAACGATAGTAAATTGTATGGCATGAGTTTGTGAAAACAAAAATAATAGTTTGGGTTCTTTAATAGTGATGGTCATTAGAAGTTTAGGCTTGTGAGGTTATGGCATCACCTTGTATTTAATATTCCTTTAGCTATTATCTAGAATGCTATTTGGTTGTGGTAATGAATATGCCTCGCATACTGAAATAGTCATATTGAGTAAAAGTGAAACGGCTTTTTGTTTAGCCTATTTCCACATTGTTTTCATGGTCATACTGTATTTTGGAAGTTTAGTAAATGACATTATTTGTTGGATTTGGATTATAATTATAATATGATTCATGTTACTGTAAAGTTTCTTATGTCCATATTATCCAAGTTGTAGCTTCTTAGTTCTTCTTGATCTTTAATTGTTGTGGTTCACTATACAGAATGAAGATGGAGAAGAGTCATCGCAAGTTGCTTTTACAGAGCCAATTGCTGATGTTTCTATGAAGTATATGTCTCGTCATGCATCACCAATATGCTATGAGAAGCATTACAGAGAGTTCATGATTGCTTCATTATCAAATCTGAAAAATTTAGATAATATGCCAATCAGAAAGATTGACAAGGAAAGGTCTACCGGAATATTTTCTCAATACTTTGAATATCTTCCATATAAATGGAAACACAAAGAGAGTGTTGTGAGTATCTTACAGAAGAGAGAAATAAAATCAGGCCACAATAAGGTGCAATCTTCCAAGCACAGGCCATCGTATCCTACTGGACAATCCCAATATTTTTATACTAGGTCTCTTTCTGCTGCTAAATTGGGGTCCTCAACTTGGCCTCTCTTGCATCCCCTTTCTCTATTAGGATGTGAATTGGACAAGGGCTTTCATCCGAGGCAGTTTGAGTACCATCCATCTGACTCCAGTTTGATGGTCTTTGGAACTTTAGATGGTGAAGTAGTTGTCATCAACCATGAGAATGAACATATTGTGAGTTATATCCCATCACTTGGAGCAATGAATAGTGTTTTGGGTCTCTGTTGGCTCAAAAAATATCCCTCTAAGGTATGTGGTTATTGCATAAAAATTGATTTTGCAGATTATATTTAGTATGGTTATTAACTTCTCTAGTGGATGCTAGCAGCAACATATATTGGCAATTAATGAGGTGATTGTCCTCGGATGCTACATCAGATTTTACAGAATCTGTTGTTTGTCATACATAGCCTTGTAGAGACAGAAGTACTTTTAAGTAGAGAGATACTGTACGCTGTGATTTTTGGCAAGAACGCTAGTACAGCCTTGCCAGCTGTAAGGATAATTGGTATTTAGTTACTGTTATCAGAATGGGTGTAAAGATTATTTATCAAAGGCAATAATTCAATAAATTATTCCATTCTGCATTGGTAGTTTTAGAGAATCTACTCCAGCATTTTTTCTTTTATTTGGATGTCAGTTTTTTATTCTTTTCTTTTCTTCTTATTGCATGTCAGCTTATAGCAGGATCAGACAATGGTTTCTTGAAATTGTATGACATCCACCATATACCAAGAAAAGTTACTGGCATGCATGGGAATTTTGGTTGTGTTACCTTTGATGAATTTGACCAGTTGACATCTGTTCATGTTAACTCTACGGATGAACTATTTCTTGCAAGTGGTTACTCAAGAAATGTTGCTTTATATGACATCAACAGTGGGAAACGCTTACAAGTGTTCACAGATATGCATCGTGGGCATATTAATGTAGTCAAGTTTTCTAATCATTCCCCATCAATTTTTGCCACTTCATCATTTGATCACGATGTGAAGATGTGGGACTTGAGACAAAAACCAATACACCCCTGCTTTACAGTTTCAAGCTCCAGAGGAAATGTGATGGTTTGCTTTTCTCCAGATGATCAATATATTCTTGCTTCAGCAGTTGATAATGAGGTAATTTTCACTCCGTAGTGTGATTAGTTACTGGTGACTGCATTTGAAGTGCAACTTTTTGTTATCTATTTAGGAATGGTCAGTGATCATATAGAATGTGATTAGTTGGTGTCTCAGTATAGTAGGCCTTACAACAATACGAAATCTGGTTCAGCTTTAAAACTAGTAACAGTTTCCATTGGATTTTTGTTATCTATATAGTTCAGTAACTTACTGATTCAGTACTTGCAGTCTTTGAGTTTGGAAAATTTTATCCCAGGACACATTTTTGGTGTCCAGGCTGACATGTAAGTTTATACAGGTTAGACAATATCTGGCCGTTGATGGTAGGCTTCACTTAGTTTTTGATATAGCTCCCACCGAAAGTTCCCAAAATTACACCCGTTCTTATTACATGAATGGGAGGGACTACATTATAAGTGGGAGTTGTGATGAACACGTCCGTATTTGCTGTGCTCAAACAGGGAGGCGCCTGAGAGATATATCCCTTGAGGTAAATCAATCTTCTATTCTGTGTTTTAGTTATACATCTACAAAATGGAGGATATTACAGTGGGCAGGGGTAGACATCTACAGCTTTTTTGGGAAAGTTATTGATTTTTCAAAAAAAGACCTTAGACATCTGCCAAGAAAATAAAATAAATGAGATTAACTACTCCAAACAGGAGTGGATCATTTTTTGAAACTACACTTCTCTAACTTACCTCTGTTTATGTTGCCTTCCATATTTTTTTCTATTAAACAAGCAGTGTGAGTGTCTCAAAAGCCATGACGTAAAGGAATACCAATGATTAATATCTGATTACCGTGCTTTTATTTTATTGAATTATTGTTTCATTGTACTAAGATTACTCGTTTACTTGTATGCAGGGAAGAAACTTAGGAAGTTCCGTGTTTGTTCAGTCTTTGAGGGGTGATCCTTTCCGAGTAAGTTATTCTTTTAAGCTTTTTCCCAGCCTCTTAAGGAAAAAGAAAAGGCTTAATGTGGTTATTATGAGCACTGTTTGGCTTTTTATTGTTAAATGTATTCCACTATCATTTTTGGATATTTTATGATTTTTCTCGCTTTTCATTTTTTTTCTCTGTTTTTCTCGATAAGCATATTTTGGTTAATTGTTTCTGAGGTGAGACTTTCAAAATCTCAAGTATCTTTTATGTGAAATTTCTTACATTATTCTTGTGGATTTTTGTTTTCCTAACTAAAGATGTCTTCCAGTTGCTTATTATTACTATTGCATGGCAGCTATTTAGACATGCATGATATCGCGAGCGCCACCTATATGTGTTACCCCTTCTACATTTGTTTTTTCTCTATAACCATTTTCTAAAAATCCGATCACGGCATGAAAATTGAAATTGCTGATTTTGAGTAATTTATACATGCAAACTACTTATGACGCAAACAGTATGTGGAGATTGGTGACAACCCAAATAGCTTCCTGCATTCTTAGAGTGAAATTCAACATGATTAAAGGCGGGAAATGCTTTCTGGGAAATGCTTTTCAGAAAGGAAGGAAACAACTATTTTACAGTTTTACCTTTATGAACAAACTCATTTCATCTGTATCTTGTGTTTCTACTCTTTTTCCCTTGATATTATGATTAGGATCGATTACCATAGTGTTTATTTAATTATTTTCCCGTTCTGTTATGAGTTTCTCTCAGATTACTGGACTAGAGACTAATTTCATTTGTGGAACCGCAACTGTTGCCGATGCGACAAATTTTTCCACACGTTGTTTCTGTAATTTGACTTCTCCTTGTTTCATTTAAATGGTTTTATGTACAGGATTTCAATATGAGCGTGTTAGCAGCATACATGCGGTCAGGCTCCAAGTCTAAAATTGTCAAGGTTGTACCATATTTTCTTATATGCATTATTCTATAGCACGGCATCTCAATAATAATGTTCATTGTTCTCTCAGTTTTCTCTTACTTGACTGAAGTGTGAATAGAAAAGAAGAAAAAGAAATTGAGGTAGTTTTATCTATTATTTTCGACCCTCTAAATCTGGGAAGAAAATGACTATAATACTGGTAGAAGAATGCTACGTTACGAATTTAAACTGACCTTGAGTTTCATTTTTTAGAACTAAATATTTTATATACATTAAAATATTTCTAACAAAATTGTTATATATTTTGAAGGATTCTACAAGAAGTTTTTTTGTATTCATTTGTTACCTTTAATATTAACTGGTAAGAAGTATTTCTACTATATTTAAAATTAAATGCATTTTAGATCCAAATGTAACTAATTGATTATTAATAAATGGCAAAGTTTTTGTCCTTCATTGTTTTTGTCACAGAAATGTAGTAAAATGTTATTCTTTTCCATATTCATTTTTCAATTTACACTCAATTTCCATTCCGTCCAAACACAATAATTTTCTTACATTCGGTCTTATATCTATCACATTGGAAGATTCAAAATGAGAGGAATGGAAGATGTATTTTGGTATTGACTAAACTGGGGATATGTTTTCTCAAATTTAAATTTTTGTTTATTTCTGTAGATCAACTTACTTGCATCTAGTGGACACTCCAACAAGGATGATTTTGATGATTTGCGCCCTTGCCCGTTTCAGAGTATGGGAGCTTGATGTACGATTCTGTATGTAGTGTGTAGAGGTTACAATCTTGTTTCATAGACTTATAATTTGGGTCTAGCATGTCCTTAGTTTTACTTGTAATGAAAATTAATTAGTTTAAATAAAAAGCATGTGTAGTGACTCAATAGTTACATTGATCATATATCAGTGTCTGTAAAACCTTTGTTGTATGATGATGTGATATGATGAAAGCTAACATCTCATGTGGTTGTTGAAGTTACTTTTAAATCGAGGCCCCGCAGGGAATACACTTTTAAAACATTATGAAATAAAATGGAGATAAATTGACCATTTCTTGTATTTTAACTCAGAATTGAAAATAATCATGATCTTCATGTATTATTATAATATAGTTAAAATTGTCTAAATATTATTATAGGAATTAAAAGAATAATTAAGTCTAGTATTTTTTAAAATCCATTGCCACTTAAGGTTAATTTCTAAGAAGGTTAATTTCTAAGAAAAATAATTATTGTTGATATCCAATATGTTTTTACTCTTAAAAAAAACATTACAAATTTCTTGTATCATCCTTAGTATTAATTTGTCTATGGGTCTTCTAATTTTATTATTAATATTTCATAGTTTCATGTCTTTTAATTTATCATTTTCTGTGTGAACTAAAATAATTTTATTTTTTCAGAACTATAATATTTGTAAATAATCTTTTAAAAACAGTTAATTGTTTTGCAAACTAATTACTTTTTTATCACTGATATTTGTTATTTTTAGGGAAAATTAAATTTATCTTGTTTCTTGTAAGATTATATGGAATGAAATTTAAATTTATTTAGACTCTTTTATATTTTTAATAAAATAATATATTTTTTTATATTTTTAATGAATAACACTTGTTTTTCTTATATTTTTAATAAAGTGATATACACTTCTCTTGTTTAATTATACATTAGAATTATAAATATAAATAGTATAATTATATATAAAAAATGAACATTAAAAGTTAATTAGTTTTTTTTTAATTTGACATTTAAATGTAATTTAATGATTTATATTTGTAATTTTTCTTAAAACTCACATCTAGATTGAGAACTCTTCCCCATAAACCATATTTTTAAAATATACAAACTTAAGAATAATTTGATTTTTTAAATCTTTTATGATTGAGCAAATATATAGTTTAATTATTAATTTAATATAAATAACTCATAGTTAACATGCACGCGGTGTATAACTATTTTAAATTTATTTATGAAAATATATTTATTACAAATTAATACAAAATAATTATTACTGATATAATATAAGTTTTTAAAAATAGATTTATATTATTAATTTTCTATTCTTATAATATTAATAGTCTTATATATTCTAAATAAAATCATAAATATTACAGAAATACAACTTTTCTTGATTTGGTGTAAAGTAAAGAATGATTCATTAATATGAAGTTGTTGTGGGATACAGCAATTGAGAGAGGAAGAGAACAATCAGAAAATGACAAAGAAAGGGCCTATAAAAATATTCAGGCAGATTTGCAGAATACGCGTGAGAAGGATTTATTAAAGCTGTTTCTCTTCCTGCTCCGAGGCACCGACTCACCCTATATTTAATCACAAATTATATTTACAATATTTCTTTTATAACAAACACAAAACTCAAATTTAATATAATCATAAACTATAAAGACTTATTTTACCTTTTCTCAAACTTAATAACAATCCTATATAAGGTAAAAGATAAACTTAATAACAATCATAAATTTTTTTTTTAAGGTCAAAGATCAGAATTGTATCTTAAAAAACATCAAATTCTTTAGATAAAAAAAATCAAATTAAAAGCACATTTTTTTCTAAAATGATAATGCAAAAAAATTATATAATACACTTGTATATTTTTAGTTTTTTGGATTGAATTAAATTTTATTCAATTTTTGTATAAATATACATAAAGACTCACACTGAAGATTTATTTAATACTCATTAAATGCTTGAAATATCTTATTGAGAATTTTGCAAGAAAAATCACTCTTAGTATTTTATAAAATAGAACTGAACTCAGCTTGTAAAAAGACTACTCTCTAGTATTCCTCATTTTCATATTAGTTTAGTGCTACCAACTCTGTCATTAGGCTACTCTCTAGTAGCTTCCTTTTTGAAGCTTCATCACTATAAATACACCTTCTTGCAAATGTCTTCACAAACATCTTCTTGAGAATTGAGAACAGCTACAAAGCAAAATGAAGCTTCTCTTTGCCACCGTACTACTTTGCTTTCTTCTTCTAAGCTCCTCTTTCTTGGAGACAGCCATGGCATATGAAGAATCACGTAAGATTTTCTGTTGTTATGTAAAATATGAACTACTTTGTTTGAGTAAATATGTATTTTGAAGTTAGGTGTGATGTGTCTGTTTTCTGTGTTGATGGCAGCTTATTGCAGCAGTAAGTGTTTGGATAGATGCTCAGCAGCAGGGGTTAAGGATAGGTGTCTGAAGTACTGTGGAATATGCTGTGCAGAGTGCAAATGTGTTCCTTCTGGAACCTATGGGAACAAGCACGAGTGCCCTTGCTACAGGGACAAGATCAACAAGAAGGGCAAGGCCAAATGCCCTTGATTCCATTAACTCAGAGATAGAGTGTGTGTGAGAGAGAAGAGTTTGTGTGTTGTAGTTAAGTTTTGGTGTTTAGTCTTAAATGTGTAAGATGCTTAGTTATCTGTGTCAGCGATTCCTAAGCATGTGTTGGATTCTGCTATCCTAAATTCTAGTTTCCAATGTGTGTGTTGGATGTTAGATCTGAACCAGAATAAATTAGACATTCTGCATAAACCATTTATGTCTCAGTTTGGACTCTATGACCTTATCATCAACAATTAAAATAATTTTTAATCTGAACTATTATTAATGTTAATTGAAAATTTTTTTGATTCTTTTTAATCCAACTAAAATCAAGTAGCCATTCAGATGAAAAACACTTAATCAAATGCAAATTATTAACTGTTATACTAATTATTTGTAAAATTAGCTTAAAAACTGATGGACATGTATTATTTCTATTCTGATATATGTGTTTTTCATGAGAGACTACTTGAGCTTCATAGGATTTCTATAAATTGTTAGAACTAAAAGTTAAATCAAAATGATTTTACAACAGTTATTTATGTGTTTGATGAAGCTTTAAATTTCATACAGAAAGTTAGCTCTAATCTTTTCTTATATAATTTATGATGCATGTACACAACTACTGATATATCAGACACATTTTCCTAAGATAATACCACCTAGGATCCTCGCATGTGATTCCCAGATGGAAGTTCAAAATTTAAAGCATGATCGTGATGTCACTTAGCACTTGCATGCATGTGACATGTCTGTAACATTATAGGAAAACTAATAAGCTGCCAGATTGCTCATACTTGCCATCTTACTAAAATAAAAAGCCTTTTTTTTTTCTTTCTTTCTGGAGTTACTAAAATGAGTTTAACATTATCTATTTGTTCTTTCTAAAATGTAGAATTAATTTTAGTAAAGTACTCACTCTTATGTTATTTTTTATAGTGATTCATTAAGGGCATCTAGGTGTGGCCATTCACATGTTATATCTAGCTCTAGTATGGGTGGAAAAGTGTCATCATGACCAATAAACAGAGAATATGTCAATAGTCTGTCATGTACACAAGCTAATTTTTTTTTCTAAAGATGTTGATGTTGGGCTAATATTGGTGGAGGTTGCAATGATTTTAGGTTCGTGTTAGGTGGTTTTGAAAAGTTGTCTTGCTTTATAGTAAATGTTGAGAAGTTGGAAGTGTAATTATTCATGTACTCTTGGAGTTACAGACATGGATGTGACAAAAACTGTTCTTCTACATTTTAAATTAAAATCATTCTCACCCTCTTAAGTCCCCCTTATAAACACTCTTCCATTCATCTCTTTGACTCCTCTAATTTTTCTTATAAGATTCATCTTCTTCTTCCACTTTTTTTTTACTATTTTTAAAAAAAAATTAACCTTAGTATTGATAAAATTTATTTATAGTTAGATGTAATGAGTAATATTATTAGAGACATAATATAAATACTCAATTTGTATTAAAAAAGGCAATGAAGGAAAGTAAAGTGCTGAAAGAAACTCCCTTAAGAAATGCAAGCCGAAGGCCCAGCCCAAGAGAAGCCCGTTACATTAGATAAAAAAAAATATTCAACACACTGTTTGTGTAAAGTGGTGTATTTGACATTAATTATTTTAATTTAATTAGTAAATTTGAATTTTTAACTCACAATTATACTGTGATTTTATAATTAGAGCCACATTTTTTTTTTCTCTCCTACATATATCTCTGGATAATTTTAACGATATCGATTATTTTAATTAAAACTTTTATTTCCTCTAAAAAAGAGTAGATAGTTTTGAAATCCTATAATGCTATGATTGCAGTAAGCTACACCGTCAAGATTTTCTTCGTTGTGGTTTTTAAGTGAAATGTGCGGTTAGATCCTGAATTAATTCAAAGGATTAGAGGAGAAGGGACTAGCGACGAACTGAGACGGCGTCGTATCGGGTGGTTGTTTGTTGTCGATTGGAGAGAGATCTGGTGCGGGAGTGGTAGCGGAAGATGGAGAAGGGTAAGATCGAGGAGGTAATCGAGCAGCAAGTCCTCACGGTGGCGCGCGCCGTCGAGGATAAGATCGACGACGAGATCGCTGCCCTCGAGCGCCTCGACGCCGACGACATCGAGGCCCTCCGCGAGCGCCGCCTTCAGCAGATGAAGAAGATGGCGGAGAACCGCTCCCGTTGGATCTCTCTCGGCCACTCCGAATATACCGAGATTCCCTCCGAGAAAGACTTCTTCTCCGTCGTCAAGGCAAGTGAACGCGTTGTCTGCCACTTCTACCGCGAAAACTGGCCCTGTAAGGTTCGTACATACATATATCCTCACTCGCCTTTCATTTTCAATTTATCGTAATTTGAATTACCTATTATGTTGTTTTTCCTCCTAAGAATTTAAATGTAGTTGAAAGGGAACATTCATGTATTGTTCACGATGCGCTTGCAGGTTATGGACAAACATTTAAATTTGTTAGCGAAGCAGCATATTGAGACTCGGTTTGTGAAAATCAACGCTGAGAAAAGTCCATTTCTGGCTGAGAAGCTGAAGATCATTGTTCTTCCAACTCTTGCCCTCATAAAGAATGCCAAAGTTGATGATTACGTGGTATGTGTGTTTGCCAGGAATGCTGTGTTGGATAGGGTTTTTGCTATTTGTTTATTCATCAGTAAATAGTCTATATATGATGTATTCCAATCTCAATTGTTATGTATTGGTTTATTGAATATTATCATGATTGTTTTAAAAATCATATCTATCATGAATTTTGATTGTTTGACACTTTAAATAGTTCTATAATAACATCGTATGAAGGTTATTTAAGTTGTATTTATTTCTAAGTTGGAGCACCTTGAACGGGAATCCATCCATAGTTAGAGTAGGATTCCTGTTCAACAAGCTTTGGAAAGTGGGATTTTCCTAAATAGTATTTCAGTAAATAGTCTATCATTATCAGTGAGAAGAGTTTTTTTATGTCATCCCATTATAATTGATATGATAAGTTTGTTGATTTTTATCATTCAAATAGTTTTACAATGGCACTGAAAAAAATTAGACTTTTAATTATTTTTTAAATTTTAGCACCAGCAATATAATAATGGTGGTATCTGTGCTATTAGGTTGGGTTTGATGAGCTCGGTGGGACTGATGAGTTTAGCACAGAGGAGCTAGAAGAAAGATTGGCTAAAGCTCAAGTAATCTCTTATGAGGGTGAATCATCATTCAATAAAGCAAGGTCCAATGCCAAAACCACAAGAAGTGTTCGGCAGAGCACCAGAGCAGACTCCTCAGATTCTGAGTAACATGCATTTCCTGATAACTTTTATTTGCTATGCTCTCCTGAGCACTCGGTTTACACTCTAAACTCAGTCTCGGTGGACTGCCTTGTGTGTGTCTCTGTCTGTAAGAATTTATCATGATTCTAGTTAGCAAATATGTTTTTGAGATAGTCCCTGATTGCGCTAACTTCATTCATCTTTGTTAATAATTTTATTTTATCAGTTTTGAGATATGGTTACATGCTTTGCTGTTGAGTTTTGCTAATGTGCTTCTTTAGTGTCTACGTATAAAGTAAATGTAGGCTGCAGATGATAAGTTTCTAAACATATAATATATATTGTGAGTGGAGTATGGATAAATAAATCAAAAGAGATTACGGATTCTTGTTATAAGAGTGAACAAGTGAACTCGTGGGGCGTACGTGATATGCACATGCCGGGATGTAAATGAGTTATTTGTAAATTTTTTGGTATGAGTTCGTTATTTACTTATTTAAATTTGTTGTTTAAGTTAAATAAATAAATAAATTTAAAACTTCAATTAGATTTGATTGCGTAAGTGATTTGAGTACAAGTTTTATTGAAAATTTTGACATTTAGTGGTCATGAATTGTTTGCTTTTTGCTTGTTTTTTGACGTTTTAATAATACTTGTTTCAAAATTTATGAAATTTATGTTGTTAGTTAATATTGAGTTGTATTTATGCAAAATATTATTTTTTAACATACCGATGAACTGGCATTATGTGGCGAAAAGCGTAACGGTAGCAACGACCTTCACTATATGTTCTATTATTATTATTCGGGAAATTTATTCAATATTATAATTTATTTTCCAGTGCTCTTCTAAAATTAGAATATAAGAATGTAAACCAACTTAATAGTTATGTTTTTTAACCATATAATTCAAAATTTCAATTAAGATGTATTATTTTAAATATAAAATAATTATATATACAAACTAAAAGTCCTTAATGTTCCCAAAATGAGTATAAAAGTAAGAAATGAAATATAATTGTTTTTATGAACGAAATATATATAGTGCATGTTTATAAAATCATCCTACACGCATATTAGATACTCCTTCTGATTTATTTATAAGTGCTTTAGTTTAAAAAAATGATATATTTATTTGATTTTAATACAATATTTATAATATTTTCTATTTTATCCTTTTATTTTTATATATAATAAAAAAAATCAATGTTATGTTAAAATTTAAAAATAATAATAAAATAAAAAACATAAGAATGAAAAAGAGAGAGTAGTAAAAATGGACAACATAAATTGAATGTTAACAGCAATTACAAAGTAAATGAGAATGAGGTCAAAATACATAAGGCAGCATGAGTACACAGATGGCCTCATATCTCAGTTCACACTATATCCTCTCAAAAAACAACAAACAACAACTAAAATATAACCACTTAAATAATTAAACACACTCAAAGTTCACAAACAACCCACTCACATTAAATCATATAACCTCTACAAATTCTGTTTCCAAATCCTCTCCTCCTTCTTCTACATGCTTTCGCATAACGTACAACCATTCTTCCATGAATATTGCTATTCACTTTCTCATCATTGCTTAAAATCATCCCACAAAGTCTTTCATGCAAAAGGCCCTGCAATGGAAAACACAAGATTCAGCATCATATTTTCGACAACAATTTACATTAACAAGGTTTAAATACAAACAACAAAATCAGTTAAGATGTCAAACCTCACTGTACTGCAAAGCTCTCTGAACAACGTAATTCCCATATGGATGCTGAACAAGTTGTAGAAAGTTAGGGTTTTGTATTAACTCCTCGACTATAAAAGCAGCATCACAAGTTCTCGAAAATTTGAAGAGATATTCCACCACATTGCTTGCATACTTGTTGATAGATAGTTCAACATATTTATCGTGAAGTTCGCATATTAACGTTGCATTTACTTGCAATATCTTTTTTTGAACTAAATATTGCAGCACATAATTTCTACGAAACAATGGAAGAAAACAAATGTTAAAATTAATTTATGAAAAAAAAGTATAAGTATATGAAGAGATGGAGGTCAAACCCATATGGATCTTTTGCTAAGTTCTCAGCATTGGAGATCAGATTGTGGACCAGATGAGAGAAAGCTGGAACATCCTCATGCTGCATACATTTTTGAATAATGCAACATCCGTTTCTATTCATTGCAATATCATAACAATGCTCCGCTATAACATCGAAAATAGCCTGAAAGAAAGTTTTCCATTCAGGATTGATGGGTAAAAGAAAATCTTTTCACGTTCACTTGCATGACAAAATTGGTATTAAATTATTAAAATTGATTAAGTGCAATTACATTCTTGTGGGAGTATGGGAAAAGCTCCAGGCACTGTTGAATGACATAACCGCCATTAAAATTTTTCATAAGTGCAGCAGTGATATTCCTCATAGCATATGTAATTTCATCTATGCTGATTAGAATTTCAAAACTCATAAGAATCTGCTGAATAACCCGATTTCTGTGGCAAGAAATTTTGGTTGATTAGTAAACATAACATAAAATTCAACAAGTTTTAAGAAAAAAAAAAAAAAAGTGTAGATATTTGTACCCTAGATCATGCAAGCACACATCTCTCAGCTTTGGCATGTCAAAAACAATCAACGAGATAAGATTGTTCTTTTGGAAAATGCTGATATTGCTTGATTGAAAAAGCTTCAGAATCACGAAGTGTCCATAAGGGTGTTTCATTAACTCGTACAAATGATCCTTCAGTTCTTCCAATATCTCGTGGTTTTCTTGCTCTGTGAACTCATCGATCTTCATCTGAAGTAAACGAGATCCACGTGGATCTTTTGCCATTGAAACCAAGCGTCCACGAGGAGGTTGAAGGTTATAATGTGAGTATGGCCAAACCATATCTTCACGTCTTTGTGAGCCTAAAAACCCTGTAATAGGATGAAGAAGACAATGGTATTGGGGCATCAGAACCATGGCATTGGCAAACTCGATATTATTCCTCATGGGGTGCAACATAGCTTCATGATATTGGTATTGGTATTGGTAGGTTTCATAATCATGAAAATCATTAGGATACAACAAGTTTACTGTTTCCATAAGAGAAGCAAAGCTTTGCACTTCAAAAGTGCTTATCTCATCGTGATTTGAGGAGAAATCATTAGTGGGACTTTGTTCCTCCATGAAAGGAAAAGGATGCTCTATGAGTTCTGGAAAAGGATGCTCTTCGAGTTGTTTTGCCATTGCCAGAGAGAAACAAAGACAACAAAGACTGAGACTGGAAATTATTATATAGAATCAATCAAGTACTTTTCAGTTATTATTATATAGATTCTGATTTCAGTTTTTAGATTATATTCGATTATATGATATATTCTGTTACTTCTAAAAATGTATTTATCTTTTATAATATACAGGATAAATATTCTATTTGATATGACTAAAAATTATAATAAATATTTGTTTTTAATTTGAGGTATATTCAATTATATTATAATTAAACTTATAGCAAAAATATATTTTTAAATATTATATTTTAAATTTATGACACAATTTATACCATGGTATAAGATGATTTTAGATATTCTAAATCTAACATAAAATGGGTGTGAATGTGGATTAGATATTGCATAAAATATAAAACTAAATCAGGCAGATTGAATTTCTTTAGATATTTAAAAAAAATTCGAATCATCTTAATCGGATCAGTTAAGTTATATATCGATATATCTCTCTCTCTCTCTCTCTCTCTATATATATATATATATATGATATTAAGAAAGAAACAAAGAATGAAAATGATTAAGAAGGTTATGAAATCTTTTCTATATATAAACTTATTTATCCTAAAGCATAACTAAAGATAATTTGAAAAAAAAAAAAAACTTTCAAAAATCGTAATATTGTTATGACGTGGATAAATTATACACAAACGAAAAGGACTCGAAATTAACACGAGTATTCTGAAATTTCTTTTTAATAGCATTTCCTTAAAAAAAAATATTGATTATCTCTTTAAAAATAATTAGGTTATATTACTAACTGATTTTTGCCGGCCAAAAAAATTGTAATACAGGTTTATGATATATAAGATTCTGTTTTTATTTTTAATGATATAGTTGAAATTTGAATATGTAATTGAAAATATATAAGAGTCTGTTTTTATTTTTAATTATATATTTGAAATTTTAATAAGTAATTGAAAAGATATAAGAGTCTGTTTTTATTTTTAATTATATATTTGAAATTTGAATATAATTGAAAAGATATATAAATATTTTAAAACTGAATGTCATTGAAAAGATAAGTAAATATCTTTATATTTCTTTCAAATATAATTATTTTGTTATTAGTTATTTAAATATATATATATATATATATAAATAAAAGACACACATTTTAAAAAATAAAAATATTCTTAGTTATTGAATATAACAATAAATAATTTCATATGTTTGGAGTTTTTTTCGATAAAAAAGAAAAGAAAAGAAAATAATTTTTTATAATATTATTTTGTGAATAATATTTAGTAGCTTATTTATGCTTTTAGCTAGTAAAATACAATTATATTTCAATATATTTTAAATGCTATATTAATATAATAAAATTTTTATATCTATTTCAGCTTCATACATATTATATATCATGGTAAAAATTAATTTTAGCTATTAACAATTATAATCAAGTACCCTAAATCTCAACTTAATTATGAGAGAAAATATTAAACTGAATCAAGCAAATTTTATCAGATAAGATTAAGGTGGATTTCTTCTTCAAGTTCCATTCACATTAAAAAAAATATTCTTGCCACAAATTAAATCTATTTGACTAGTCAAAAAATAGTCTTGAAAATATTTATATAAATTTTATGGAAAGTAAAGAATAGTATGATATTTTTACCATAAATTTTGATTGTTTGTCACATTAAATGATTTAATAAAGGTAATATATTATTTTTATCATAATGAAGAAAAAATAGAAAAGCATGGTTTCATATCTCTCTTAAAAGAATAATTTCATAGAAAACTTAACTAAAAAAACAGTAGAAAGCATAGTTTCTAGTAATATTATTTTTTAGACCAAATTATATGTTTGCTTTCATCCTTTAACGTTTAAAGGTTCAAGCTTTGACAAGAAATAACTGGCGCAATTTCCTGTTCCTGCAACCGCAGCTTATCTAACAACACACAAGCTGGCAATGGCTTGCTACTTTCATATGCTTCACCAATCCAGCCAATGTATGATATATACTCTCAATTTTAGGATGTGACATACAGCCAACAAGAAACTCATGTACAACTCCATCCACAACAATCCAACTACTTCCGGGTTGCTTCTTGATCCCCTTCTCTTTCATTTCTAGCCGCAGCTCCGAGACATCACTCCATTGATTATCAGATGCAAGTGCATTAGCCAACATTACATAGCCTGCAGAATTATCTGGGTCTACTTCAACAAGCCTCCTAGCAACCTCTTGGGCCAATTCAATTCTAGAATGGAGCAAGCAGCCTCCAAGCAAAGCACCCCACACAAAATGGTTAGATTTGAAAGGCATGGAAGTCACAACCTCTATAGCTTCTTCTATGCATCCTACTCTTGCAAGGAGATCAATATAACAAGCACAATGTTCCAATGTAAGAGTAGGGGAATGGGTCAGTTCTCTGAATATCTGGCGCCCTCTTGCCAACAATCCAGAGTGACTGCATGCACTTAAAACACCAAGAAATGTTCCAGCATTGGGTTGTAAGCCAAATTCTGGCATTCTGTAAAAGAGTCTCAATGCATCCTCTGCTTCACCATATACTGCAAGACCCATGATCATCGCATTGAATAAGATCACATCTTTGCTGACTGTATGCTCAAAAACTTCCTTTGCCTTATCCAAATTGCCACATTTTGAATACATGTCAATTAAAGATGTGGCGAGAATTTGGTTTAAACCAACGGTGTCTTTATGTCCTAGAGATATAAGGTACTCGTGAACCCAACTTCCAAAACTCAAATCACCAATTTGTGCACAGGCTGAAAGCACACTAACAATTGTAACATGGTTAGGGGTAGTGATTAGTTCTTCTACCATCATGCGGAAAAGACTTAAACCCTCCACAGGACAACCGTTTTTAACATATGCACTTATCATAGCATTCCAAGGTACCACGCTTCTTTTTCCTGTTGCAGAAATTCGGTCAAACCCTTCTCTACTCTTCTCAACCTTCCCCCATTTACCAAACAAATAAACCAGCACCGTGTTAACTGAATCACAGCAAGTTTCTCTAGTACTCACTCCATCACCAATCAATTCTGAAATAATGTTAATCCACTTCTCAATTTTAGGCATCTCAAGGCTAGAACAGGCTGATAAAACACTGACCATAGTATCACTTTGGGGAAGCAAGTTCTGCCTAATCATAACATGGAAAAGCAGCAAAACCTCCTCACTCTGACCTGATTGAGCAAAACCAGCTATCAAGCTAGTCCAACAACTGACGACCCTTTTGTCAGGAATTTCATCAAACAAATTACGGGCAGATACCAAATGATTGTAGCCTTTGGCATATACAGAAACCAAGCCATTGCAAACAAAAGAGTCAGAGAGGAAACCTATCTTCTGAATGTGGGCATGAATCTGTTCTACATAACGTGCATCTTTAGACCGAAAGCACGCCTTAAGGAGGAAAGAGAAAGTTAAGTCGTTGGGCGAAAGTGGACGCCGTTTCAAATCGTTGAACACAGAAATGGCCTGAAAAAAATGACCCTCTTGGGCGAGGACTCTGATGATGGCGTTGAAAGGGAAGATATTTGGATTTTGGAGAATGTGAAAGACGCGAAGAGCAATGTGTGATGGGTAATGCCCAATGAGGCGCGTGACAACGAGGTTGTCTTGGTGTGCACCAAATTGGAAAATGCGTGCGTGGATTTGGAGAAGGTAAGAATACGGAAGGTTGCCTTGTAGGAGAGTAGCGAAGTTGGTGGGTTCTGCTATGGAGCAAGAAGAGGGAGAGTGAAGAAGTGCAAGGATGGGTTTTAACTTTTGGGTGGTGGGAACGACAAACTCATGAGACAGGGAGAACATGCTTGTTAGGTTCAATTTTCAATTTTCAATTTTCCTCAACCATTGCATTTGCAACGGAGGATAACAAATACAGTGCATGTTTTGATTTGGATAATTATTCTCTCGTGCAAATTGTCACACCTTAATAAGAACATGGCATGTATACATAAATTAATTTTAGTTTATTCAAAAATTCATTTTTTTTTTTACTTTTAATAAAAAATTACAACTGGCGAACACACATGCATGCTAGTTTGACGTGTTTTCAAACACAGAAAGTAGCCGTGGCTATTTTGATCTTGACAATGAATTTATTTTTCTCACTAAAATAATAATAATGATTGTAGAAATTTGTAAACAATTTTTAACATTTGATCTTCACAATGTCTTCATTACCCGGATAAAGACTCAAATATGAGACGATAGAAATATAAAATCTAGATCACCTAACTAATAAATTGGTAGTGCAAAGTTCGTCACAACATTTCCATATTCTATAATATATAATCACCCAGCCAAAACAGATGTCAATCATCTTCGATCCTACAGTTGGTCTGACGCTAGAAGAGACAGAGAATTGTTACGTGCCAGGAATGCAACATTCTACAGTAAGCATAAATAACTCCTTAGCAGAAGTGATCAGTACTTGAGTCTGTATCATAATCTCCTCGAGTTGAAAGCAAAATTCTTGTTGGAAACACACGTCTATATACAGATTGAACCACTGAACTTCGAACTCATTCAAGCAATTGGTTGACTGCCAGAGGCATCATTCTCAGCATCACTTGTCAAGGAAAGCAAATCCATCAACTCCATTCTACACTCGAGGCCTCTAAGATAGTGTCCCAGCAGCATGCACCTTTAGGAGGTGTAAATAAGAAAACGTTAGTTTCATTTCAGAACATCATCATCAACAAACACCGCACTCATAATAAACTGTGAACATTCCAAATCATTTTCCAAGTATCAAATAATTCTTTATCCCCTTTATACCAGCAGTATTAACCTTAATTACTCGTTCTTGCATAATAAATAAATAAAATACATCTATGGAAATTAAGGAATGTGATCAAATTTCAAAAGCGGGGAGGAACTGACCAAAAGAGCAGGCGGGCAAGATAGTCCCGAGTTAGTGAAATAACAGGCTGAAAATGGAGAGCAGAGTTCTCAACAACCTCAGCACAATCCTCACTCCCAACATTTGTTGCTCCAACTGTTGTATTTTCTGACAAGGTGGAAGGTTTAGAATGCATCTTAGGAGAAAGGGTTGCAAGAAGACCATAGACAACAGAGAGGATTGTGTCCTTAAGCTCAGGGGATGAAAATTCTGAAAGCTGAGCTACCTGCTCATTAGCCACACACGCAACTAAATTAATAATACAAATTAAAAATAAACTGAAAATATAGTTAAATGAACTAGGCATGCACAATTTAATAATGTCACAATTAACGAGGAATACAAGAGAACGTGCTTCTTTAAATGTTTGAATGAAAACTTCACATCATCAAACTTCCATTGTAGCAATGGAAAAGAATACAAGTATTGAAGTCTAAGTGACAAAGTTATTAGAATCTTACAATTCACTATTAGAATCCTACAATTCAATAAATTCAGCTAACTAGTGATTCATATGATAAGATGAATCTCAAATGACTTTGTATCTTAAGATACAAAAATGAATCTAAGCAATTTTGAATCATTGATACGAATCACACGATTCATTTTCTTTTTTCTCTCACCAATTCTTTCTCATGAAATGAAAAGTCATATAAGCTAAAATTGTTAAATGAAAAGGAATTGAAGGAGAGTTTTAAACTTACAATATTTGATTATTATTCCACTGCTTTCTTTGTCACTCGTTCATTCAATGCATGTGTTGTGTTTGGTGATTTCATTGCTTTGTTTCCATTCTTCTAAACGATATACTAATAACTTTGTTCTATCTACTTCTAGATAAAATTGAACATTATATATCATCTATATGATATATTTGAACTAATTTTTCATTATCTATTTCTAAACCTTACGATTGGATAAAAATTATGCTCCACTCCACAAATTACGATTCAAGAGTTAGTTTCCCAATTCTACAATTTGACAAACTTCAAAACAACAAAAAGCCTTCTAACCACTTAGTATTTTAAATGGATAAAAATATTTCCAAATATCGTTTGATTGATAGTATTTTAAAATAAGCAAGAAAAAACAACTTAATTGAATATGAAAAAATTTATATCAGAAAAAAATTCTGCTCATGGTTAAGACAATGAGCCACAGATGTAACAGAGCAAAAAGCACTAAATTAATTTCCACAAAAATTCAGATGTTTTTTGTCTTCATAGTCTCATACACAGTACACTGATTCAACAATACAAAAATGAAGACAAACTACCAATTTCAGTATGTTTCCAAGTTATTAAAGACAACGACAGTTCAAGGCCAGAAAGAATTGCACTAGGCTAATACATATAGCATTTACAGGGGAGAATAGGTTCAAATGCAAGGAAAACTCGGAAATTCCTTAAAAGGGGAAAAACCTGTTCAGGTTGAAGAGATCTCAGGTAATCCAATAAATCATTCTTTTCCTCTCCAACAAACTGTTGCATTTGAAGAGCAGCACTTTTCCTCTTTACTTCATGTAGCTCCTTTAAAAGTGTCCCACAAAATGGAAAAGAAATCCAAATGAGAAAGACAAGCTAATTGCTGACCTATTTGCAATTAAGCATCTTGAATGCAAATCAATCATTAACAAGCAGACAAAAAAGAGAACATGAATCGAAGGATGAAGCATACCATAAGATATGAGACAATCAAGAATTAACAATATCCAATGCAAAATACATTTCAAAGGCTATTCAAGGCATCACGAATCCCATGCTTAAACTCTTTCAAATATCAAGAAAATCCCTAATTTTACAAAATACCTTTTTCATGGAAGACAAACGAGATTGCAAATTGGAAATATATTGTTGAGCTTCTGCAGATATTTCACCAAGGTCTTGAATGTCAACATCCTCATGAAGCCTTTCAACTTTGGAGGACAAATTCTTATTTCTACCAAAGTCAATTACGTTTACACTGTCATGCATCAACCCTTGTAAGTCCACTTTCGTACTTTCTGCCTTTGGCTTCTCTATATCAAACATATCAAGATTTTTCTCAAGACAAAGCCTATATTCGACATTCCGTAGTGTATACCTACAAAAACATCAAGAAACCTTTTCATGTTCCCTCTACTTAAACAGTACTAGGTCATGCATAAAAACTGAATAGAATAACATTCTTTAGAATTTTCAAAATAATTTGGGACAGTTACCAGTGTAGATTCATTCAAGTTAAGGAGACAATATCCCCCTCCCCCCTTTTCCAAACGGATAACCCATTTATGTACACAAGTTCTTGAATCAGAGACACTAATTACAGGTTTCAAGAGAGTAAAATTCAAAGGAGATTTTAAGGTAAACAATAATGCTAAAACAAAAATAATAGCCCGGCGGGTTCCATACAGAAAATATATAATTGAACATACCCAGTCATCATTGAAGAAATCAGCAACTTGGAGAGGGGTTCCCACAGAGCCTCAATGACAACGTGAAATTGATCAGATGGAAGCAAGCCCAGCATTCCAGATATAGTCCTTTTCATGGCATCCGCTGTTGTTGGTGGAACATCTTTCTGGATGTGGCTAACATCCAGAGGTTCTATCTCTTGTATCAACTCAGTGAGCACTGATTTCTGTAAGTACAGCACTAAATAGTCAAATTCACCATTTTACATGACAAAAATCCCGAATCAATTTACAGTGTATATCAAATGCTAAACGCTACATATATGCCACACGGTACAAATGTTACACACGATTACAGCAAGGAAAGGCTCCTTGTACCACTCTAATTGTTTTTCACAGTACCCTGTGAAAGGGCTTGTATAAAAGTGTTAACACCAGGAAATTAGGAAGCTAATTATTATAATATTTCAGCTCTGCAATCAAATTCGCACTCCAATAGAGGGGGAAAATTAAACAGCCACATCAAGAGAAGGTATGCCAAAAATAACAACAAATTATTTATGGGGAAAAAAAAGGAAAGGAAAAGGGTACCTTGGGGTTGGAGGTAAAATCGTCGAAAGAGTGGGAAGAGGAAGCAAGAACGAGAAAGGGGGAACGAGGTTTTGTGTGGGAGAAGGATAGAGAAAGGGAGGGGCGAAAGGGTGAAAGAGAAGGGTGGCGACGGAGAAGAGGAAGAGAAGAAGAGGAGAGGATGGAGGAAAGGGTTGCCATGAGGAAGACAACCACCAACACCCACTCTTCCTTCCCTTCTCTCTCTGTGAGGTTGTCTTGCAGCCACAATAAACACTGAATAAAAAGTTAATCTATGTGGGTGACAAAAATAAGACCAAACAAATACCTCGACACAACACACACGAATCACGATGGATGTCTCCTCCACCTATTCAAAAACCTTTTATCCCAATCTCTCTATTTTCCACTGTTTTATACAATTCAAAAACACTAAAATTGAATCAATTAAATGTAAACCACTATAAATTTAAACTAATTTAGATTTTTAATTAACATTTGAAATTATTAAATCAAATATTTTTCTCTTAAAATAGAATCAATTCAATTCACAAATACACCTTCCTCAAGTTACAAAATTCTTCTTTATTTTATTTTAAAAATATTATACAGATGTTATACATATTTATTAGTCGCCATATATAATTTTGTGTGACTAGTTATCTGTTTTGCTTTAAGTTTTAATTATAATTTAATTTCACTTTTATATATTAAATCATATGGAATCTTTGTTGTGTAATGAATTGGGAAAATTCACAAAATAGGATTTAATAAATAAAAATTCACCCCAAAGTTTGTAAATGAGAAACATATG
Source organism: Macrotyloma uniflorum (assembly GCA_016859785.1). Taxonomy (NCBI): domain Eukaryota; kingdom Viridiplantae; phylum Streptophyta; class Magnoliopsida; order Fabales; family Fabaceae; genus Macrotyloma; species Macrotyloma uniflorum. Next base: position 1,378,675 of record BDMB01000018.1, read on the forward strand.
ATTTGTATGGAAAAATCAATGTGGTGTGAGTCATGTCACGTGTAATTTTGCTTTAAAAAAAAAAGAAAAAAAAAAGCCCTATTAAAAACAAGATTAAAAGTACGATGAATAAGTTAATCAGGGATGTTATATTTTATTTGTAACTTTAGGAAAATAAATAATTTAGTGAAATTTTAAAGCAAAGTTACTATTATCATGCATTAATTAAACAGATTAAAATAACAGCTTCAACTAAAAACACAATTAACAAGTTAAACTGGAAAACATAAATTCAGATAGAGTTCATATGTTAAAATCATATATCCTTCTCGTCATAAATTAATAGAAAAATATCATTTAAGAAAATTTTTCTCAGTGTATATAATTAATAATAACAAATATATATACATATACATATTAATACTATATCTTTTAAATGAAAATTAAAAATGAAATATAATATTAACCAAGCTTATATAAATATAATGTATATATATTCTTTTATGTATCTTTTCATTAAGTCAAACTATTTAGTCTCACATTCATTTGATAGTAAATAATATAATGGTTTTAATAAATTATGATATTATATTAAAAAAATTATATAAATTTAATTTAATTTTAAAAGATTCATTTATAATGATCTTTAATCAAAAAAAGTTTCAATCTTTGAATAAAACTAGTTTGAGTTTGTTATTATTTGTCTTATTTGTTTGTAACAAACCATGTGTAAAAAAAATTTGGAAGAACTCTGACTTTTTGACATAACAAAAAAAAGTTTCATCTATTTTTCAAACACTAAAGAACACTTAACAAGTTATACAGATTGAACCTAAATTATTTTTCAACTATGAAATTATTATTTGAAGTCTAAAATAATAATAGAGGAAATGTTAATTTATTTAATTTACATAATTTGTATAGATTTCTATATATATATATATATATAACTAGGATGGATTGTGTAAAAATGGTAATTCAATTTTTATGAAAATTCGTAAAAGATTGATTTTTTTTTAGAAACATTTTAATTTTAAAATTATTTATTGATTTTTTACCAGTTATACAGATTATTAGATAAATTAAAGTCATGCTTCAAATTTCTTATTCAATAATTGTTTTTCTCCTCTTTAAAAAAGTTATCTAACACAAAAGTTTAAAAAAAAAGAGTATATATGAATTTAATATATCATTGAAGTAAGAACATTCAACAATGATACAATAGCACTTAAAAATTACAACAAATGGTCAATTTTACAAACGAATGCATTGTCTAAGATTGTCCCCTAAAAATGTGAACATTGAACACTAGATCTTCTATGTTTATTAACTCAAAAACGCAAACATTTCCATATTCCAACATACATTCCTTGGCAAATTGGGTCCACCCATTAGATAGCTTTGTTGGAACTTCGCCAACCAATTTTACAAGCCACGATTTATTTCCCAACTGTAACCTCACAGCCTGCTTCTCATGGAAGTATTTTCTCACAAACGCTACTGGTATACGCTGCATCAAATTATATTCTCATTAAATTATATCAGGTCTAACTAAACTAGAACAAAGGTGACTAATAATGACTTAATTTGCTTCATAACTAAACCTTACCGGTCTGCAATCTCCCTTAAGATTTCCCTTTATATTGAGCTTGAAAAAGGGATTTTCAGATGTGAAACTTGCAGCTTCTTGCATAGCTCCATTTGTGAATGACATGACAACAAAACCACATGATTTTAGGATAAACTCTATACAATAATGAAATATCTTGCATGCTACTTTATTCAACTTTAGCTTTTCCTAGGGAATAATAAGATATTAATGGAAATGCATTTTGAGGATGTTATAAAAGCATTTAAAGTTATTTTTTACCTTTGATGGAAACAGTAGTCTCCAAATCTGAGGTTTTCATAAGCTCACCGGCTCCTTGAACTGGTTCAGAGGAAGACAACTACAACCATTACTTTGCACAAATAGTAGAACGTAATTTGAAAGAAAGACCAACTAAGATTACCTTGTGAACTTGAAAATTTATCTTCAGCAATCCGAATAATTGATACTTTAAAACATAGATTTTGGCTGTCGGTTAGCTCAAAAATACAAACATCCCCAATACTTAAACGGTTATTTAATGCGAAACTGTTCCAGCCTGTGCAAAATTTGCCTTCCTTTAATGTAACAGGCCAAGTTCTCCCATCCAAGACCTGAAGGAGGATATCATGTTTTCCCTTTTCCTTTTCCTTCAAATATCTTCTTGCGAATGTTGATGGAATGACCTGAATTTATTCTTATTATTGCTGTTTCAAATAAAACATACAAAACTATTTTAATGTTAAAAATGAAGTTTGTCAGCTAACCAGCAAATATCCGTTCACGTAGGAGTCTTTCATGACAACAGTAAAAGAGGGAGTGTTAGATATGATGGCACCATCCCTGCTCTCTGAAACATGGAACATGATATATCATGAAAAATTGACTTAAAAAACTCAAAAGATCCATACAAAGAGAAAAAGATGATCATGAAATAAATAATGTTATCAATTAACTTACCGAAACTAGTACCTTGAGACTCATCGACTTTAATTTGGACGCGCTGAAGCAAATTAGGGTTTTGCCCAACAACACCACTTGAGTGTGTCCTTCGTTTTTTACAAGGTTCAGGACCTGATGATGTTGTTGGAGTCATCTCAAACAAAACTTCAGCAGATTGGTTTTGAGTACCATTGGAGGGATAATTTATTTCAACAGCACCTCTGCCCAATATGTATACCTCCAATTTGCGCGTTTGTTGGTATTTGAATACCAAAAGATGTCCGTTGCTAATGGAGTAATAAGCAACAAACTCCTTCCAACCCTTTTCAAACCAAACATTACCATCACCATCTTGAGTCCAACAAACTTCCCATTCAATGCCATCTGGAAGCTTAAGAAACACTGGGTTTGACAAATTAGCACCATATTTCTGAGTGAAACTTGTTGGAATCATCTGCAAAACTTTCTGTTAGCACACATGAAGAAATTCACATGCAATTTAAATCTGTTGGTTCCGTGGATTCACTTATACAACTTAAACCTGAGTCTTCCCTCCCATTGTCTTCTATTTGTTTTCTATCATTTGTTTATTAGGCAATATCTTTTTCTGTATATTTTTAGTTGAATACTTTTTAGCCAGTGTCATTTATAAATGATTTCTGAAATCCTGTTGCTGCAAGTTAATATTTTTAGCATAGATATGAGTGTTTTGAACTAAATTTCGGAGGATCATTGTATTGTAAATTCTTATTCACAATTCCAGGGAGTTTATCTTCAGGTAAATAATAGCATAATTTGTTATGACTTAAAATATTTATGTTCTTTTGACTCTTAGAAAAAATGTGTTAATTCCATTACTCTTGGTGTGTAGAAATTGCATAGAGAAACCGAACCATTGGAAGGTAAGGAATATGAATCAAATTAATCTTACCCAAGTTTCATCCTACATTTGTCTACCGATACAGAAGTTTCAATGGAAATGGAAATGAACATAAAAGGAGTGAAGGAAAAAAAATGCTCACAAGCTTTCCTCGTTGAAGAGTAGTATCCAGAATAACCTTGAAGAAATGGATCACAGAGGGGAGAGGATGGGTTTCTGTGCTATTGGGAGTCATGGTTGCTGTGACTTGGATTATGAACTCTCTCTATGCAGGAACTAGCTAACAAGTGATATTCAGAAACAAAGAATCAGACCTGAAAAAAACAAATAAATCACAGAAATAAAGAAGAGAGAGTGAAAAATGACAGATAAACCTCTCGATAAAATGGAGACCTAACTTGTAAACTATTTTAATAAATATAGAAATAAATATTTATACTTTCATATTCGGAGAATGAAAAACATAGAGAAAAACAAACTTCTTTGATTATTTCATGGTTGAATTATGAATGTCAGGTGAGTTTCTAGATTCGAGGTTATTGAAAAAAAGGTCGAAAGTTTCATTAATTTCTCCTACCAAAACATATTATATATATATATAAACTGAGTCACATGACTTTCTTCTGTAATGAAACTTTGAGGTAAACCCACCAAGAAGGTATCACCTATGGTTCAAATAATTCCTGTTCATAATCCATGTTTGCTACTTGCTATGCATGATAGGTTGAGTTGGTGAAGGAAAGTGTTAACTTTGAAAAAGTTGAGTACAAAATGTTAGTACATTTGATTCAAATTGATTTTTTTTTTAAATATATAATTCAAATAATATTTTACCTCATTATATAAGAAGTTATACATATTTTATTAGTAGTCATCTTTATTAAGTTATTAAATAAAGAGCTGTTATAATACATTAATTAAATATATTCAAATAATAAAAACACAAATAACAATAACTTAAAAATTATAAATACAAATACACATCATCATTATATTATACATATTTAATCATAAATTAATAAAAAATTATTATTTTACAAAAAAAATTTCAGTATTATATATCAAATTAATAATAAAAATATATATATATATATATATATTTCATATTTAATAATCTTCTTATAATAAACATATTAATATAATATTATAAAATTATAACTTAACCAGAATTTAAATAGCTTTAATATGAATATATAAAAATCATTATCAAAATATATTTTTTTATTGGTTTTATTTGTTTGAATTAATAAAAAAAAAATATGATATCATTAGAAATAGTAAATGATGAAAACAAAATTATATAAAAAAATTTCTTTAACAGATTTAGATATTATATTAAATAAAAAATTGATATTTTTTAACATTTTTATTATATTATTTATTAGAAAATATATGATCATATTTTATATATATATATAATAATTATTAACTCTGACTAATAACTGACAAAATATTAAAAAATAAAAATAATTTATTTTATTGATTTATGATAAAAAAAATATAATTTGAATTATTATAAGATCATCTTTATTTTTATATAAATTATAATTTATATATAAAGAAAAATTATAAAAACCTAAAAAGTGTAGCAGGTGCGCCAGATGTGGTCTGTAACTGCTTTTATTTTGTCGTTATTTGCTTCATTGATTTATGTGTTTGTACTATAAAATATCATTCACACAATAGGAAAGATTTTGACTACTACACCTACTATAGGATCTTTGACTGTTTATAACAAACATTTCACATCCTTCATCCACGTAAAAAAACACTTTTCAATTTGTAGCACCATTATTTTAAATCATCATGATTTTAAATCTAAAGCTAAATTAATAATATATATGATTTTAAAGAAATTCATCTTTTAATTTAATTATTAAAGTCAAATTAGAAAATTAAATATACCAGCTATCATATATGCATTTAATATTTACTGAAATAGGAAGATGTAGCATAGTACCAGAATTACATAGTACCAGAAGTAGCTGGATTTATAGATCCGAGGAACCTAATAATAGGATGGCAAGTGTTGATAGAGATAGGTAAGAGGATCAAATAAAAAACAATTGTCCAATTACGAGAGGCTTCTTCATTATTATATTATCGAATATGGGGTAAATTGGAGTAAACTCTCTCTCTCTAATGTTATTCTTCAACCGAGTAAGAATCGCAGATGATGAATACTGAACCCTATCAAGCTGTCATTTTTCCTTGAAAAAAAGTGCATTTCTGAATCAAAACAAACAATTTTGGGTAGCAGAAATTAGGATGTTCGATTTTTTCGTTTTTTTATGTTATTTGACTTTTCATTTTATATATATATATATATATATATATATATAACTGTATGAGTTTCTTCTCAAAAATTTGATCTGGGAACTTACTGGAATAAAATTTGAGCTTCTTCTCGAAGCTACAGTCGGACTTTGACTCAGACCTGCACGGACGAGAACAGTGATTAAAAACTGGAATTTAAAAAAAAAAAAAAGTTGGAAAGCGAAAGAAAGGGAAGAAGAGGAAAGGCATTAACTTTTTCTTGCCCCAAAATCTGAGGAGGAACAGATCAGAAATGTGGTTCGGATTAAGGGTTTTTGGTCTCTCTCCAGAGTCTGTGCTGCGTTTAGAGGAGTGAATGATCCTAACTCAACTCTGAAGCTGCGGCGCCAAATACAGGGATGTGTTCTACGTTTCTGTGCCTTTTATTTATAAGCACTTTTTTTTCTACCCTTTTTCTCTTATGTATTTAAACTCATCAATCATTATTCTTCTGTTTTTTTTTCCTATGATTTAGGGTTTAAGTATTTCTTTTAAAACAAAATGTTTATTTCTACTATATCTAAATTTCCATACATTTATTTAATTTTTATATTTTAAATAATTAAAATATTTTTTATGGTGTAATACAATGAGATGAGGATATGATTAACATAGATTGATTTATAAAATTAGGACTTTTTATTTATTCTAAAATAGGATAATACAATGAGGATACGATTAACATAGATATTTTTTTTTAGTGTCAAGAAGCGTCAATAGTGGGTCATTTCCCAAAAGAGGCCCATTAATTGAAACCCAAGAAGGTCCAATACACGGCATACTTATGTCCTACAGTGCTTGTTTTTTCGAACGGTGGCCCATATTTGGAGGAGTAAGAAGTATAAACGAAGCACCGCTTTTTTCTCACTTTGGCGCTGAGATTGAGAAAAGTGAACTCTCAACTCTCTCTCCCTCACCATCGCTTCCCACCCAATCCCAATCCCCATTTCAGATCGAATCCTTCTTCTTCGCGCTCCCTTTCCCATTTGCTGCGGAGACAGCTCTCTCACTCGCGCCAACAAAGTAAGTTCCTCTTCCACTCCAATTCCTTCTCTTCTTGTATTAACCGTTAGCTTCTCCAACTTTCGTCTGCTTTTCCCTCTTTGAACTTTCCGTCTCTTATTTCATATTCTTCTTTGAACTTGTCGTAACTTAAGTGAATCATTAATGAATAACCTCTCTCTCTTTTTTGTTTATCTGCTTGTTTATTTTGAGGCGAAGGCTTTGTTTCTTTCTTCCGGTGGAGCTAAATGCTTAAATGTTTCCTGACATTGTACTGCTGTTATCTAAATTATTTCCGGAAACTCTTTTTTGTTTTTCTGTTTGTAAAGTTTGAGGCTAGGGCTTGGTTCTTTCGTCCGGTGGAGCGAAATGCTCAAATGTTTTGTGACCTTGTTTCGGAAGCTCGAAAGTAGATTGGGAAATGAAAATTACTTCGAACTTGCTAATGTTGTTGGTTTTTTACCTTGTTCAACATTGTTTTAGTTAAATTCGATCAACAATTGGCTAATTGGTGTATATGTGCTGCATGAGTATTTTGTTTGTGCCTTTTGGTTTTAATGTTTGATTCACTTTCCCACTTTTATATCATATATTTATTTTTTTTGCGTTTGTCTTTCAAATACGTGGTGGATAAGCTCTAGATTTTTTTTTTTTGTGATTAGTTGGCTCTCATTTAGACTATGGTTGCGGATGCTGCAGTGGTGCATTTTTCCTCTAACCTATGACCAGTCCAATTGGAGAATTGACAAACAATATTGACGGTACGGCAGGGTGGATGGGAACTGAACCATCTGAATTGTCTGAGAAAACACGGATAGGGTCTGAATGTTTACAAAAGGAACAAAGGGAGTCTGGTACTGTGTTAGCCAGTTCAGTTATCGATGACAAATCAGATCAAGTTTCTGCCAATGTGTCACAGAGTTCTGTTATTCTATCGCCTCCTTCATCAAATCAAGTTTCTGCCATTGTAGCAGAGAATTCTGTTATTCTACCGCCTGCTTCATCAAATCAAGTTTCTGACGAAGTGACAGAGAATTCTGTTATTCTACTGCCTGCACTGCCACAACATGACTCGGAAAAGAATTGCCAAACTGTAGAAGGTTCACATCTTCAACAAAGTACCGATGAACAAGTCTCTGTACAGTTACCTAACTATAAACCAGAAAACCTATGCCAACCATTGTCTGAAAATGAACCTGTAGAATCCCCATGCCAACGATTGTCTGAAAATGAACCTGTAGAATCCCCGTGCCAACTATTGTCTGAAAATGAACCTGTAGAATCCGTTCCTGCCTTTGCTGTTGATGGCCAAATGCAATTGAGTGCAGCTAAAGAGAATACAAGTTCTGTGAATGAATTGTTGGATCCATCTTCTGGAGATGTTGTGAACATTATTAGTTCCAATTGTTCAGAAAAAATGTCTAATAGCCCCACTAATTCACAATTGAGGCGCAGGGGTAAAAGAAACTCAAAATTATTGAAGAAGACATATATGCTACGATCAATAGGAAGCAGTGACAGAGCATTGCGGTCAAAAACAAAAGAAAATCCCAAGTCACCTGAACCAAATAGTAATTCGGTTGATTGTAATAATAATAATGTTGGAATGAAGAGGAAAAATGAGAGGAAGAAGAGAAAGAGCGGAGAGGTGGGAATACCTGATCAATTTTCTAGAATCAAATCTCACTTAAGATATTTATTAAACAGAATAGGCTATGAGAAAAGCTTGATTGAGGCTTATTCTGGCGAGGGCTGGAAAGGATACAGGTGTGTAGATTTCATCATTGTCTTGTGCTTCGTTTGACCTGTAATCTATATTTGCATAGTTGTATTTGCATCTGGATCTATGTTAGATCTTAGCTTATATTTATTGATATAATTTCTGTTGGTTCACTGCTGGGAAATTGAAATGGAACTGCATCTGACATATTCTGCCCATTAGTGTTTCAAAGGCCTTACCTTAAAGTCTCACGATAAGATGCCCTGTAACTTACCTTTTACAGGTGGAATGATTGTATTCTATTAACTGTTGTATTCAAGTATCAGGATTATTATTACATGAAGTCTCATTATGAGTTCTGAAACAGTATGCAATTGTGTGCTGAACAAAGATTCTCCTTTTATTGCATTTGGATAAAATAGTTTAATGGGATCTTAGATATTTGGATTTGACTTTGTATTTAGATATTATATAATATGGTATTTTGATAATTAAATCCTTTCCAAAAATAAATGTAATGAAATTAATTTTTTGAATTCCTTACTTTCCCTTTACTTGAATTTCCAGCTAAAGAGCGTGTCAACTTGTCAAGAAAACGATTGAGATTTGTAATTGTGTGCTGATTCAGGCAAATGATCGGGAACAGCAAGATCTCAATTTTCATCTTGTAATCAAGGAATCTCCATGTGTGCTGATCCTAGGGACTGGTTCTCTGGGTTGGATTTTTGCACCCAGTCTGTCTCGACTTGAGATTCCAACCTGTTTTGCAACCCTCAAATTGTTATTTTTGTTCCCTGTATTTCTTTGTCTTCTTTGGCCTCTCATTTGGCAACTCTCTTCTCACTTCCCGTCTTCTTTGGTTTGACGCACTTCACATGCCACAGTTGTAATTGTATGTCCTTTTTTATTGTATATTTTTGTCATGATTCTGTATTCCTACCCTCTATGTATTTGTAGAGCTGAAGATATTCTACTAGACCATTCTGTAATTTGTTGTGATCTTTGATAGGAGTTTGTTTGTTCTTGTTTTTTAAGAGTTTGTTCACTCTTGTTTTATTATGAACCTGAGTATGATTGGTGGTTGACTGCTACAAAAGTCTTATCATGCATTTGTGAAACCTTCATATGCTTGAAATGTGTTTTCATTTTTTTGCTTTTGAGGTGGATAATTTGTGTCAATGTTTGATTGTGATAACTATGCAGTATGGAAAAATTGAAGCCTGAGAAAGAGCTTCAGCGGGCTAAGTCTGAAATTCTTCGACGCAAATTGAACATTAGGGATCTATTTCGAGATTTGGATTCATTGTGTGCTGAAGGAAAGCTGCCAGAATCTTTATTTGATTCCGAGGGAGAGATTGACAGTGAGGATGTAGGTTAATCTTTTATATTTAATTGCTGAATTTTGAATTGTTTCTTTAGGGTTTTGGAGATGAGAATACTTTGAACTTTATGGTGCAGATATTCTGTGCAAAATGCCACTCCAAAGAGTTGAGCAGTAATAATGATATAATTCTGTGTGATGGTGTCTGTGACCGTGGATTTCACCAGCTCTGTTTGGATCCTCCGTTGTTAACTGAAGACAGTAATCCCTGGTCTACCTAATTGATTGGTCACTTTGTTCTTCCAAGTTATTGATCATTTATGTACTTGCTTCTGTGGCTTACAGTTCCACCTGGTGATGAGGGTTGGTTATGCCCAGGATGTGATTGCAAAGATGATTGCATGGACCTTGTTAACGATTCCTTTGGAACAAGTCTCTCTATTAGTGACACCTGGGAGGTCAGTGGGCAACTTTAGTCTCTTCTCTGTAAATCATTAATGTCTTGGATTTTCTCTCCTGATCATGTGTGTGATCCTTGTTTAGAGGGTTTTTCCTGAAGCAGCAACAGCTGCTGGAAATAATATGGATAACAACTTGGGACTCCCTTCTGATGATTCTGATGATGATGATTATAATCCGAATGGTCCAGAGGATGTGAAAGTTGAAGGAGATGAATCAAGTTCTGATGAATCGGACTATGCTTCTGCTTCTGAGAAATTGGAGGGTTCACATGGGGATCAATACTTGGGCCTTCCATCTGAAGATTCTGATGATGGTGATTATGATCCAGGTGCTCCAGATGTTGACTGTAAAGTCAATGAAGAAAGTTCAAGCTCTGATTTCACATCTGACTCTGAGGATCTTGCTGCTACAATTGTAGATAACACATCCCTTGGACAGGATGATGAAATCAGATCGGCATCACTGAATGATGTTAAGTACTTGAAAAGTTCTGGCAAACAAAAGGGTAAAGCTGGTAAGAAGTTATCTATGACGGATGAACTGTCATCTTTACTAGAGCCAGATTCTGGTCAAGAGGGTTCTACTCCTGTTTCTGGGAAAAGGAATTTGGAAAGGTTGGACTACAAAAGGCTGTATGATGTAAGTTCATTTTAATGGCATGTGCTTTAAAATACTATTTTACAATTCTTCATGCGTGGTTTGCCTTCTCATTTGAAGTAGGTTATACATATACACTGCATAACTTGAAACAGGATGCATAATGCTTGTATTTGATGTATACATGAGTGGGTGTGTAGTGTCAACATTATTTATCATCGCATTATTTGTTTTAATCTCCCAATATTTTAAGCAGCTATCTTTCTTTTGTAGGAGACATACCACAGCGATACTAGTGATGATGAAGATTGGACAGCCACTGCTACTCCAAGTAGAAAGAAGAAAGGCAATGTGACTTCAGTGTCACCAAATGGAAATGCTTCAAATAATTCAATGCACACTCCTAAGAGGAATGGCCATCAGAATAAATTTGAAAATACAAAATATTCACCTGCTAAATCACTTGATGGCTGTTTGAAATCTGATTCCAGGGATAAAAAGTCTAGATCTTCATCATACAAAAGACTAGGAGAAGCTGTAGTTCAGGTATGGTAAATTACCTTCTAAATTTGGTTATTAAATTTATTTTCTGTTTAGAGAATCTTTCATTTCAGTTTCTAATTTGCTTATTGACTTCATTGTCTTTCAATTGAACTGTGTTCCTAGATATATTCATAATTGCCACATGCAAAATTAAAGTGTGAAAAGACTTTGGGTTGGTGGGGAGTACCGTTTCTTTTAGTGGAGACTTAGAATTTACTGGGTAGAAAATCCATAGTATGCCTGAAATAAAGATTGGAATAATATTGATGAAAATATTTTGTTTTACTACACAACACATACCGGATCCTTTTATTGGGATATTAATCATTCCTAGTGCAGTACATAGTTCTGTAATCATTTTTTAATATTTGTATTGTTAGTCATTTCAATTTTTTAAAAATTTATATTAAATTTGATTTTTGTTATCCAAATGATGATACGTATCAGCAAGTAAAACACGAAATTGTTTAAAAATGTTCTGAAATTTGTTTAGTTTTTCTCAAAAAGTTATTTTAAACATATTGTCGTTTCATTAAATCTCATTAATTATACGATAGTTGCATTTGTAATTTTATATATTTTTTTCAAGAGCATACAAGGTTGTAAACTGTTAATTGGCTCAGTATTGAACGTATCTATTTTGAAATAATGAAGGGGAATTTGGAATACCTAGACGTTGGAATTATGCCATTAATTGAGCTAAAATGTAATCTGGATCAAGTTGGTGTTCAATATCTTAAATTAGGCATAAGGGTGCATGAGGGAAGCAAAATCCTGAAAGGTTCCTCAAAATAAGCCTTAAATGATACAGTATTATAGGTTTAAACAGGGGTTTTCAACCATTAATCGAAGTTGTGCGTGCTAGTGCTATGAAATTATGCAATTTACAGCACTATGATGACCACATTAGCCATGACATGAAAATGTAGCAATCTGAAAATGGGGGTAGCATCCTAGTGCTCCACCCTGATGGTCCGTTGCAATTGCAGCACTACAACACATGAATAACAACTATGAAACAGTTGCGAGATAAGAATGCTGAGGAGGAGTTGTGGACCAACAGGAGAAATCAAGACAAGGAGCAAACCTATTTTAGAGGAAGTTGGAGTAGCACCTACTGAAGAGAAGGTAATGGGAAGCTAGCCTAGGGTGGTTTGGTCATGTGAGACGACCAACAGAGACTCTAGTGGAAAAGAGGATCAAATGGAAGATGGTCTAATTAAAATGCTAGAGAACGACCCATTAAAGCATTGGTAGACACCACCATTGAAAATATTTCTCTCTAAATTCTATTGAAAAATCTATTTTTAACAGAATTTGATTGATTGATTAATTGTGTGGTGGAACCTTCCTAATGGAATAAGGTTTGATTGTTGTTTCGGTTCACAAATCTACATCACAATGGATTGCAAATGCTTTTGCATGCATTCTTTTTTAATGCCATGCAGGTCCCTAAAGACTTGTTTGCCAAATTATTTGTCTTATTTGTTAGAAATATAAAAATATTTAAATTGAGTATGAGTATACAGAAAAAAATATGAATAAAATATAAAATAATGAAAGTACAAATACAAGTGATTCTAGACTTTAAGAGAAAAATGATAGACAATTGAGTGTGTTCATAGTCTTTTCCAAAGGTCAAACATCAGTGTAATCAAGCCACCTTAAGCTGTATTAAGCCATCATCCACCTTCTGTTGGATGCTTTGAACCCTGCATATTTTTATTTAAAATAACCTGCTTGTCTATCATTTGACTTACAGCTTGCGTAGCATCTATATAATTGTTCTCTCTTGCACGCACATTTGCATGCATGTCTGGCAAAGGGCCTATCTTAGAGTGACTATTCTTGTATTTTCAGAGACTTCACATATCTTTTAAAGAAAATCAGTATCCAGATAGAACCACAAAAGAAAGCTTGGCACAAGAACTTGGAATTACTTCTCAGCAGGTCATATCTTTTAGCTTTGCACTTACAGTGAACATATTTATATTACGCCTGCGACTGCTGAATTTCCCACTCGTTTTTGACTTGCAGGTTGCCAAATGGTTTGACAATACTCGATGGAGCTTCCGGCATTCATCACAAAAGGAAACGAATTCAGGTAGAAATGCTTTACAGCAAGCTACTGATAGCAGAGCTGAAAATGAGGGGGATGAATGTGAATTAATGTCCCCGGAGGTCACTGGAGAAAAATCAAAAGCCCCAAGCTCTGGAAAAAGGAAGCATTTGTCAGAACACCAACCATCTGAAGCACAGCTGGATATCAATGGCTCGGCAAGAAGTTCACCAAATGCTCATCAAACCCAAATGGGCAAGAAAATGAAAACAAGGAGAAGGAAATGATACGTTATTGAGAAGTCAAGTTTAACCTTTTCCTAAGGCCTAAATTAAAGTATCCATCTTTTGTGAGATTGAGATCCCATGAGATGATCAGCTCGGATCTCGATGGATTTGTTTCCATTCAGGCAGGTAATCATAAGATGTGCTATATTGTTTGTATTTTTTAAGAATAGCTGTCCAGGTATTGATCTCTGGTGATTTTGTTTTGTGTTGCTCCTCATGCAAACACTAAAAATAGTTCACTTAGTAGTTATACAATTTTTAGATTTTTTATTTATTTAAGAGACTCCATTACTTGTTCCAATATGTTTTTTCCTCCTTTTAAGGGGGTTTACTAGCAAAGCAAAAAAAAAACAATGAGAATAGGGGAACAATTTATATTTGTACGTCAGGATTCAATGTCTATTACTGTATTAATCTGCAGGAATACCCCTAGTAAATATAGCAGCTCATTCGTTTGATTGTTCACAACATATGGGTTTTTTTTGCAATCACCGTTTCTTTCTAAGATATTTGTTTTGTTTGGTTTGTCTTTGAGTAGTAGAGTGAGATAGGGCATCATATACTTCAATGGCTGCACGTTTCTTATAATGTTGAGAATGAGTACCCTGGAACTGACGCATGATGATAAATTTCATAACCTCTTGTTAATTGTGGACTAAAGTCTGTATAGGGTTGATGCAAAGAGGAACGGAATTAGAGTAACACTTTGAGGGACACGTTATCGATAGTATTTTTAGTTAGTCATTTGTAAGTGCTGAAGTGGGGCTTGTAATATCTAGTTCTGGAAATTAGGAATTATCCAACATCAAACGGGGGGTTGGGAAGACAAGAGGTAAACTTGGCTATTCCAGATGCAATTTGTTTATGGATTTTATTGTAGACTGCTATTTGGCCTAGATATTCAAAAATTAAAATAAAGCTTCAAACATTAAAAGAAAGAAATCATGAAGGGAATAAGATATAGTATTTTTAAAAATATTATTACATGAATGTCATTGTTTTTTTAGTTTTTAACTTGTCTTAGAGTAAGTATTAATAAAATTTATTTTCTGTGAGATGATAATTTATTTAAATTAAATTTATTTTATTTGTTAGATTCAGTGTAATATATATAAGAACTGATACTATATGTATAATGGCATGATAAATCGTCTGAATAGTCAGTAAAATAATTTTTAAAACTAATAATTGTAATTTTATAAAAAAAATATTGTATTAAAATATGTTAAAATTTAGATACTACTATATTTAAAAATTAAAATGAATTTGATTTATAACTTAAACTTAAAAAATAAGTATTTTATTTAATTTTTTCATTTTAGAATTATTTAAAAAAAACTGTTTTCTTTTAAATTATCCCTTAGTCCTAAATTCAATAAAAGAATTAATCATTTAAAATGAGTATAATGAAACTGGAAAATACGTTTTTCCTGTTCTACCTATCAGGTTATAGTCGGTGTTTATACATTTCACTTTTGGTGTATATATATATATATTATATTTTTTTTTTCTCTTAATTGAGGACATTACTTGAATAGTTGTACTGAGTTGGAAAACTGGTTGGGTCATTCTGGGTGAGTTGTGGGAGATGATTCTGGATTCCATGATTCTGTTTTTGTTGTTGAAACATCAACTTCTTTCCCATTGAATGTCTCGTTCTCTAGTGAGGATTTGGAAGGTCTAGGATCTTTAATACCACCTGCTTGCTGACTTCAACTCATTATTTAAAATCTGATATTAACATTTATGGTTTCTACAGTCCATGATAACTATATTTTCCAATAAAACTTTCCGGACAAATTTAATGAAGAAATATTATTCATTTTTATATTTGGGCCCTTACTTCTTTCTTGTTTTTTTTGGGCCTTCCTTCTTCTTCTTATAATTAAATAACTAACTAAATTTAAAAATTATTTCTTCTAAAAAAATAGTAATAATAATTAAATAAATAAAATAAAATAAAATAAAAATTTATCTCTATTTTAATGTCCTTTAATTTTATACGTTCTTTTTTTATTTTTTTATTTTTTAAATAAAATATTATCCTATATTTTAATTTTAACATTTTCTAAAAATAATTAAATAATAAATGAATAAAAAAATAATATATATATATTATTTTTATTTTTCTTTTTCATGTTTTTTTTTTTGTTTTTCTATTTTTTTAAATATATTTTTTAATTTTTCGAACAAAATTGGGTGTCTGACTGAAAATCTAATACTGTAACAGTATTTCATATTCCATATTTAAAATATATTTAATAGTTTATTTTTATTATTCTTCTGTAATAAGAGGTGCAGGAACAAATTCTGGAGGTGGAGGAAGGAATTGCCTACCCAAGTGTGGCTACGGTATAAGAAGGTCCAAGTGGCTGACCCAAAGGGCCCATATGTAATATCCAATTCTCAAAACTGAGTCTCCGTGACTGTAACTCGGGAATTACTGAGTTGAAACCCGAAGGTGATGATGGATTTGGAAGTCGACGAGAAAGACTTGAAAGCCGCCGGCGCTGAAATTTTCGCCGATGGTGGCCGGCGAGGCATTCGCATCAATGGATGGTTGATCGAGACTCGGAGGCACTCTATACTGAACTCTTCCACCATCCAAGAGTGAGTGATTTTCGCATCACACTTAACCCTAGTTGCTGTAATTTCTATTTTGGAAAGCGTTTCATTCACTTGCAATTGATTTTCTGGAAGAAGTTGTGCTCTAATGTTGCTTTTATAAGTTTCAACGTCCTTTTGGCCGTTGATTTTTTGGAAGAAAAATCAGAGAACTTCGATTTGATGATGAATGTGTGCCCTTGCAGGTGGGAACAGAAACTCGATACGTCTCATTTACCAGAAATGGTTTTCGGGGAAAACACTTTAATTCTGAAACACTTGAGTAGTGGGACCAAAATTCATTTTAATGCATTTGATGCTCTTTGTGGCTGGAAACAGGAAGCCTTGCCACCGGTTGAAGTTCCTGCAGCTGCTAAATGGAAATTTAGAAGGTGGGCTATTGGCATGTTTGCTTTCATGTTTATGTACAGCTCACAATTCAGATGACTTTGCTTAGGTTCATTTGCTGTCTTTTCTTTCTAGCAAGAAATCTATATATCTAGTGTGAAACTGCCTGGTAATTGTGTGTGCTGCCTACCCCTCCTATTGAATAGGATCTGTAAATGTCTAAATGACCGTTGTGTAGTCTCACATTCTTTTGGGGGAAATGTGCAGCAAACCCTCTCAGCAAGTAATACTTGATTACGACTACACATTTACAACACCTTATTGTGGAAGTGGCACTATTGAGATTGATAAAGATTTGGTATGTATTCTATCTTTGTTTTTCCACTGACTAATCTGTCATCCTGAATGCCATTTTTCATTTGAGTCACGAGTACAATTCGAGTTTTTTATTCCAGAGCTACATATTGATTATTTTTTGTTATAAAAAATCAGGAAAATTGCATTAATAATTTTATTTATGCTTTATTTAAGATATTTATTTTCTATGGTAGAATGAGAGAGAGATTTCTAAGGAAAGCAGCGATATCCTTTGGGAAGACTGCAAGGATCAAATTGATGTCGTAGCACTTGCATCCAAAGAGCCCATACTTTTCTATGATGAGGTGCGTAGTGAGTATCGTGAATGATTGCTTAGCAAACTTCTATGCATAGAATTGTTTTTGCACGATAATCTTTTTATGAGAAACAGTTTTGCATTGTTCATGAAGCAAGAACTCAACTGAAATAAAGGAAAAACATATAAATAAAGTCCATATCAGTTCTTTACCATTGTGCTCCTTTTTTAGAAATTGATCTTGCTGTTAATCTGCACATGTGAAATAGTTTAGTGAAATCTGCCAATATATTAATGATAGTCAAGAGAAAAAAATCCAAAATAAATATGCTTCTGTTTTTACTTGCCTGGGTGCCTTACCTATATAATGAATTGTCCATATTCTCTTCCTTGATGGTGTTTACTTTCATCTAAATAAATGAATCCTCATTGTGAACGACAGGTGGTGTTATTTGAGGATGAACTTGCTGATAATGGAGTATCACTTCTTACTGTAAAAGTGGTAATCACTAATTTGGTTTCTTCT
The DNA here is from genome assembly GCA_016859785.1 of Macrotyloma uniflorum. Lineage (NCBI taxonomy): Eukaryota > Viridiplantae > Streptophyta > Magnoliopsida > Fabales > Fabaceae > Macrotyloma > Macrotyloma uniflorum. Next base: position 1,396,462 of record BDMB01000018.1, read on the forward strand.
GTTGATAGGAGATTTGATTTTTGTTATGCAAATTAATATGATTACCAATGACTGGTGATATCACTTCTTGGTTTTACAGAGAGTAATGCCAAGCTCTTGGTTTCTTCTGTTGCGATTCTGGGTGAGCTACTCTATTCGTATACTAAATTAGTAAATTCCATCAGTTTTTTAAGTGAAGTTCGGCTTCCAAATTAGTTATTTCATTGTTATTACTCTTATGGTTGATCTTGTAACGTTTCTCTTATAAAATACTGAAGTTGTTACTAAATATATATATTTCCCTCTGACAAACATTGAGATTAGTGTTCCTGTGTCAGCCCATTTTTTTGCATCACCACCACTTTCCCTAAACTTGAATTTTAACTGATTACCATGGTACTAATGCAGCTTAGAGTTGATGGAGTGCTGATTAGACTGAGAGAAACACGTATGCATTGTGTGTTTGGTGGAAATACAAATCCCATTATACTTCGAGAGAGTTGCTGGAGAGAATCTACATTTCAAGCTTTGTCTGCAGTAAGTTTACGCTATGCACTCGTGGTTTGTTCTTTAATTACTCTCATTTTCTGTTGTTGACCATTGTAAAGAGAGAAAGAAAGTGGGTGGATGCTTGTCTATTGCTGTGTGCTAATCTAGTCAATAATAAGGAATTTAGGTTGTTTGTCTACTCTTTTTTCACTTCTCTATGGTCATTTCTTTTTTTGTTGTATGAGATCTTGGATGAAGTGCTAATGAACAACTCAAAAGGAGGGTGAATTCAGTTGTAAATCCAAGATTCTTTAAAAAATCTTCCTCTTGAAATTTTTGAATGAATATTTTTAAGAAATAATGTCAATGATAGAAGTTGTGATTATATACGATTAAAAGCACTAAAAAATTTATTAAAAATCAATCATAAGGAGAGTAGGGGAATAAATAATGCAAACCCATTTATTGAAGTTCAACCACCAATTATCTTCTAGTCCTCAAGCACAACTTGAGATTTTTTTCCCTATTTACCTGATTTCAGCATTCTACCGAAGAATATATATATATATATATATATGTGTGTGTGTGTGTGTGTGTGTGTGTGTGTGTAAGACTAAAGCCATTCGAAACATCAATTTTATCATGAGTAACTAGGTTAAGATGTGATCACTTATCTTATAAAATGGCATTTAATTTATTAAGGTTATCCATTATTTTGCCTATTATGATAAGCTAGTAACCAATTATTTTAATTCAATCTTTTTGGAATTGAAACATTATCAAGTTAATTAATTACTCACTTGTCAAAGATTAAATCACAAAACAGCGAGCTTGATAATTTGACTATATAGTGAATGTAAACTGTTAAACCAATTCATTGATATTTGGAAACCGTCAGGAACAATTGACTTTGTTGAATGAATCTTGTAATCTATTACTTACTAATGACAGAATGACATTTTATCATTTTGTTAGCAACTAATTTAATGGATTATAACTAACTTATTACCCATTTAAATGATTAATTTTATGTGTTTGAGAGCTAATTCATGAGCTTGAAGTTCGATCTCTTGCACTTGCAAGAGATTGTCTTCACCGCAACTCTCAGTTGCTGGCTCCTCTTCGTTAGTGAGCAATGGGTGTATTTATCATAATGTATTTTAAAATACATTATCATAATGCACTAAAACTTCAGGATGAATACTTGTCTTATATACTTCAGAGTTTTTTCCCTTGAGAAAACATGTAATCTCTCAATCATTTCTCCTTCACTTTAAAATCTGTCCAACTCCAATGTGTCTGTTTCCAAGCCCTGTGACAATGACAGCTGGTCCAGTGACTGGTCCAGTTTTAGTTGCTTTGATTTAGTTTTTTCTTGTATCAAAATAGCTTTAGCTTTTGTTCCCATGTTTCCTCATATCCTTTTATTGCTTTAATCTGTCTAGTTGCTTTGGCGTGGCTATCATTTCCTAGTTACAATTTAATGTTGAGCGCCTTTCTCATTGTACTTGACGGTCTTATTGATGCAGAAAGGGCACCCTTTTGATTCTGGTGCTTATGGTGATCCAAGCTTCATCAGCCAGAAGCTCCCCATCATAATGCATACGACAAAAAAGCTTGTAATTTCCTCTTAATTTATAAGACTGTAAATTCCCAAAACGGAAAAGGTTTGCTTGTAATTTCCTCTTATTTTATAAGACTGTAAATTCCCAAAACGGAAAAGGGTTTCTGATCAATTCTTATCTTGTTCATATTTTATTCATCTTTTGCCTGGGTATTTGAAACCATAAATTGCTTCTTATGAGATAAGCTCTAGATGTTTTGTTCTCTTGTACGAAAGGTGGGGGGTGGGATCCAACTCATTTCATTTGAAAAAAAATTGAGATGTCATAGTTATTACTTGTGCATTTAACAACTTTATAACTTATTATGCAAACTTGTGCATTTGGTCACAATTTTAACTATTACTTTTCTAATATCTATAACTTTTCAATTTCCTCTCTAAAGTATAACCTTTCATTAAAGAAGCTAAACTCGTTGGGAAAAAGGAAATGCATGGAACCGAGAAGGTGCTCACACTAACATTCACATTAGACATGGGAAAGCTTTTCCGGGTTATTCGTCGTGTCACTTTCTATCCAGTTGGATTTTTATTTCGAAGTAAAGCACGGTGATAAGTAACAAAGCACCACGAAGGGTGAGCAAAGTTGTAATATCTCCTACTCTAATACTGGCAAATATAAGCGTATTTTGGCCAGAGTCACTTCCAGGATTTGTATTGCCAGAACAACTATGATTTGTGAAAGGCTGTTATTTGAAGTTTGAATAGAAATCACAGGGACTTCAGTTTAATGTAGTAAATCATGATTTTTCTCCGTATGTTGGAAAGTTTAATTAGTAGCAACAACTGTCTTGTTGGAAATTGATACTATACATATGTTGGAAGCACCCCCGTATTGAACGTAGCAGCCACAAAGTGTTTGTGGTACATGCAGGATGAAAATCAGGATTTTAGTGTCGAAAAGCTAAATATCTGTTAGTAACATATATCAACCAAAATAGATAGCCAGGGTGTTAATTTGGGTATCTGGGGCTAAAACATTTAGTCATATATAGACAATGGAAACTACAAATCTCCTACCAAATACTATGGAGTACCATCATCATCTGAGTTACTTGGGTATTCTACCTGTTTTTTTTTTCCTTCTTAGGTTAACGAGCAAGCTCCTTCGGCTGAAAAAGGATGATAAAGCTCCAAGGTGAGGCCAACAACTATCATAGTCTGAGGTCTAAGTCAAGCTTGAGTGGCTCCTGTGGTGGCTGGGGCTGTTGTGGAACAAAGCGAAAGCTACCTGGCCACACCAGATCTGTTTGATCCTCTGACGAGAAAGGCGTCCAACCCATCCCAAGCCTTGCATGTGCATCATGAAAGTTGGGTGCCACCACAGTACCACCGCTGCATGGCTTGTGAACGAGTGAATGGGGTTGGACACCAAGTGATCGAAACATAGTAGGTGTGTTCATGGAGAAGCCCATTATTGCCATCGACCTCTGAGATTGGTATCTTCTGGCAGCTCCCCTTTCCCTCTTGTGGGCGTTTTGATGACCTCCTAATGCCTGTGAACTGAAGAACTTCCTCATGCAGAAGTTGCATGAAAAAACTTTTGCCGTGGCTGGTCTTGATTGTGAATCAGGGTCTCCAGCAGTTGAGAGTGAAGTGCCTCCTATATTCAGGTTCAACCACTCTTTGGGGCTGTCATCTTCGCTTCCATAGTTGTCCTTGTCTCCGTTCATCACTTCGCCTGGTTGCTCTTTGGCTGTTGATAGAATTGTTTCATCTTCTTTAATCATCATTTCTCCTAAATTCTCTGATGAGTTCTGATGATCAAGGGGGGTTGAATATATGAAAAAGAGCTCATTGGAATCCTTTTAAGGTTAGATCAAAAGCAGAAAAAACTAATGGACAGGGGTATCAAAGTGTAATGGAAGTGAGATGGGATGTTTTTTATTTTTTGTCATCCTAATCAGTAACCCCACCTGTTGATGCTTGGTTCTGTAGGGAACAATGCTTATGTCATCTGCACTGTTGCCCCCCTTCAAGCTTAGGATTCCCCACTATCATCTTTTCTTCTTTTTCCTCTTTTCTCCTTACAAAGTTCTATCCTTTCCTGGCTATCTTAGGAATACCTATAGAAATATAAGGTTGACAATGCTAAATCATTCCATCCGTTGTCAAAATCAAATCTCGAATTTTATTTGAACTGCCTGCCATGTGTGCTCCTTACACCATCATGTAACAAATCTATATGCTATACTTTTTCCTTGAGTAGGATAGATATTAGATATGATGGGTTTCCAAGATGGAGTCTTCATGTTTATCCACTTTGGTCACTGGTATATTAATTGATTTGTTTATTTCCCACCTTTTATATTCCTTTTGATAGTGAAAGTAGGATCTGACTTCTCAGTTTAAGCATATGTAAGGTAGGGTTGGGTTGGCTTTTCATTGCTTTTGGATTTGATGTTTTGTGGGGGAGAACGGTAGCCTTCTTATTTCCAATAATGGTAGTAAAAAGTTGCAAACAAGATAGCTTGGTCCATAGCTATTCAGAACAGTTTCCCCTGTCGATCCAGGGCATCTACGTGGGTGTTTTCTTGTTGGGGCTTTTTGGTGTTCCTCGTAGTTGGAGTATGCATATGCACAGAGGAAGAAATGCACCAAGGGTCCAGCTCCACTTGCACTTGCACATGCACTTAGTTTATCTTTTTCAATGGTCCTTGAAGAAGAAGCCACTTGTACTTGGTCTTTCCCTCATTAAACCGAGTCATAACGGGAAATTTCCATCGTTTCCCTGTTCTGTAAAGGTGGTAGTCCACACACTTTCTCTCTGAAACAGACCATAGAAAAAGACACTTCACCATCCAATGCTAGCTCAGCTTTGTGGAGTGTATGTAGATTGAAGATAAAAAGTGTTTGGTACTTGGTCGTGTAACACCGAATTCAAGGAACAGTGTCATGGTTTCTGTCTCATAGCCACTTTTGAGAACAACTAGGGGCAGCAAGAGATATTTCTAGATTCTGTTTTTTGCTATAGATATTTCTAGTTTTACTTATGGATAATTTCTATCTTCGGATTTTCGAATGGATAATAATTTAGAGAGATAACAAGGATGTGTCCAACTTAAATTGATTAAACAATATTAGTTTATCCAGTAATTAGGTCCAACATGATCAAAGTACAGATGTCAAATATTGTATAAATTAAAAGATATAGATTTGTCTGCATCACCATACAAGGAATGGATAAGGGTAAACTGAAAGCCTTTAACGAGTAAACAAGTGCTTTCTTTGTCTGCATTAATCATGATGTGATCAAAGAATAAACCACATTTTCATAACAATCTCTAAGCTAGTTAACAGCGTGTGTGTGGAAATTTTACCTTGTTTGCTATATCAAGAGGACAAAAGCCTTTTCAGAAGCTTTTAAGAGAAAAAGGTCAGGATGAAGAATTCTGCTATGGAATGTGACACAATTTCTACAAAAATAAATTTTAAAACAAAAAACTATAAAAGATAAAGGAATGAGAAAAGAAAACTAAATGTTTTTACTTACTTTATAATATGACATAAAGTCCAGTCCTTAGCTATGACTAAATTTTCATTATACCAAATAGTTGCTACTAAGAATACCTATTCTTCAAATGCCAAATATTCTTTACATTTGTCGCCTTAGACACTTTAGACATTACTCACCAAAGACATGTAATAAAATAATTAAGAACTATTGTCGGTAAATGATATTTAGCGATAGTTTAAGTTGTTCTCAATTAAGGTACAATAAGTATAAAGAACAGGAATTTGTAAAGAATAATGTATGAGCTTTTAATATGTTCATTTCTTCTTTTCTTTAAGATAAACTCTTTGGTGTTTGTAGCCTTTAGCGGTTTATGGTCGTTAAAGAAAAGATTATTTTGATTTTAATATGAATGTTGTAATGCATGTATAAGATGTTTATTGTGCTTTTTATCTGGCAAATTCACAAAGGAAAACCATTATATTGTTGCTATCGATATGTTGATATCCTTGAGTTTATCTTTTTTCATTTATCTTTTCGTGTGTAATGTTCAATCATCTTTAGTAATTAAATTAATAATTAATAAAATATATAAGATATTTTAATTAAACTATTATATAATAATAAGTGTGGGTATGAGACAGATTGAGTACTATAGTATTAATATTTAAACTTGTCTCTATTAAAATTTTCGACTAAATATTAGTCTAATATTATCTCCGGTAAATTATATTTAGTTTTAGCATTTGTAGATGTTTCTGGGGATATTCATAGGTCTTGCGAGAATTGTCATTTCAATTTCATACTTTTTCTTATGTTCATTTTTTTTAGATTTCCACATTAATTTAAGATAGACCTATAAAATCCCAAGGACTTCGCACTCACATGAATGTGACTGACTATAACACGTCTCAGACTATTTTTCTTATCACTTTGAATCAGAAAATGAAAAAATGTTTAATATCATTCAAGTTCATAGATTTGCTTTTGATCGTGATTCATGATTTTATCTGTCTAGAACAGCAATCTCAACCCTAGCAAGGTCCATTCATTTATTATCTTTAGTCTCTCTTTTTTTATGCTAAGATGTCCAATTATCGTGAGACGTTGCTAAAAAAGGCTTTAACGTTTCAAAAATATTATTTGTGTACTGCCATTTCGGGGAAAAAATGAAGTAAAAACATAATATAATAAAAAATACAAATTATCATATTTGTAAATTAAAATCTTTAGTATGCTTTTATATATTAAATTTATACTTGATTGATCCATGTTAATGTTCTATTAAATAAAAGTTAGCAAAGTAAAAAAATTTCAAAAGAAAAGTAAATATTAAAGTTTAACTCATGTTTATTGACACAAATGACATGTTCAAGAAAACTACTATACAAATAATTAAAAATAATTCTACAAAAATGCATAGAAAGGGACACACATCCTTCTAAAAAATATATAAACTACAATTCTTGAATGATGTAAACTATCATTAAGCTTATAGTAACCTCAGGCATCATAAGCTCTATTTTGTTTATAATTTGATATAAATTTAATGCAATAAGAATGACGGAGGTAAAGATTATTAAAAGAGATTGTTGTATAAGATCAATGGTTTTTAAATGATTAATTTACATTTATAATAAAGGCTAAAAGTTGTTAAAAAGCAAGGTAAAAAAACCACTCATTCATGGACTAATTTAGGGCATTACTTTATAAATGATCGATCCACAAATATTATTTCGAAAATATTTAAAAGAAAGACCACAAATGTACAGCATTTAACCAAAAAACCAGATACAAGAATCAAGAACTAATCTTGAAGGCTGTTCCGATTTGGAAAGAAAACTAGTTTTCTCTCTTGAATAAGTAGCACAAATGATAAATAGCATAACAGATGAGTCTAATTCGAGGTTCCTAAAACTGTTACTTCGCAGAAAACACTATTCATAATTATTGGTCACCGGTATCCTCAAAGACAACGACGAAAATCCAATAGCTCCTCACGTACCTGCAACAGCAAAGGAAATCACAACAGCATAAGCATGAGATTAAATTGCATCAAAGATTTTAGACAATATTGTTCAACCAGGCATCAGATTATTTGCTCACTAGTTTTCATTACTCAAAGGATTTATTTTTTAGCAAATTATATATTGCCATGCGCATGCATCATATATGTTACATTGAAAATTGAAACCACGAAAATAGCAGGAATTCCCAAAAAGACCCCAGTGGTCATAACATACAACCATACCTAGCTGCCTTGACGGACTAAGAATGTAACTACTAAAAGTAGTAGTAAGCAATCTTGACATATTCCTTTTTAAGATAAAAACATTTATAGAAGACTAAAGGAACAAATCAAGTTTGTAATCATCCTTCACAAGAAAGGACAGACTGTAGTTTTTGACTACCATGCCTAGCTGCCTGAGACTTTCAAATTGTCTTCATAGGAAGATTTTCAAGGCAGCAACCTCTTTAGCATAAAAATCTCATATCTTTCAGACCAAGGGATTTGAAGTTGGGTCAAGGAGGTCTTTTAAGTTTTAACCATAATAATCAATTGGGATTTAGTACCTCAACTCAGGAATCAGGATCACCTGTGAAAGGAATGTAGTTTACTCATTAGTAGCATTATAAAACTAATGAAAAGGCTAGACATACAGCCATTTCAAGGACGACTCTGGCATGGATTTTATTTCTGGTAAACTAAGCAAATTTATGCATGGAATCAATAAACTGACAAAAAATGCTCAAATTGTTTCATCCAAATGATTTCTGTGGGAAACCTCCCTAAATCTTGTTGAAACCATAAAATATTTTATATTTAAGTGAAAACTTACAAGTTAAATACAGTTGAATAAAAATGAAAAGCCAGCAAAAGTAAAATGAGCAGGGATTAAATAACTGCTCAAAGCATAAGATTTTTTAATATTGAAATTAATAATGAAGTATCCAAGCAATAGATTGACAAAATGTACGCCCAAGGCAAACAAAATTAAAAACAAAAAAATCACTTTCTTATCTGACTACTGCTTCAGTTCATCTCCAAGAAGAACCAATCAGTTGCTTTATATATATGGTTTAACTGAAAACATTACTGAATTTATAATTTTGAATGAAGGAAAACAAAAAAGGAACCTACTATGCAGCATTCTTCTCTCGCCATTGGAAGATGATCAATGTCCTGGCGCATCACCCATCTTTTCCATTCCTCCCTATAAATTTGAATCTTAATACCTTCTTATGAAGCTAGACAAACTCACACATTCTACCCAACTCATCTCTTCGCATAAAGAGACAAAGGACTACCTAAATTTAACATCTATCAGGCCTACAAAATAAGTTTTTTCTATAATCCAGAAAATTAGTAAAAAAATTTAAAAGGAAATTTTGGTTTGAGACAATGGAATGAATATGCTTAAAAACAACATAAACCATTTTCACATTCTCAATTTTCATGCATCCTAGAACCAGCAAGACTCACAAAGATACTACTAGCGATCTTGACAAGAACGACGGAAGGTACCATGGGACAGCTCGCAACAGGCACGCGCACTGACAGCAACGTGCGACGTCATGCAGGTAATAGCCATTGTACTGTGCAGAGGTAAAAGTGATTGTGTGCAGCCCAATTGCCCCAAATTCCTGCTAGAAAAGAAAATACAAATTCTCAATAACTGCCAGTAAATTACAAAATTGATTCCAAATTAAATAAATTAAAACGACGGCATATCAGTAATTCGTTTTGAAACGAGACCTGATAGCAGGCATGGAAAAGCGGCGGGACTGGGTGCGAGGGGCGGCGAGTGGTGGCGGACGGAGGCGGGGAAGGGTTGAGGGCGCCGCCGAGCGGAGAGAAGCCCTAGCTGTGGATACTAAAGAGCGAGAGAGAGAACCGGAACGCCAAGCCATTGCAATCCAAGCTGAGAGATGCGAAACGCAGTTTCAGGGCTTTGCAAGGGTTTAGTGGTGGTGGCTGGAACTACTGCGTGAGTAAGAAACTCATAGGTTTTGCTTAGGTATATCGTCGACCATATAAAACGATGTCGCTTAAGTTCCTTCCAATTTTTTAACCTTATAATTTTTTTTAATTTTTTGGACATTTTTTTATGAATTCATCGTAAATAATTAAAAAAAAACTATGAAATAAACTTCTTAATAAGTTAAATTAGTTTATGTATAACGTAAAATAGAGTTTAAAAAAAAAGTATAAATTAACTTATATATAAGCAAGTTTTAGTTTATAAAAAATATCATTTATTTTTTTATTTTTCCTAAAAAAATGTTTAGGAAAAATTTAATTCAACGTCTCCTAAATTAATTTTTCCTATTATGTAATGTTTAATCATTTGTATCTATAATATTAAAAGGCTAATACCAATCAATATTTTACTTTTATCAAAAAAAATTCTTAAATTAATTTTTTTATCTACATTACATTCGTGCTTGTGCATTGTTATAACAAAAAAAACTCAAAAAATACAAAAACAAAAACTTGTTATTATTTTAATAAAATAAAGCATTTTTAATTCTCTCAATTCATATCCAAGCATAACCCTAGACCACATTCCTCCACGTATTTATGCTCAGCAGAGTATCTATGATCCATTGAATTTGGACGTTAAATTACATCCTCTCCGGCTATATGAAAAGAATAATCTTAGGAAGCAAGATAAATGTATCTTGATCCAGCAAACTACATCGAACATAGAACCCAATGACAAATTGCAAAAAGCAATGCCTGTTACTTAGAAGTATTATGAGGAGATTCAAGGATTAAGTTTGCTGAGGGAGTATGTCTTCACACACTTCAACAGGCTATTATATGAGTAAACTCTCCCAGGTGATAAACTTGTTAAGACCACGGTTCCTCTATAATGTAGTCTCACTTGGGAATTCTGCTTTTCTGACCAAAGCCCAACTTCACTCAGATTTCCTTCTTTCCAGCAAATGTTGACTGTCACCCCACCTCGAGCTTTCAATCCTTTCACACAACCATTGCCCCATTTATCGCGTGGCAATGCCGGAAGCAAGTAGAGGTCCTTCATTGTGCTTTGAACAAGCATTTCTGCTATTGCTCCTGAAAAACTGCCACCAAACAGTGTTTTTTCTCAGCCAAACTAACCCAGAATTATCAGTAGTTCACCAAGTTGTTAAAGCTAAAGCAGTAGTTTCATCTCAGGCTAAGTTTCTATTTCAGCACATATGGGTGAACTAAAAAAATACTATGATGCCGAAGATCCACTTAAAAATTTAGAATATAATAAATTTTTCACACTTATGGAATTAAATTCTATTGAGAGTTTCATGGTGTTGAAACTTAAGTGACATTGACAGGATACATTACAGTTCTTAAAGAAAAAAATGAGCCTTACCCAAAGTTAGCATCGATCTGGAAAGGGGGATGTGCTGTGAACAGGTTGCTGTAAAGTCCTCCTTCGAAATCCCTTTCATGATCAGGGTCCACCAAGACGATCAAGTGTTTTATCATACGATATGCATGCTCACTATTGTGAAGATGTGCCCACAGTGAAGCTTTCCAAGTTGTCGACCATCCTGGACCATCATCTCCTGTAATACAGTGCAAGAATGTTAACTAATGTTAAATTGAATTGTTTATTTTAGTATTGAAGAAGAAAAAGAATACAGATTAATCTCATCATATATATAATGTAGAACATAAACATAGCAATCCCTGATTTGGTAAAAGTAAACATAATTCCTGGAGAATCATTATAGTAGTCTACTAAACTAACTAGAGGCTTTAAGAAGCACATAGTCAAAAGTACTTCTACAAGTCTCAACACAAAAAATCAGTTCAGCTATTCATAAGCAGAAAAACACGTGAAACCATTAGAGAATATTTTATACAAGTTTCTTCCAATGAGATATTAATAAGGTTTAATTACTCATTTGAAATTAATAACTATAAAAAGTTTAATTTCTATACAACCATTTTTAATCCATATTAGTCTTCGTTAGAGACTAAAAGGAAAAGTTTTTGTAACTATTTAGAAAAATGAGTAATTAAACCTATATATGGCTGTTCCTGTTTATCTAAGAATATGAAATTTCAACATAATATATAAGAGCCATAGTGCCATACATATTGCATGAAAAAAAAAATAAAAACTATTATCTGAAAGAGTTTAGCTCTTAAAGTTCTCATAAAAACCTCTTTTAATTAAACTAGATTCCACAGCTTTACAGAGGTCTGGAGTTTTCGCGAGACTAATAGTGTGCCCTGGAAATAGTCCAAACAGATGTGAAACATGTCGATGATGTACATCTGGGTCCACAAAATCTTCTGCCTGCAAAATAATTAAGGTGCTATAGTTAACATAGAATTGCTCACGAACAGTCGAACTTGGTCGTTGCAAATCAGAACAACATATCAGACGACAAGAACTGGCCAAAGGGACATTAAAGAGATGGAGAGAAGAAATTCAGATAATAAATATAATTGCTTACCCATTCCATAATAGAACCATCTCTAGCAACTTTTGTAGGAGGAAGCTTAGACTGATACTCAGCGACTCTTTTGATAATAACATCATCATGTCTTCCCAAAACCTGCTTTTGAGAAATTTAGTGACCAGGACAAAATTAGGATAATATGAAACTAGTAGTGGTTTTATATTAAGATCATTTTCACCTCAGCAGCAGCAATCATTATAGAGAAAACTTCTTTTATGATTGAAATGTCCATGGTTGATGAGTAGCTCACACTAGCAGGCTTTCCGTCTGGTGCAGTGAACATGTGCTCTGGTGAAGTTGACGGGTTAGTTTCCAATAATCCATCACGGCCTTCAATCAACCAATCCAACAAAAATGATGTACATTCTTCCAACAAAGGGTATGCCTTATTTTTAAGAAAATCCTAATATAAAAAAAATCAACCATCATATACCTAGTAATTGATACACACACAAGATACCACACAGAACAGATATAATTTATGAATATTGTATTTCCAAATAAAATGTCAGATTTTCCATCCTTGGTATACATATCAAATAACTAATCTGTATTTATAACCTCAAAGGTTCATTGGTAACAATGGCAGTAAATAAGTTACATCCTGACATGAAACTTGAAATCTATAATTTTTGGGTTGCAGTTTGAAAATCCATTTGAACCTTATAATACTTATACAGAACGTTGATCCCTGGAATTATTAATCATCATAGTTAAGAAGGCATTATTTGGATTAGTATCAATTTTGAAATTATAACGAATTCATAAAACATAACCAAAAATAGATCAACTGGTTATATAGAACCCTATCATGACATGAAGATGAATAACATGTTTCAATAATTCAGGTCCAACACATAGTTATGCCATGAAAATAGAAGCAGATAAGTTAGGCATGCATGAAATAGACAACTGTACAAGTATAACGTTCATCATCAATAAGTTCAATAACTATCTAAAATTAATCCTCCTAAACAACTGGTTAAACAGTTTTTCACAAGATCTGCTTTGAGTCAATACTTTTAAATCAAGGGTTAGATAATTTTCTGAAAAATCAGAACTTACTTTGTCCATTGTATAAGTATAATGCTCCCATAAATGGGCACAAAGCCAAGCTCCACCCATAGGCCATAAAGCCCAAACAGCCTCACCTCTATCTGGTGATGTTTTAGCCCATATGTCAGAAACTTGATGTGCAACCCAACCATTTGTTTTATAGTTCACCTGTATACAAGATCAAAGCAAAATATACTAGATTATACTTTTCGTTACATAAATATAATGCCAAGAATAAAATGAAAGAAAGAGGGAAAAGAACAAAATACCTTTGCAGTATTTTTACCATTGACTGACAAAGATGAAATGAAATCAAATAAGGGCTCTTGACACTCATGTAGGTTGCTAGACAGGGCTGGCCAATAATTCATTTGAAGATTTATGTTTAAGTGAGGAGCACCACTGATTGACGTACAAAAAGAGACAAATTACAACTCTCAGCAATTCTTCATGAAATTACTTCTACTTATTATATTTAATACTCCATATCCATGTGAAAACTCTAAGCCACCTTATAAAGAAGAAACTATACTATACAATTTATTTTTTATTTATTTATTGCTAGAAGAGGGAAGAAGAGAGAAGGGAAGACTTACTCCCATGCAGGCTCAACATCTTTGTTCCAGATACCCTGTAGGTTTGCCACCTGAGATCCAGGACGTGAAGAAGAGATTAGCAGATATCGACCATATTGAAACAAAAGCTCAACAAAGGAAGGATCTTCATCAGTTTGAAAAGATTTGACTCTGGCTGATGTTGGAATGGTGACATCTCCCTTTTGAGAGATGTTTGTTTGGGAGGAAACCGATGCCCTTTTGTAAAAAACAGATTTTCGTGAAACAGTTTTGGAACTTTTAGAGAGTTGCAATGAGACACGATGAAATAGATTTTGATAATCATCCAAGTGGCGTGCATAAAGATCAGCATATGAAAATTTTTTCACAGACTTCATTTTACTGAGGGACTCAGAAGTAGGGTCCTTTTTAGAGTCTTCAGGCTTAGTAAATGGACCATCAAAGGAAGAAGAAGCTGCCAAAAGCAAAATAGCCCAATCTGAACCTTCAACCTTTAGTTTCCTATCATCCAAAACTTGTACTACCCCATTACTAATCTGCATATCAAAAACTGCAGAAAACTGAATTCCCTTTGGATTGTCAATTGAATTCACTTTTGGTCGAATCCTACTACCAGGACATCTCCCTTCGATTATTATCTGATTTTGGCCACTTACCCTTGAATCATGATGCATTTTGCTATCAAAATACACTGTAAATGATAATGACCCAGGTTTGCTTGCAGAAAACCTTGTCACTATCACTTGGTCCGGATTAGAAACAAAATGTTCTCTCGTAAATTCTACATCACCCACAGAATATTTTATTTTTGCCGTTGCAGTATCCAAATCCAGCTCCCTGTAATATGACTCCTTGGAATATTTAAGATGAGAATCATGAAACTCTATCTTGATATCACCCAGAAGTTGGTACACCTTCATATCAAGAAATAACAGTTAGGAAGATGAGAATAATAAGCACTAATCCATAATTCAAATGAGCACCAATAAGCACATATTTAAAAAGGGGACGTGGGGGCATGAGTGAGAATACTAGTTGAATAATAAAATGATGAGATGTGTATTGTGGAGAGATAGCATCTACTCACATTCCTTTGTTCATATATCATATCTACTCTAAGTTTAGTAAATAGTATAGTTCCTCAAAACTTAGAGCTAGGATGGTTATATGAATTGTGATATAATACATACATCGGAAGGCTCTCCTGACAACTTGACAGCCGCTGCTGTAGCTTCAGAGAATTTTCTATCATCAACAAGCTTTCTGACTTCAGCCAGTGCTTGTGGAGCACTATTGTTGGTGTAATCTCCAGGAATCCCAGTCCAAAGTGTGTCCTCTGCAAAAATATTTTAAATTTTCACATGAACATGCTTCACGAAAGAGAAAGACAGCTGATTAGTTATACCATGCATAACATAGCAAAGCATGACCGTGTCCTCGACATCTCATCCCAATTATATAAGTTCACAAATGGAAATGGCCATAGTATCACCCACTAGATGCCAAAAAAAAAACTTTCTGGGTGAAAACTTCTCCCTAAAAATTTTTTGAATAAACTTTTCCGTAGATATTTATAGATGAAGAAAAAAAAAAGAACTAAGTTTCTCTCAAACTATTTTTAGTTTATGCATAAGTTAAAGTAAACTTTTATAGATAAAGCTTAATCAGCTTTTCTTTATTATTTTTCTTCTTACAAGTCTTCAACAAAAAGTTTACTTAAACAAAAAACCACACCAGAAAAACTAGCCTTCCAAGGTGGAGAGTAAACCTCCCACTAGAATGTCATACTTCTAATGGGGACTCAAATCCCATACCGTACAATTGGATCCCAACAAAGATCTTGAAGGAATCAAGGACAATATGTAGGTATGTTGTGTGGTTCACATCATTAATCACAAGCTCAGTGAATTTTAAAATATAACTTATACAGGCTCAGTAACTGAAGAAGGGTATAAAAAATGCTTAACCGTGACTAAAGGGGAATCAAACATATAGTTTATATCTCATTATCACTACCATATAACAACAACATCACTTTCATTGGCATTTGGATCAAAGCAACAGCAACTAAAGCGAAAGTTTCCAGTTTTCGAGATTGAAAGCAAAATTACCATTGAGCTGGAGAACTTCGGAGGGTACGGCACCCCAAACCATGGCACCGAGACGGCCATTGCCAATGGGGATGGCATCGGTCCAGTGCGTTGCAGGGGCAGCAAAAGTAAGCTTCAAGGGCCTTGGAGGAGACTCATCATCCCCTGCATTCGTTGAACTTGGCTTCCACCAGTTCCTCTGTGGGGTGTTGCGTGCCATAACCCGTTCTCCATCTTGCATTGCCCAACATAGTGAAGAAGAGAAGACAAAGTAAAGAAGAAGTCGGTGGAGTAGGAGAAGCTCATAGCTGTGCGTCATAGCTGTTGGCATCTCTACTCTGAATGCACCTCATCACACTCCGTTTCCAAATATATAAACACAAATTATTTTGTCGTCTCATTTACTTCTTCTTTGTCACCATTTTAAGATTTATCCCCACACAAAGTAAATTGTAAATTTATTTTCTTTTACATCATATCCACTTTTTTCTGATGTTTTATCACCGTTTAAAAAATTGTTTTATTTTACATCTACTATTTTAATCTTTACCATTAATAACATTTTCTTTTTAAATTTGTAAACTTTCCCTCATTTTAGCTATTAAATTATTTTAAGATTAAAAAGTAAAATATACATATATGTATATATATTCCATTTTTATTACAATTTATTTTATATTTAAATTCGAAATTATTTCCTTGAATTGCTTTCTTTCTGATAATTTATGAATTATTACATTAATTGCTAATATAATATGACATGAAATGAAAAAAAAAAAGAACTAATTAAAATTAGCTGTGAATGAAGATGAAGTAATAGAGACTGCTTTAATTAGACACGCATTTGTAGGCCCACAGCTTTTTTTCTACCAAATGATCCTCTCTACCGTTTTGGCGGTGATTACTATTTCTTTATATTACTTTAAAACAACAATCATTTTTTAACATTATTTTAAAAAAGGAAAAAAAGGAAAAAAAGGAAAAAATTAGATTCTGTATCTTTAATTTTATGTATCTTTTAGAAGATGGTATTAAATTATATTCTGTATATTATAAGAAAATGGGAAAAAAATATGATGATTTGGAGGAGATATTTGGAGTAACGGGTGAAGTGAAAATGGAAAGTGGGGCAGACAGCGTAATCACGGGATATCAAATATTCAGTCACTTGTCTTCTGTCAGGTACTCTCATATCACATGTTCGATAAGATAATGTTCCGTTTTCTCTTATTCTTTAACATGCAATAATATTAAGAACGTGGGAATAAGTTTTACTCAACAAAAATCTATCAAAACTATTACTTTCTTCCTGTAAACTATAATTATCATATCTATTTTTTACATTTATTACCTACAGAAAATAAATAACATTTTGTTTGTTTTAACTCACATTTATATATAATTTTTATTAACTATATATATAATTAAGTAAATTGTATTTGTAAATTAATATAATATAGAAGAAAACTAATTATCTGATAAACTTTTTATTACAGCATGAAAATGAAAATAATGTTAAAAATATTATAAGTTTAATTTATCTTAAAATTTTATTAATAAATAGAATTTTATATAATCATTTATTGATAATTTTATTAATAATAAAAATTCTTTAAATTATGTAAAAAATGTTATAATATATTAATAAATAATTTAATTTAAATTTAATAATCTAGTTTAATATATTAATAAATATCTAATTTAAATTTAATAATATTTTAATTAAATATTGATATTATATAAAATATGATTATGAATTTAATTTATTTTTAAACTAATTAAAAAAAAGTATATTTTTAATATTTTTAATTTATGTGAATTTTATAATTTAGAAATTAATCTAGTTTTATAATATAGTTAATAATTTTGTTAGACACATTATTAATATTAAAAAATTTAACGACACAAATTTCAAAATTTAAATTTAATTTTTTTGTGAAAAAATCACAAATAAAAACTCATTCATGTAAATCGGTAATTTAAAAAATAAATAGTAGGTAAATAATCTTTTTTAACTTTCATAATAGTTTTCGTAGTACATTAACTTCGAGAATAAGTAGTGGATGACTGTACAAATAATTTCTTTCTATTTCCTAATAGTTTTGGTAACTATTTTTGTAGTGATTTAATTTTTTATTAAACTTAAAATATAATTTTATTCAGTTAATAATAATAATAATAATAATAATAATCCCAATTTTAAATTTTTAACACTATTAAATAAAAGTACACACTCTATTATAGTTATAAAAAGTATTGTTAGCGAGTGATCTATAAACTTGGAAAAATTTGGAACCATTTTTAATATCTAACTCTCATAATCTATATCACAAATAAAGTCTCAAAATCGTGGAATGTTTAATTATGTATCTAAACACGGTAGTATATATGGTACTGTAATAATTATTTTATACTGTTTTAAAAAATATCTGTATTTTTTCTATATTTATGCATATAATAAATTTAATTTTTATTCTGGTTCATTTAATATATTTATTATCATACATATATACATTGCTTATAATTTATTTAAATTTAATAAATTATTAATACTCTTTAATATTTAAAAAACAATATATTGACACTAAATATTTTATAGTTATATTATAAAGTAAAAAATATAAAGGGTAAATAAAAATAATTAATCAATATTCATTGATTGAGTTTTAAGATGGGATATAGGATGGGAAAATGTGTGTGGAAAAGGAAGTGATTACCTACAATCAAATTTTCGGATAGATGTCTAATTAAATGTCATCTCTGATTATTCAATTATTTCTTACATTATTAATGAAATGAAGGATATTCATTTTTTTGTATAGTAGTTGATTAAGATAACCGAGACAACGAAGAATGATTTATTCACCAGTATATAAATTAATAGTTAATATATAATAGTAAAAAATATTAAAAATCGTGTAATATATATATATATATATATATTGTTATAAAATATAAATGTGTAATAATTTTCATTAATGTTTCCAATCTCGGATTTATTGCCAGGTGACAGTGTTAGAACCAATATAAATTAAGTTAACATTGAATTGTTATAAATTAATTTCAATAGCAATTCTTTAAGGATGATAGATACAGAATTCAATATGTGACATTCATTATTAATTAATAATATTTGTTTTCTAATACATTGTAATAACTCAATAAATATGATGTGACATCTATTACTAATTAATATGTCTATCAGGTGATATATTGTAATAATTCAGTAAAAACAATATTAAAAAATGTGTAATATGGATGTTGAATTAAATTGGAACGTACATATAATATTTTTCATAGTTTTTATATTGAAATACATGTCATAACATGAAAAAAAAAAAATCATTATTTAATAATATCTCAATAAGAATAAGCATGGGTGTTCCTTATTAAATATATATATATAGAATTGTCTGTTTCTCTGTGATCCAGTTATTAACGTATCATTTAACTTCAAAGTTTAACAAAGAGTTATGGTGTATATGAAAGTAGAAATAATGATACATAACACATTTGCTTCACTATAGTGCACTATTTGGTATTTTACATTTATATAGCACTTAACCAGATTTAACCTAACCTTACCAATCTTCAAGTTCATTAGTTCTGCATAGAATCTGAACACAAGCTTATCCTCCTCCTTCTCTGGTTATTCTATTGAGAAGTTAAACTTTGAAATGATAACATAGTTGGATGCTTAGGGTGTTTTAGCATGAATGAGAGGCAAGTCAACTTCATCACACCACTCGATATACCTAGTTTCAAAATAAGAGCCCTTAGTTAGGTTGGGCAAATAAGTAATCCAAAACTCTCCCCCTATTCTCCATTTCAACACACTCCCTTCCATCTCTTTGCTCAGCCTCCACCCCACTTCCTCTCCATATTCATCTCCTGCAATAACCACCGATCCGCTTTTCGTAGAAGCTC
The DNA here is from genome assembly GCA_016859785.1 of Macrotyloma uniflorum. NCBI lineage: Eukaryota > Viridiplantae > Streptophyta > Magnoliopsida > Fabales > Fabaceae > Macrotyloma > Macrotyloma uniflorum. The sequence goes on from BDMB01000018.1 coordinate 1,416,130, forward strand.
GATTTCCCCTCACATATCGTCCTCGTACTCCATGAACATATTCATCACCTGTTTCACTCGTCCCCTTCCACGTCCCCACTTCCACGCCCGTCGTACTATCATGCAAAACGGCGTCGAATATCGCTGCGTTGCCTTCCGCGTCTTGGTCCATTCTCCAACTCTTACTCCGCGTCTTCCTCGACGACCTCGCCGACGCTACCACGTTAGAACCCTGCGACTTCTCCAAATTCCCCTTCACAACCTTCTGGACTTCCACTTCGCTCTCTTTGTTCTCCGTCGACCGACCCAAGCTCAGCCCACCACAATAAGTCGCTCCGATCTCCGGGCCCACCCACACCCGAACCCGGGACGGAAAGTGTTTCTCCTCAACGAACTCCACGTCGTCGTTTTGGTTAAAACCTAACCTCGCGACGTGGAGGCGTATGTTGTCCACACGTGCACGAACCTGGATGAAGCCGTCGTTGAATCCAACGGTGTACTCTATCTGCACGTGTGCCTCAAGTTGGTGGTGCGCCAGAGTGTAACGGAGAATTGACTCCTTAGCGTCGATGCCACAGAATTGACTTTTTTGAGCGTTGGTTCGCACCAGTTTCATAGTCATCACCGGCGCGTAACCCTTCAGAATCCAAAGACCGTGAGTCTCCGCGGCGTAAGAGAATCTGGGAGAAGGCAAAAGGGTTTTTAAACCTAACCCTACGCTCAGTTCTTTTATCATGTGCAGTTTTGTTATGATGTAACCGAGGGTGCGCATGAAGCAGAGTTCGGTGTCGACGCCGACGGTGATGAAGAAGGTGCGGAGGACTGAGGCGAGTTTGGAAGACGCGGTTTGGAGGGTGGGGGTGAGGAGGGAGTGGAAGTAGAGGGAGCCGGCTTCGGGGGGCGCCTGGAACGCGCAGAGCCAGAAGAGGCGCATGGTGAAGACGAGGTTGAAGAAGGTGGAGAGGGACTCGGGGGTGTGAGATTCCATGATCCATGCAATGGGGTCGGGCTTGAGTTTCTGGAGCTGGGAGCGGGGGCAGGTGCTATCGTGCGCTGTGGGTGAGTGGGATATGATTTCTTGGAGAAGTTGGAGGAGGAGAGGGAGGAAGGGGTTTTGTGAGGAGAGGTGGCACTTTTCGGAGACCCAGAGAGGCTTGTGGGCGTTGTGTGGGTGAAAGCCTTGCAAGCATACGGTGAAGGTGACCACCGCTTCGGAGTCAGAGCCGGAGGTTCTCTCAGCTTTGAGGTGGATGGAACGAGTTAAGTCGTCCTTGTCCTCAGTGGCGAGTTCGAAGATTAGTGTGGAGTCAGAGTCGGTCCACTCGACCGAGTTGGGTAGGTCGCATATCCAGGACCAAATGTCCATAGTGTTTGGTTGTGTGTGGTGGAGTGTATGAGAAAAAATAGGTTATGTTATGTGGAAGAGAGAACGGGGTTTTAAGGAGGGAACGAATGATAATGGGGTTGCCAACTTGGAAGCAGTTTAAGCCAACTGAGGGATGAGGAACTGGTGGTTGTAAGAGGCGCTTTGTGTCGTATTTGAGGTTTGAAGTTGGAGTCATTGATGGCGCCACTTTTATTTCATTTTCTGTGACTTCATCTTCTGCTTCTTCTATGGCTGTAGAATGGAGTAGAAATTCTTGTCATCTCCATGTGATTGCTGCGTACGTAGACTTCGCCTTTGTCATGCTTAGTTTATAGTTTATAGGGTCTCGGGCCTTACACGTGTGGCCCAGTGAAGTTTGTAACCATTCTTTAGAAGATAAATCACACAAAATATAAATTATTACTTGTCTTTTCCACAACTCTCCAATCATATTTTTTTCTTCTAAACTTTTAATTACATTTTATTATAATATATATCTCTTATTTTAGGAGAAAATCATTTTTTTTAAATATTTAATATACAATCTTGCTCTCTCTATTTTGACGGTGAAAAAGTTAACCACTACCTCTTTATTTATTTTAAATTAAGAAATATAATAATTTTTTCTAATCTTAACAAATTATTTGTAAGATATTTCATTTTACGTTTTCCATTATATATATATGATTGGATGAAAAATAAAGATATTAATAATTAGAAAATTTTGATAATTAATATAATGATAACTAATTTAACTAAGAACTTGTAAAACCAGATAATTAACTACTCCAATTTTTTTAATTATCATGAAAACACATTTATTGCAAGGAGTGGTGTAACTACTCAAAGAAAACTATCACTGTTCTTACCTGAATAATAATAATAATAATAATAATAAAAACTTCACTTTTAAATTAAATTTTACTAGTTTTTACTTAGTAAAAATAATTAAAAAACTCAGGAAATTTTTTTGCTAATTTTTAATTGGATACCAAACTATAAAAAATAACATTTCCAACTAAATACGTCTGTACAACAAATAAATAAATAAAAAAACTAGACAATTTAATATGGTTAAACATCTTATAAATCATTTAATATGTAGATCAGGATCTTAAGGTCTACATTCAACGACACAACAGCACTCTGACAAAATATTATTTAATTATTTAATATGCAATTGTATAAAATTACAAATTCGCTTAACATATATAATTATTCAGTTCCCAATACATTTAAAGTAAAAATACTTAAATTAACTCTTCATATTCAAAATAAGTTTTTATCTTTTTCTTCTTTATATTTTGTAAGATTTTTATGAACATTAATTTAAAAATAATATTTTTTAATATTTTCTAAAATATTTCTATCATAAACAAAAATAAATAGTAGAATTAATAATTATTGCTACTTTAAGAACCATCTCTATATAACATAATCCAACTTGATTAAAGATAAAATAGTCTCTAACAAATATAAATACACATTAGATATTTTTTTATTGAATTAAATGAAAAAATAATGTAAGTTCGACCAATTTGATATGTATATACCTTTATGTACAAGTGATTGGTGATTTTAATTTTTTTTTTCATGTATTATTTTTCATTTTTTTTTTATAATAAGATAAACATCTATATATATACTTTATGTATTTGTCTAGTTTTCATATAATGACTTATTATTTATTAAAAAAAAATTAATACTAAATTTTTAAATATTTATATGATATTGAAAACTGATTAATCTAGGTAAATTTTTCGACTTATTTAAAGCTTGTGAAGTAGTTATTAACTTATTAAAACTTATCTTACATGCAATTGAAAAAAAGAAAGAAATTATGAAGAAAAATAAAATAAAAGAAAGAAATAAAAAATAAATTAAAGTTAAATAGTTATAATTTTTTCTTATATTAAAAAAGTAAAATATGTATAATCAATGGAAAGTGTACATATCTTTCTACTATTTTCTTTATTATATATATATATATATATATTTTTTTTTTTTTTTTTTTTACAGCAGTTCACTCTACACACTTTCTCTTTAAAGAAGATACATTTGAAAAGTAATACTTTCACTTTTAAGTAATACACTCCATAGTTTTAGGAGATAAAGTTAAAGCTCATTAATAGTGGTATTTATACATAATAAATAGGAAAGATAAAAATACTCATTTATACATTTCAAAACTCATAATTCTCAAAAAGAAAAAAAAATTGGATAACTTGAATAGTCAAATTTGAAAGGACCAACTTAACCTTACTAAAAATACAAATAAAAATAACAAATTTAACCATATTCTGAAAGAAAAAAAAAAAACTTAAAAACAAAGCTCAACAAACTTAAATACATTTTTCTAGATAAATTGTAGATGTCCGAAAGTACTTTTATAATGAAAATATTATAATATTTTGTTTTATTATGACAAAATATTACTGTTAGATTGATAATTGTAATAATAATAATAATTAAAAATAAAAAATAAAAGTATACTTTTTCTATATATTTAAAATATTTGAGAATGAAGTATTTAATATTTGTGATTCCCAAAATGTGAAAAAGAAAACGAAAAGGTATCGATAGTAAATGAATGTGCAAGGGTGTTCGGAAAGTGGAAGCGGTGAGAGGAAATGGCGCGTTGGAGGGCTCAAACACGGTTTTCTCGGGCCTGGTGGGTTTGACCATTGGTTGCCGAAAACCGAAGTTGTCATTGGAAAGAGCCCACTTCCCCACACCATAGAAAGCCCATAGACTTCTACTTCATCACACGCTCCTTAATTTTTTTTGTTTTGTATTTTCTGAAATATTTTCACAAATTTACATATGTCCCCTCCAAAGTCTTTGCCAATCGACACTTGTTCCTATCTTTTTATCACTCCCTCTTTTCCGTTTCACTTTCTCCCAAAAGCCCCTCCTCATTAATTAAATATAATTAAATAATCCTCCTACTCCCACCTTTCTTTTTCTCACTCTCTCCTTCTTTCTCATTCTTTTCTTTCAAACTCCTTACCATTCTTTTTCAATGGAGGCCAGAGAGGAGTTCGAAGTGGACCATCTCACCGCACCCACTGGGACCAGTTTCTCTCAGTTACTATTTGGAGATGACGATGACCATCATCATGCAACTGCATTGCCTCTCCCTCAGGACCACTACTCTTACAATCACAACAACAACAACCTTTCCCGTTCACCTCTTTTCTCCTTTCACAAGCCACCCAAAATGCTATGCTTTGCAAACCATCAAACCAATGTTTCCACTTCCACTCACTCCTCTTCTGCTTCCTCCTCCAACTACTCCACTACCTCCATCAATTCCTTACCCAAGTCTAATGTATGTGGATATATCTTTTTTTTCTTGGTTAGCAAATTCAAGTTTACTATTTATTTATTTGTTTATCTTTTTCATTTTGTCTTTTCTTGAAGAGTTTGCAGAAAAAGCGGAATGGGTTGGGACAAGAAGCAGTGACCAAGGTAGGTGTTGGAGGCCAGAGACAAGCTAAGAAGACTAAAGCAGAGAACCCCACCTCAACCGGACATGCAAAGGTAAGGAAAATCAAATCAAACCGTGTGTATTGTTTGCATGTCGTTTTTTTTCTGTCTTCACTTTGAACTAAAACGTTTCCGAGTCACGGACACACGACCTGTCGTTTTCTCATTAAAAATGTGGTATGGTTTTTAAAAAGCTAGAGATATGTGTTTTATACTATTGTGTTATATCTCATGGTTACGTCTAGTTTGACGAATTGTTTGGAATGGCAGAGGAAGGAGAAGCTTGGGGAACGAATTGCAGTGTTACAACAGCTTGTTTCTCCCTTCGGCAAGGTGAATGAAATGTGCAGTGTTTTTAAAATTTGAATTTTGTTCATTTATGTGATCAATGAATGAATGTTGAAATGTGGTTGATTGAATAGAGATTTTGAATGTTGATTGAAACTGCATGTGCAGACAGATACAGCATCAGTTCTTCACGAGGCCATGGGTTATATAAGATTTCTTCATGACCAAGTTCAGGTCCTGTGCTCTCCTTACTTGCAAAGTGTACCCTCCTCACACCACCAACATCAGCACGTGAGTCCCATCCCTTCTTTCATCATTGTCACATTCTTCTTTCTCGTGCAAGGTTTTAATTCAATTCGTTGTTTTGTCTGCATCTTTGACATTGTGAGAAATTGTAGATAAATGCGGCTGATGTCACAATTACAGCAATTTTTGTCACAATCTTTGATATTGTGAGAAATTGTAGACAAATGCAGTTGATGCTGTCACAATATAGTGGTTGCAAGACCCTGATATTGTGGACGCAATTGCGTGTTTTGAAAACCTTGATCATCTTGAGTATGATTTATTACTAATAAACAAAATCTAGAACTAGCAAAGGTGTGAGAGGGTAAGTTGCAGGGCCCGCTTGATGGGGACAATACTGCACATTACCTTACTTGAAAAGGCTGAGCCTGGTTTGTGGTCACTGAGCACAGTCAACACTGTGACACTTTGCCATTTAAGGTAACACTTGATCACTGAAGAGATTTGTTGTGTGTGCGTTATTCCAGGGGGACGGAGAAAACAATGAAGAGGAAGTAAACAAGGACTTGAGGAGTAGAGGTTTGTGCTTGATCCCTGTGGGATGCACCGGACACGTGGCCAGTAGCAATGGTGCTGATTTTTGGTCACCTGGTGCAATAGGGAACAAGGTTTCGCCATCAGCCAAGCAGTGAAAAGAAACCAAGATCAATGAATCATTTTCAAAACTTGTAGCCTTTTGGGAAAATGGGTTCCTATGTCTGCCCAAATTGGAGTTGTACTCAATATGACAGCTTATCTGGAGATAGATGGGTGAGGAGGTAAACTGCAAGAAATGGCAAAAAGGGATAACAATTAACAAGAGTGGTTCAAAGTTCACACATGGGGTACAAATCAGAGGTCATGATTTTGTCCTTAATTATGTAACATCTGTTTTGGGAGTCCTTTTCTCAGTACATCTATATCTATATATTATCATTATTCTATAGAAGGAAGGAAGCAAATATTTTATGTAGGATTTAGGGATGTGTGGCCTTGAACCCTGAACTAGGATTCTAGGATTCCTTTTATTTTTATTATATATTTTGTCTGTAAATTTCGGTAGGCGACGCAATGAATCAAGTTATATATTCCATATATGTTTAATATACACAATAATCTAGTCTTCGGTAGTGTTAAAATTTCACCTGTGTTATATAATTAATTAAATAAACAGCATATCCAGCATATTCAACTGGAAATGTGTTTATTGAAACAATGTTATTAGGATATTTTATTGTTGGTGTCGTCACATGTGACGGGATTTGCTGTGGTTATTGTTTGGAGTCTTGTACAAAATAATGGTTGTGCAAGATCAGTGACTGTTGCTGCAGCATCCGAATACGCGTGAAATTTAAAAGCTTTCGTATTAGGGTGATCGTGACTTCATTGGTATGAATCTGATATTGGAGTTATATAGCAATATTTTTCCCACATTATTAAAAGGGCAAATCACCATTTTGTTATTTTTACATCTTTAGTTTCCTTCTTATTACTTAATCACTATCACGTACTTTCTTCTTTCGTTAATAAATATTACCCTTCTTCTCTTCTCAATTTTTCACTTTCATGTTATATTAATATTTTACTATATTTTTAATTTGTTGTACTCGCACTTTAACTTGTTTATTGTATAAAACAACGTTTTTGTACTTAGGTAATAAATTAACTCGATGTTAAGCCCATAATTGATGAACCTGGTGAGTCTGTAATATTAGAAATATGGAAAAAAATGGGTGAAAAAGCTTGCAATTTCAAACATGTTGCATCTTTGAATGAACATGTTGTTGGAACAAGAAGAGTGGAGAGCATGAAAACAATGAATTGAAGAGACCGAAGCTAATGCCTTTATGGGAAATTAATTACGGATCTGTTTTTATTTATGAATCTGGAGAAATTTTGTTTAAAACTAAGCATAAGCATGCTTGTTGGAGTTATTAATGACCTTGTTTTTTGACCTGGGTGCGCGTGTTTCTTTGTGCTAGAATTCATTGTAAATATGGAAAAACCATGTTGACTTGTTGTATAAAGATGCATTTACTAACTTTTGGTGGAGAATTCAAAATCATTACAGTTTTTTTTTTCCTTTTTTCTTTTGGAGCTTAAAGCTTGTCAGAGTAAGATACTGGAGGAGGACTAAAATCACTGTTCATATCCAAGTTTATTCATCATTTAGCCTTTTATTTTTCTCTCTCTTTTTTTTGTGTTCAGTTAAAGTTTATTTGATTTTGTGTTCATTTCTTTTATGAATTGGATTTCAACTATTATTGTAAATCTATTATTTACCTTCATATGCAGAACCATGAGACAAATCTTTACTACTAACCCATGTCTTTTGCATTGGATTTTTTCTAGTTTTTTTTGTTTCTACTGAATAATTTTATCTCAAAATTTACAGATTCCATACTAACCTAGAATTATTATATAAAAAGTAGTTGATAATGTAAATAGATCAACATATTCAACATGTTTTATCATCTCTAAATGTTATGACTTAAGAGGAGCATCAGAGTTTCCAATTCAGGTTAACCCAATTTAAGTAAGTTTTTTTAGTTGAATTAGACTAATAATGTGTTCTGATACGGGCCTAAGGCCCGTCTATATTTTTACATAACGAGACCAAGCCCATCTTTCATCTTAATTATAGGTCTATTCCATTTTTAAGTAAAATTCAAAATAAATGCACAGACATACTTGAAAAGTGGTTTTCTTGCTGAGATCAGGAACTGGTAGCAGCGTGAAGCAAAGAAATTTGACCTGAGAATTTGAAGCTGAGGAGTCAGAAGTTACAAACTCAATTTGGATTGGCCTACTCTCAACCAATTTCATTGAGTGTAAATGCAGATGTGAAGAATGAATTGGCTTAAAAGTAGTTTGCTTAAAAGAATTGTTTTGGATGTCATTATGTCAATATTGTCTGTGATAGTTGACTTATAGACATAGATGAATAATGGCAATGCATTGATGAGGATGGATTCAGAGTCTGAACCCTAAATAGACTGCTGAGATGCTGTTAGACCAATGACTGGGGATGAATGTTGATACTGAAATCTTCATCAATCTATCAAAATGCTGATAATATAGAGCACAGACCAATTCAAACTCAATTCCCAGTCTTTCCCAATACAAGATGCTCCTTCTTCATTTAAAATGTAACTTCTGATTTTAAAGGTGTCATTATCTAAATTTATAATATAAAGGCAAGTTTGATGGAACATTGAAAGTATAACTTTAGAATACAATTAATTGAATTCTATTTTCGTTCAATATTTAAAAGCATATTGTTGGGGTTTAGTTTTTAATGCACCATAATCATAACCATCTCTGAATAATAGTCCACAGTCAAATATTTGAATTTTTTTTTTCCAATATATATACCATTCAGTATATAGTCAAGATTTCCTATTAAAAAAGACATAGTTAGTTGCAAGTCACATTTCCCATCGTAAATTAAAAAATATGACTAAATAATAAATTTTGATTTAAGATTAAGATTATATTAAACACTTTATAAAAGATTAATTTATTCTTTATTTATTATTTCATTAATAGGCATCAGAATTTGAGCATTAAAAAAATTTGGATAAAAAATACTTAAACCCATCCTAGTCATGTAAGAGATTATTTATCACTTGCAAGAAAATATAGCATTTTGAAAAATCATTTAAGCTATTTTAATTAATTCTATTTTCAACACCTTGTACTGAGTCATGTTTGAAGAGTAAAGTATTTTATGTTTGGTCTGATACCTAATTCAATGCACTAGAAATAGTAATAACCTTGAAATTCCGCTACCTATACCTAGGACCCCCCAATAATCAAGACAGAAACAAAAACATACTTTTTGTTCAGTATAGACTACATGCACACGTACTATGTATAAATATGACATTAATCTGCCATTTCTAATATCTGTGCAGCTTCAAAAATGAAGGGTTCCTCTCTTGTAGTGGCGTTTAACTCAACTCTTTTTGTGATGTTCATACTCTTGCTCTCTTACTCCAACTATGTAGATGCCACCAGACCTCTGAGAGATGAATATTCTTCACCTTCTTTCATTGGTTTATTGATCAATCGAGCTTATTCTGGACCTAGTCACAGAGGACGAGGTCATTGAAGAAACTCTGTAACCTTCTCTTTGATTATTTTTCTTTTTTATTATCGTGTGAAATATTGTAGTGTTTTTCTGGGTTTGAAAGCTGCTCCAAGTGTATATTTAATAAAAGCTTTTCTTTCTTGTTAAGTTTTCATGAATATTATATCGACTAGAAATATACCAGAGTTGTGATAATCTGCTTAACCAAACTACAGTTTCTTCTATGGATTATAATCCACATGCAGACTTGCAGTTTTATGATTGACGAACCAAACATATGAATAAATAGAAACAATTATTATTATTATTAATCTGTATTGAAATATTACCATCAAAATCAAGCTTTTATTTTAATATACCTATAAAAAAAATTACAAAACCCCGGAATAAATATAACTAATAACAATTGTTATACTAAAAAAATTTATACAAATCTTAATCTAAATTAAATATATGTTTAATAGTAAATTAAGAATAACCGTTTGGAGGTTTATAATATAAATGATAAATAATATTAATATTTTTTTTATTACTAACTATTTATCATAAAAAAATTGACTAATTGTTTTTAGAACTTTTTTTTTTTAAAATCATGATTTTTGTTTTTATAAAAATTGAGATCAAAGGATAAATAATTTTAGAGTTAATTATACTAAAAAAAACACATAATGAACATGAGATATTAGATACATCTTACAGAATATATAGATTTAACACAAATATTATCAAAAGTTAGAGAATTTACTATTAACACACTTCAAAAATTTAACCTATAGATTATTTACTTTATTTAAATATTTTCTGCAAAGTTATTATTCTACACTATTTCGTTATTTTAATATTTTCTGATGTATAAAAAAATTCACTGTACTCTTACTGGGCCTCCAAATAGCCAATTGAGTCCAGTGAAGATTTTGTTGTAGAGGGATCCTGTTATCCAATTCTTAATTAATTTGTTAGTGGATCAATGGGCTTTTCACTTTTTCAAAACTTAGACACATTTCTAAGAAAGAGATAAAATGAACTATGAATATGATCAACCTTATAAGAAGAAACAATTTGTGTGTCTATCAATTTTTTTTAAATTGTTCATTTATTTACATTATTAACAAAATCTTGACAAAATAACCAGAGTGACTGGCCTAATATCAAACATGTTCAGTTTTCATTATAAATTATTGTTGCTATTAATTTGTACATTAGTGCAAACAATTATTATGTATAGCAAATGGGCATTTAAAAAATGAACTAAAGTTGTTGAAAGCAATGAAACCTAATGCTATTAGTTCTAAGGATAGGGTTTTTCTTTGGTGACTAATGACACAAGAAAGTAAAAAAATGAAGTGGCCATTTTGAACCACATAGCCAATCTCTTGTTTTTCTCCGTCAATTTTTTCTTGTGCACTAAGTGGTGGAGGGATGAATCAGCATATAATTTTTTCTTGTTCCAGACACATTTTTTTCTCTATTTTTACTCCTTCTCTCACCTTTTCTCTATGCTCTCAAACAATTCTAACACATAACAGATTAAAAAAGAGAGTAGTTACAAACAAAGAAACTAAGGATTTCAATTATGAGACACAGATTAAAGGGAAGTAGAGGATCAGCAGCAATGTAGTGAAAAAGAATAAGATTGAGTGCATGAAAATACAATAAATAATGGTTCTTGCATATTAAAACTTTTCAAATTTAAGTGTTCTGGTTCCTCTGAATAAGATATAGAAACACCACCTAAGAAAGAAAAACATGATACTTCTATACTCAACGTTCAACTCTTCATGTAACTAGAGAAATTACTAATCATTACTCGTGGAATGATAATATGCTCAATGTCTTACAAATACAAGAACTTAAATACTGCAAAATTCGAGAATCTATCACTTAGACAAAAATGTATATTTTAAAAAAGCAAGAAATAAACTTGTAGGTGTTTCACTAAAAACTTATTTTACTCACCCATTTGAAGTGTCAAATGATGCATCTTGCCTAACAAGTTTTGCCCATTCTTTGGCTCTCGAGCATTTCTAGAAAAATTGACTTGACCATATGACGACACCCCCATTTTTCTGAAAATTCAAAATTGGGTTACGTACTGAAACAACTAGCATTCAATAAAAATATTAATGGCATGGAAATAAGGGACCATTTGTTTTCTATATAAAGCAAGCACCAAAGTAAATAATTGTGCAGTGATCAACCATAAACTCATTCACCAAAAGGTTCAGGGCGCAACCATGATCAAACATGCTCTTTGTTTCTTAGTATTCCTATATGCACTTCATGCAACACATGCAGTTGAGTACACTGTCACTAACAACGCACTCTCAACTTCTGGTGGTGTGGCTTTCCGTGACAAAATAGGAGCAGCCTACGCCAAGCAAACACTTGACTCTGCCACCCAATTCATATGGAGTGTCTTTCAGCAGAACAACCCTGCCGACAGGAAAAACGTGCAGAAGGTAAGTTTATTCGTGGATGACATGGATGGAGTTGCATATACCAGCAATAACCAGATCCATTTGAGTGCAAGATATGTTGGAAACTATAACGGGGATGTGAAAAGAGAGATTTCAGGGGTGCTCTATCATGAAATGGTCCACGTTTGGCAGTGGAATGGAAATGGTGCTGCTCCTGGGGGATTAATTGAAGGTATAGCAGACTATGTGAGGCTGAAGGCAAACTATGCACCAAGCCACTGGGTAAAACCGGGGCAAGGTCAGAAATGGGACCAGGGTTATGATGTTACTGCTCGTTTTTTGGACTATTGTAATAGTCTGAAAAGTGGGTTTGTGGCACAATTGAACAAGTTGTTGAGGAGTGGTTATAGTGATCAATACTTTGTTCAGTTACTAGGAAAGTCAGTGGATCAGCTGTGGAAAGACTATAAGGCCAAGTATGGCAATATTGCCTAAGAGGGCTAGCTAAGAGCTTTTCAATTTAAAGAATAACTCAGTATATGAATATATGTTTTCAATAAGATTGTATCAGCTGCAAGATTCTGCTATTACATGTTAGTTTTAGTGGAATGAAAGTTTTATTTAAATAGAACAAGTTCATGACTTTTGAACCATAAGCATGTCCAAATTAGAAAATGATTTAACTGACTGGCAAATAAAAGAGAAAAGATGCTAATTCGTCCAATTCCAACTTAATCATTCAATTGGAAAGATAAGTGAAAGAACTGAATCTTTTCCACATAATTTGTTCTTATGTTCTGTATTTTTCTTGCTGCTCTTTTGACCAATCTCTTCTTGGTTGGGAGCGGTGGATTTACATACGCTTCTTATCATAACCTTTGTTTTAAAAGTGAACCTTAGTTAGCCTAAGTTTAGTATAAACAAACCGTAGATCCTAAAAGTGAAATTATTCCTCTTAGTCACTTGCCGGCCAAGTTTAAGTATGTTTAGATTAGAGTTGGAAGAGTTTAAAATATGTTTATTTTATTAGATATATTGAAATTTAATATTGTTTGAAATTAAAAAAAGTATATATATTTTTCAAATAGTTTATTGTTATGCCACTGATGAGATGAGAGGGAGGTAGATGGAAACAATGTCGGCCTTCAATTCAGCCTAACTTTAAATAGTCAACCACAATAAAAGGGATGGAGGTTTCTTATGTATTTCATGGTAAGATCTTATCTTAAGATTCTTATCTATCTATTTAGCTTTTATCTTCACTATTTATGGAAATCAATAAAATGGATGTTATTCTGGCCACAAGTTATTGTGCCAAATGGCACACCAACACTCAACCCCCTAAAACCAAAATACCAGTCTTTCTGACATGCACATTCCAAATATATATAACATTTTAGTCTTCATGTTTTGATATTGTGTAGTTTGAAATATAAGCAATGAAATAAAAAGTCCACAGTAATTAGAAATCCATTAATAAATATGAAACTTGCTCCTCCTAAAAACAAAAAAGTAATGTATAGACTATGTCGCCTCTCCATTTCTTACTAGAATTATTGGAGTAGGTCAAATGATAATGATACCCCCATTACTTGGAACATTCAAAATGTTGTCACTGAAACAAACAAACATCAAAAACAAGGTAAATGGCGTGGAAGCGATCACTTTTTCCTACCCTTTTTATTATATAAAGCACACAACGTTATGCTTTTCCAATAATCAAAGTTATCTCTAAAAGCAATAATGATACTGCACGCCCTTTCTTTCTCATTGTTCCTAGCTGCAATGCAAGGAGCAGAGGTAGTTGAATACAGTTTCTCCAACACAGCCCTCTCAACCCCTGGTGGCGTGCGTTTCCGTGACGCAATAGGGGAAGAATATGCCAAACAAACACTGGACTTGGCCACCCAATTCATATGGGGGATCTTCCAGCAAAACACTCCTGCTGATAGAAAAAACGTGGAGAAGGTAAGCTTGTTCGTGGATGACATGGATGGAGTTGCATATACTAGCAACGATGAGATTCATGTGAGTGCAAGATACGTTAATGGCTATAGTGGGGATGTGAAAACAGAAATCACAGGAGTGCTATACCACGAAATGGTCCACGTTTGGCAGTGGAATGGGAATGGTGAGGCTCCTGGTGGATTAATTGAAGGAATTGCAGACTATGTAAGGCTGAAGGCAAACTATGCACCTAGCCACTGGAGAAAACCAGGAGAAGGACAGAAATGGGACCAGGGTTATGATGTTACTGCTCATTTTCTTGATTACTGTGACAGTCTCCAAAGTGGGTTTGTGGCACAATTGAACCAGCAGTTGAGGAGTGGTTACAGTGATCAACTCTTTGTTCAGTTGCTGGGGAAGACAGTTGATCAGCTTTGGCAAGAGTACAAGGCTAAGTATGGGAATATACCAAGCTAAATGTTTAAGAGCTTGGTCCTTTCAAAATAAGCCACTATGTCGCAATCTCTTTATGGTGGAATGGTTGTTCTTCCTAATTCTGTTCTGTAAGACTGTAACCATCTATGTCCACACAAATTTAAAATGTTTCTGCATATGTACAAGTTAAAGACATAATTTTTTATGGGAAATGAGTCCTTCATATTTGACATGTAAAGAAACATTTTTTAAAAGAATTCATTCTTTTGAAGAAAAAATATAAGTTAAAAGATATACAACATTAGATTTTTTTTTTCCAGCAATATTTATAAAAAAAAATAAAAAAAAGAAAATAAAAATTCAGAGTAATAAAAATCTGTATATAAATGTGCCCTACATGCCAACTGTCCACTCGTTAATCTTTAAAAGCAACAAAAAATTTAGGTAGCGTAATTAATACTATTTCCAGGAAATTATTTACTTCGAATCATTCATGATAACTTTATTCATAGTTTTTTTTCCTCTTTTTCAGATTTAATAATTAGACTAGATTTTACCAGATAGACCCTTTTGAAAATGGCATCTCAATTTTATTAAAATATTTTATATGAAAATTGTTTTTTTTTAATTGTAAGAAATATTTTATGTTGAATTGTTGTGTTTGTGTTGAATTTTGCAATGCAATTTTTCTCTTTTTCATATTACTAATTTCCAAGAGTGCCAAGACCAATACGAGGAGTCTTCCCTGTTCCCAGTCTACACAAGTAAACGCGTATGAAATTTACAAAAATTTGACTTTAATTATCACTATTTCTTTTCAAATTTACCAACTTTATAAAGAATAAAAAAGTCCCATAAAAAAATTAATGTTAGAATCATACTGTTATCGTTAAAAACTAGGGAAAAAAAGACAAAGGTATAGGCACCAGATATTTTTAATTTAATTTTTATACAACTAGTTTTTATACAACTGGAACAAAGTTTAAAAGTAAGGGTCTGGAGAGAATTTTTTATTTTTAATTTAAAAATATCACTTTATTCTTTTCTTTTCAAAAATTTCTATAAGAAACGGTGAAGATATTTTTTCTATTATTTGGTTTTCATTTACTGTTTTCTCTTATTCTATGTATTAGCTTGAAATAGAAAATGGAAAGAAATGTCAGATCAAACTTTTGCAGAAGTCTATAGAGAATTTCATACATAATGTTGACCCAACAGATGTGTTTCTTTTTTTTTGGTGAATTGGGAAACGGATATATAGTGATACACACAGCCAAAAAATGTTGAAAACACGATTATTGATGTATCAAAACCTTGTTTTGGCTAGTACTAGTATTGCCGAATTGCTGAAACAATTTCAGCAATGCCTTCAAATTTTCTTCTTTCTTTGAGAACCATCTTAGCAAAATCAAGAGCTCGTCGTTCACAAGTTGCCCGTTTAGCAGCATCAGCAATGGATTCGAAATCCTCAACATGTGCCACACCAACAATTCTCCTGTCAATCAAATTAGTATGATGCAGTGCAAGTGTTAGCCTTTCCACCTAAAACCAGGATTTTCATGTTCTTATCAAATTCATGCAACAATGGAGAAAATTTATGGCTTGTGATGGATACAAATGAACCAAAATTATAGAATCATTAAATAATATTATAACAATGAATATGTAGTTGCAAAAAGGGAAATGTTTAAAAGCTCCTGCTTAAAGATTGGGAAATTGAAAGTCATTTCTTATTGCTAGATAACTGTAAGAGACCAACTACCCCCACAAGCTTAAGCTATCAGCTGGTGAAAGTTCTTCATCAATGGTTTTATAGGTCTCTTTGATTAAAGTTCTCTATAAGTACAGAAAAATATAAAAATATGAAATAAGTTTCTCCATAAATTAAGATTAGTTTATGCATAAACAAATTTGTAAAAGTTCTCTTATATTAGTCTCTCAAAAAACTTATTTTTTAATTTATACATGAGCAAATTTTAACTAATGAAAAAAATCATTTCATTATCTTTTTATTTTCTTGTTCTATAGATAAGTTTATCTAAACAAACTCCGTATATATGGAAAGAAGAAAATAAGAAAGAAAAATGAAATGAATTTTTCCATAAGCTAAAATTAACTTATGCATAAATCAATTTGAATTTTTTTTCTATATTAGTTTATCCAAGAAATCCCAAAAAATCATAATTAAATACAAACATATCAAATAGCTTTCTTTAGTAAAAAGATTATCTGCAATCTCACATTATATTTTGTTAAAAGAGGAAAAAAGTATTAGACAGGAAAAGTCTCTCACCTTATCATTTTAGCAGCACCAAATCCAAGACTATCATGAAGCAAATCTGTCATGTATTTCTTCTGTACAAGGAGTTGAACCTCAGGATTGTTATAGATTGCTGGAAGATACGCTTCACCACCACCATTTCGGTGCTTATCCCAAAGTGAAGTGAATTTGTGCTGGAAAAGATTCCAACTGTCTTCGATTGTCTTAAGAATCCACTCCTTATACGCCTGCACAACATAGAATTTTACATAAGGAATAACACTATTCTTCCCCTACAATCGATGGTCTTCAGCAATTATTTAGGATTACAGTTTAAATGTCAAATCTCCTTATTTCATGAACCCTGCATCGTGATGCAGTGACTCGAATGAAAAGAAAAGACCAGCCAATGAGGTGAAGATTCAACAGTTGATAAAAAAAACAATGCTACTTCAGCTAACAACAGACGTAGTTCCAACCAAGTCTTCACTTTGTTTTTAATAAAAGAACGATATAATGTGTGTTTGGTTTATTGTTAGCACAAATTTCAAAGCATGTTCAAGTCAATCCAGGGGTGTGGTGTCATTGGATTGAATGTTTGTTCCATGCTTTTGAACGGAAATCCAAACACAACTATAGAAGTACATGAGGTTGGAGGATGAGAAATCTTCAACAAAGTCGAGAAAGAACAAAAAGAAAAGGAACTCCTAAAAAGTAGTCAGTATAAGACCACGTGCTGAACACAGAGAAACCATGAAACTATTATATCCCAAAACCGAAGTCTTCACTTGTTACTAGTATTGGACTGAAACAAGTACATGGTATATTTCTGATTACTCATCGACATGTACACTGGAATCCTATTCTTAGGATAACAAGGCACCAGTCATTGCTACCATACAGACAGAAAAAAGAAAAAAAGAACAATGCTAGGAAATTCAGAAATACAAATAAGCACAGCGACAGCAAAAATCAGAAATAGCTGGTACAAATGCTTTGATAGCTCTAAAAGTATGTAGGACCCTAAAAGAAAACCAACCTCTGCCATGAACAAAACTACCAGAGCGAAATAAAAAATACAACACTAAAAAAGAAAGAGTCTAAGTTTAACTTCGATTATGGACAATAACAAGAAATATGTGACTGAATAACAACTATATAGTAAACAAAGATGAGGACAGATAAGTATCACAGAAGACATGGAAAAAGGGGACATACTTTTCGATCATTTGTTTGATCAGCATGCCCGTCTTGAGAAAAGAAAGCCAAAATCAAGTTTCCCAAGTATGCTCCAATATCAAAACCCATTGGTCCATAAAATGCAAATTCTGGATCAATAACTTGAGTTGATTCACGAGTAACCATCACAGAACCAGTGTGTAGATCACCATGTATTAGTGCCTGGGCCCTCTCAATAAACCTACAGGAACATAATTCTTAATCTTATAATAAAAATGTAACAACAAAACTAGTGTACATACTGGGTAAAAAAACAGTGGATCACAATACTTAGATTTCAGCTCAGCAACTTCAAGCTTCAGCAGGTTGTCTTCCCGAACAGCCTCGGCATCACGATCAAGATACGGGGCAGTCCAACGATTATATTCAGAAACTTTATAAGGGTCAGAGAAAACGACCTGCTCAGTAAGCCTGCATAACTCCACATTCCCACAAAATTCGGCAACTGCATGAAGCAAATAAGAATTCAAACTAATGGTAACACCCATATGTGTAAAAAGGTCCTTATGGTCACAAGAAGAGGATATCATTCAGAGCCAATTTAGATAAATTTCACAATGATACACTGATGGTACAAGAAAAAAATGAAGATTATACCATTTACTTGGTCCCTATAGTTGTTCTTATTAGAAGTTTTAGTTCCTAAATTAGAAAACAGTAAGCTTTACTTCCCTATACATGTATACAAGTTAAGTTTTGGTCTTTATTAGTAACACCGGAGAAAACATTTTGGCGGTGACTGTCACAAAAAACTGTATAAAGACTATATATAGCAAACATTTTTCTAATATAGGGACTAAAGCTAAAAATGGAAACAATTATAGAGACGAATCAATATATTAACCTTAAATGGATTGAGAGAGGAAAAATGAATCAAACTTCTAGCATAAATCAAAATCAATTTATGCATCCGAACATTTTAAGTTAAAATCAAGTTATACATCCTAACATTTTTAGAAGTTCCCTAATCTAGCTTCTCAATAAAGTGACAAGGGTAAGGTTATACCGTCTCGTTTGTGCTCAGTAGTGGAACGGAAAAGCAGAGACGTGAAGAACAGTGTCTTTGCCATGAAATCAGCCATATGCTCAGCTAAAAGAGGGTATTCAATTCCTGCAATCAACCCTTTTCTGAGGATTATATGCGGGGGCTCCAAGTAACGCATGGCGATCAAGGACATGGTACGATCAAAGTGATAAACTTCAGGGACATGCTCAGGGCTCAAACGACCCTCTTCTTTCAGTGCCAGCGACTCAAAATACGCTCTCTCCTTCGTCATAGGCCACGATTCCCCTATGCAACGAACGTACGGCAGAGCCTACAACAATTCCAAAACCCCAAAAGACACAAGTTTGAGCGTTGAAACAGATATACTAAAAGAAACAAAATTGGTGATTGCCCATAATTGTTTTAGAACACGAAGCCCTTTGAGTTTTGGATTCTTGAAAGTGTGTTACCTGTTTGATGACAAAAGATCCTGCGGAGTTGGAAACAATGTAGACGAAGTTAAGGTTGCCATCTCCGACTTCTTTAACTGATAAGTCGTCAAAGTTGCCGCCGAGTTTGGAGGAGAGAGAAGGAACGGACTTTATGTATTCGATGAGGGTCTTATCGTCGAGCGGTCGGAACTCCGAGAAAGACATGGTAGCCGGCGATGGTGGCGAGGAGGGAGTGGAGCAATGGCACTCTCCCAAGTCCCAAATGGATGGAATCTTTGTAGTGCGATTTTACTTTTCCTGTATTTGGAGGAAGCACGCTGAAGCTGTTGATTTTTCTCTCACATGAATTTGATTCTTCCAAAACATGTCCACAGTCAATTTTTTTTTCAGAAATTTAACCATGCTTATTATAAAATATTATAATATTGATACAGATTCTTTATTATCAAAAGACTATTTTTAATGATAATAAATTATAAATTAATTAATTTTTATTAATGATTCAAATGTTTTCTTCTTCTTTTTTTCTTCTTTGGAATGATTCAGTAGCTTAAAAGAGTCAAATAAAGAGAAAGGTAACTAGTGATTGAAAGACTTTTGTTTTTAGAAAAGGGAAAATGGCATGCAATGAACCTGGACAGAGTTTTTTTATATTTTTAAGGTCAAAAGACAGATTTTTTATTAAGTTTAGTTTAAGACACTCTTAATGAGTGGACAGTGTTAATTTTAAGAGAATATTTAGATTTTCAATCTTTAAATTTGGAAAGAAAAGAAAATATTTAAAATTCCAGGTCTCATAACAGCATTAGAATTACTTTCTTAATTTTAATTACTTAAGACTGTTTTTCAAAACATAATCTTAATGATATTTCATGTGACTCATAAACTTTTTTTTTTTTTTAACTTATTAAAGATATTTCCAATAAGAGTTTATCTATAAATAAAAATATTATTTTGACAGTAGTTTAAAAGTATTACTTTTATACTAATTTTCTTAATTATTTTAAATACATTTTACTATATATTCAAATCTAAATATACAGTTAAATAGTTAAATACATTTTAAATACTTTTTTCATAAAATTCATTTCCATATCATGTATTGAAAACTGTAAATCAATAAATAATATAATATATCTATTTGTACCAGTTCTTTATATTATTGTTTACTCATAAATTATCACGTATAATAATGTTTACTCATAAATTATCACAAATTATCACGAATAATAAAATTACAATAATTATTATAAAAGTTATATTAAAAATAAATTTACATTATTCGATTATATATAGGTTTTTATTTAATAATACATGTTGTAATTTCTAATCATGTTCAAAATAAATTACAAAAATAATATCTTTTTGATTTTTGAAAATATATAATACTTTTTGTATAGTGTATAAAATTATTGAAGTACATCTAAGATGTGGTATTCATAGTCTTTTAAAGTGTGATATATAACATTTAAACTGTCATTTTCTTTCACCTGGTTACTATATTACATGCACTGTACTGGAATAAAATACTAAAAATTGAGTTATTTTTTACCTTTAAACCTTTAAACAAGTTATTCTTTTTCTTCTTCTTCCTCTCTTCATCTTCTTTCATTTGTATTTATTTATCTTTTGGTCTCTTTTCCTTCTTTCTGTATCTTTTAATTTTTCAAATTCTAATAAAATAAACTTTCATAAAACTCATAAATTTATAATATCTATTTTTTTCTTCTTTTTTCCCCCTTAATCAATGTTTTAAATCCCATACAAGATTAAAGAGAATGTCCAATTACGCAGTGATATTTGTTAAACAACAGTAAATACCTTATATTGTTAGAGCATATGTTGGAACATGAGAAGGAACCACAGAACAGAGCATATGTTGGAACATGAGAAGGAACCACAGAACAGAGCATATGTTGGAACATGAGAAGGAACCACAGAACAAACTTGGAATAACAGATAGAGGAATCGGGAAAAAAAACAAAAGCAGTGAAAGAAGGTACGAAATAAGTTAGCAGGAGAAAATGGAAATGGGAAGGAGATGAAGCATTATGTTTTTCCTCGCAACAGCTCATCATAAAATCATGCAGGTAATATGCAGAGCCTACAAGTGACGTGATTCAAATTAGTTAAGACGGGTATTTCAACATTCATAAAATCGTGTTAATCCAATATTCCAATACAGTTAATTTGATCACGCATTAAAAACACACCTATTGAATCAACTTGACTTTCATCCGTTTAAAAGCCACGTTCACGCAAGCACAAGGTAAGAACAGGTTTTCACGCCTACTTGGACATTTTCACAGCTAGGCTGGATAATTTATGTTAGATTACTGGTCATTCTTTTAAACTTTAAACATTTTTTTATCCTCTTTAGTTTCCAAATAAATAGGCGAATTGAACAAGTAATAACTCATTAAATCAGACTAATGCACAGCAAAATTATTCTTTCTTTCTCCCCTTAGAATTAGGGGGCACATTCGGCAACCATGCCCAATCCCATATTACAAAATATAAAGGAAAAAAAAATAGTGGCGACCATTTAATCTTACAACTTGAGGAAAACGAACTCTTCGACAGCGGGGATATCTCCAATCTTCTTCAAAGATTCCTTGCTAGGTTGTTCATCTACTCCAATTGCCATTACAGCTTGCTTGCGTGGAGCAATCCTTCCAACACTCATGAAGCTGACATTCACGTTCTCCTCTCCCAAAACACTCCCAACCTTTCCGATCATTCCCGGTTGATCTACCTGCCGACACAGTATAATGCTACCTTCCAAACTCACGTCAACATCAAAAGATCCAACCTTTGTCAGGTGGGGAATACCATCTTTCACCCGACCCTCAACCTTAATCTCCCCAGAATCTGATATGGCACTTGCAAATCGGGATTCCACATTAGCAATCTGGACCTGAATGAATTCCAGTGGATTCTCAGGTGAACCATCCAGAATAACTCTCTCCTCAGTTATCCTAAGACCCCTTTGCTTTGCAGTGAAATCGGCATTAACCAAGTTCACAAAAACACTAGATATGGGCTCAATCAGACCCTTGGTTATCATGGCGCGAAGAAGACGAGTGTCCAGATCATCAGGGGCCCTTGAAGTGGCATAAGTGACCTTCACCGTTTTTACACCACTTCCTCCTGCTACCAGCTGGACGGCCAACCTACCCAGCTTCTCAGCAAGATCAACGAATGGTTTCAATTCTGATAATACCTGCACACACATTATATTATGATGTGCTGGCTTATGTGGAACACTAAACGAAATCCAGATTTTCAAATTTGACAATAACACTAATAGAATGATTTCCTGTATTCCCATTTCCCAATTGCTCTAATCAGATTTACCAAATCAAACTTTGACATTACATTAAGCATTTAGTTTAAACCATTTGAGCAAACAACAGATAAAGTTAACAATAATTAAAGAAAATAGATACCATCTTCAAAATACCAATTTCAATATCTGAAACCATGTTACACACACTTAAATAAATCTTTACAACGACTCTCAAGGCAACGGAGAGTAGCAATGGAAATATCATCAAATAATGTATAAAGAAAAGGAAGAGGATTAATATTCTTCCTGATACCTCAGAAGGAACCATTGGTGCATTGACTGCAGTAGCAGCAAGCTCCCCTTTCAGAGCTCCAACCACAGCTTCTGCTATTTCAATAGCCACACCTTCCTGGTAATCATTTCAAGAGCTTTAAAAACAATAGTGACGATGGAATTAAAGGAAATGTCATCATATCCAAATGTAACTTACCTGAGCTTCCATGGTACTGGCACCAAGATGAGGTGTTGCAGTTACGAGCTCATGCAGAATCAACTTGCTGTCTTTAGGTGGTGGCTCCTCAGTGAAAACATCAAGAGCAGCCTGAAAAAAATATATGGCACAATCATTATCTCTTTAGTAAGCAGAGTTCCAATTATTTACTTTTCTATTTATGAAAATGGCAAGAACCTGAGCTACAATTCCAGAATCTAGTGCCCTGACAAGAGCATCCTCATCAATGACCCCTCCACGAGCAACATTGACTATGCGAACTCCTTTCTTCATCTTCGCAAAAGTCTCATCGTTGAGCATCTTTGATGTAGCAGCTGTGAGAGGCATATGTAAAGAGATGAAATCCGCAGAGGAAATGGCCTCATCAAAGCTCACTAGCTCCACACCAATGGCCCTGGCACGGTCTGCAGGAGCATATGGGTCATGCGCAATGACATTCATACCAAGCCCCTTAGCTCGGCGAGCAACTTCAGAACCAACCTTCCCAAATCCCAGCACCGCAAGTGTCTTCCCAACCAAGGAAACTCCAACATATTTATTCCTCTGCCATTTCCCTACATTGAACAAGGACACGTTTTACAAAAGCAACTAAAAACAGAATCCACAACACGAATACTAATAAAATATTACAAGAAACACGGTATTCAAAGAATAAACCAAATAATCAGTTACAGACAACTTCATACATCAGGAAACGAAATTTCCTCTTTTTCAAGATGAAAAACATTCAATATTAAATTTGGTTCCATATATTCTCTTCAAGCATACCAAAAGGACGCAAAAAGAATTAACGTAGAAAAACAAAATAACGTAAAATTCGAACTCTAAATAGAACGTTTCAAATCAAGCGTAGTTCAATAACAGGATCCAAAATCTAACAAAAGAACACGTAAAAATAATAATCAGGAAAATAAATTTCCTCATTTTCAAGATGAAACGTATTCAGTATAAAATTTGTTTCCATGTATTCTCTTTCAAGCAAACCAAAACATGTGAAACTAAACAAAAGAACGTAAAAGCATTACCGTACAAAAATTTTAAAAAATCACGTAAAATTTAAATTCTGTATAGAACATTTCAAATCAAGCAGAGTTGAATAACAGGATTCAAATATAAACGATCTCCAACTCGACGAAACGCTATGTAAAGAAAACTCACCAGCTTTGACGGACGCATCGGCCTGAGCGACGTTCCTGGCCATGGCGGCAAGGAGCGCAATCCCGTGCTCGGCAGCGGCGACGGTGTTAGCGGTGGGCGCATTGACGACGAGGCAGCCGTGCTCGGTGGCGGCGGCCAGATCCACATTATCGATTCCAACGCCGGCTCTGCCGACGACCTTGAGCCTGCCACCGGAGGACTCGAAGACCTCGCGCGAGACTTTGGTGCCGCTACGCACGATGAGCGCGTCGCAGAGCGAGATCTTGGTGCAGAGCTCCTCGGGGGTGAGATTATAAGAGCAGTCGACGTTGGCGAAGTCCTTGAGTAGCTGCAGCCCCGCGTCCCCGAGCTTCTCGGCGACGAGCACCGTGGGCTTGGCGTCGAGCCCCGCGGAGACAATCACCACGAGCGGACGGGAGGCGCCACGGCGAGGGCGAAGCGAGACGGAGAAGGCGGAGGAGAGAGGGAGTCTCGAAGAGAGAGAAAGCGAGGGCGATCGGAAGCGAAGGGATTGAGATGTGGCGGTAGCCATCAAATTCGGGAGAAATTACTACAAAATTTTGAAAGAGAGCGAAAAGTATGGTGTATGACCGAGAGAGAGTGTAGGGTTTTATAACGCGATAGGGTTTATGTTTATCAATCATTTTTTTCTTTCTTTTTCTTTCTATTTTCTTCTTATTGTTATTATCAATTTCTCTTAGTTATTGTTCCTGTCATTTAATATTCTAATTTAGATTTATTAGATGCATCAATCTTCACTCACACTCCTTCGCTTGTCGGAATACCACGCGCTCTTCTTCAATTTCGGGGTTAAAATAGTAAAGTTTTGTCTTGTTAAATATATGCATGAGTTTACAACAAACAAAATTTATATATAGTATGTAGACATTAATCATATCAATGAATTTAGTGAATACTTTATAAGAGTAAATAAGTAAATTTAATTATTATATTTATATTTATATTTATATTTCAATTGAGCATTAACTTTTAAGTGTGAGAGAAAAGATGTAAGTGAATAATTTTAAATATAATAAATAAATTTAATTATTATTTATCATAAAGATAAAACTTTTATTTAATGATTATCATTATAGGGATAATTTTTAAATTTTCAGACAACGAAATTTTAGTGAATACTTTTAGGATACATTAAATATTATCATGATTGGAACTTTATACAGAAAATTACTTTAGAAATTTGTAAAGTATGGTGAAAAGGCAAGGATTAATTTATTTTGTAGGATCAAGATTTGAAGGATGATTTATAAATGCAGCATAGAATGGTTGGTGAAGAGGAGGTGTAACATAAAAAATGAAAAAGACTGAAGGAACAGGAACACGCTCTCCTTGTCGCGTGAAGCTACCAACTTATTACAATCCAACGACTCAGATATCACACCGAAGAAAGAACCTAACATCTATGTGGGACCCTTTGGGTTGGTGTGCTTTTATTTTTTAATTTTTCAAAATTAATCTGTGGTTGGTGTATGTAGGATCTTAATTTTATTTATTTGTTTGTTTATTACAACAAAATTTATAATTGTGAATAATTTATACAAAATAATTTTTATCAATTTAATAATATTTTTAGTCATTCAAATGTTTGGTTTAGGGTTTAATAATCAAGATCAATATTTTAACTGATGAATTAATATTTATTACAGTAATTTAAATTGATTAATATATGTCGTAATAATTTTAATAGATACTTTAATTGTAAACAGTATTTTGTCGGTCCTTGTTTACTTATTCATCTATTTTAATATTAATTACAATAAAATGATAAGTGACAGAGAAAAAAAATAACTTAAAGAAACTGATAAGAATCTGTGGTTTTGCTCATCCATTTCTATGGATGTTAGTCCTTAGTGGTAGGTGGAGAGCAGAGTATTATGAAAGCAACAGTATAAAATTTGTTGGTCATTGGTTTAATTTTGTAGGATGAATCAAAGAATGAAGAAAAGAGTGTGAGAAGAAGAGAAAGTAGCACAAGTTAATTGATTTCCATTTCATGAGCTTGAAGTTTTGAAGTTGGGCAAGCATTTGGCATATTCATGGTCAAACATGTCAAAACAAAACCAATGGAGGAGGACATGGATAGATTAAAACTGGAGGGGAAAACTAGATTCCGGAATATGGAAAGGAGACAAGAAAAACATCAGAACTATCTACACATGTGACATGGATTCATTAGATAAAATTTTTGTTTTTATTTGATAGTATAAATTATTGGATACAAGCTCACACATTGTAGCAGAACCACTACCAGTACCTTAAAAAAACAGATCACACACATTGTAACATTATAACATTGTAGCAGAACCACTACCAATACATAAAAACCAGAATTGATAAGTGAAGCTAGAAATTGAATTTCATTTGCAAGAATAGGTCAGGCATGAAAATGGTTAAGATAAGCCTGAGCCAGCATGAGACCCAACTGAACTTGAGACTCGGTGGTTAAGTGAAGATTATCTTCCTTCAATTGCAATCCCTTCGCGTCCACAAAGATCACATTTGGAAGATCAACCGCTTTTTGTGCCTCTCTCACTTTCTCCTTGTACTCAAACCCTGATGCTAACCCAACCTACATACACGGTACACACTCACAATATCATATCATCATACAATTTCTATAATAATTCCTATGAATAAATCTCAATAGTGAAGTTCGAAACCTGAATAATGGGAAGTGATGGCAAATTGAGGTCTTCTCGAACATTGTGGACGAGGGTCTCCATCTTCACCTTGTAAGCCGCAGCGTCTTCCTCACTGTTTGTATCGCTTTCTCCTTGGTACCACAACAACGCTTTGATCTCGCAATTTTCGTGCCCCTTCACGCTTTCCTTCGCTCTCTTCACCATATCCTCGTATAGTTTCTCCCCACGCGCCCACTCCCTTATGGCGGTCCCGCCCACGGCGCAGGGGACCAGCCCCACCTCGTCGCCCACGCGCGGCCGCAGTGCGTTCGCGAAGGCCATGCCGGGACCCAAGCCGCAGACTTTGCCGGAGTCAATGTCGACGTGGAGAGGCTCGTTGGCCGGTTCCCATTGGAGTGTGGCGGCGAGGCGGAGGATGGAAGGGTGAGGGCGGGACTCTGGCGGAACGAGGCCGTCCCAGTACTTGCCGTCGGTGGCCCTGACGACACCGCCGCGACCGGCCATGTTGCTTTGGCCTGAGAGAATGAAGATTTGCCTTTTGGGCTTTGGGGGTGTGAGTGTGTGGGTTTCCATTGGCTTCTACTTGCAATTGCAACAAAAGAAGGTAGTTTTGTTGTGCTGAGGTTGTTTCTCTGAATTGTTAATCAAATGAAGTGACTAAGCCTTTAACCACCCTATCATATAATAAATAAAAAGTAGTTGGATTGGAGCAACGTGATAAACAACACTCATTTTAATTTAACACATTTTTTAATGGATTCAAAATATACATCATTTCACTCACAACTTTTTTTTCTTCTTTCTATTTGTTATTTTTCTGATTTGGTTTTTTATATGAAAATAGTTTAATCAAATATATATAGTAATATTAGAGTTTATATACATATTCTTTATCTTAGCTATTATGCATATAAAAATATTTAAGATAACACCAGTAATATGTTGGATTTAAGATGGAAAAGTTTTGATTTCTGGGGAAGATCATAGACTTTACTTACACTAGCTACACCATTTTAACACCAAGAAACAAAACCCATCTATGGTTACTCCTGGCAACCCATCAACATCGTCCCCACTCACACTGCTTTCACATGCATTGCTCTTAAAATTACTGACATAAATTAAAACCAGTAAGCACCTGCTCCACTTGTGCTATGAAGCATGCCAATTCATTTTATAAAAACAAATATTCCTTACACTCGATTTCTTTAACAAAGTGTGTGTAAGTGTGTAAAGAAGTTCAGCCCAAGTTTTTCAAATCTGGATTTCATTATTATTAACACCCATGTTTTTTTTTGTTTGAAAAAAGGGAACATTATTCTATAGACATATACAAAATCTGACTAATTTTGTAGAAGATGATGGACTGAGACAGCAAAACATCTTTGTCTTAATATCTTAATCACAATATAAGATAAGTTGCTTTTAATTTTGTTTTATTCTATTGTTGCGCACGATGATTCAAAAAAGAAAATGCATGCCCATGCCCATGCCCATGCCCATGCCCATGACCAAAAATGCTCCAAATTATATAGATCTAATTATAGAGATCAGACAAAGATCAGCTTCAGTGGTCATTAGTCAAAGTTACAATCATTGTCACCTTGCATAAACAAGCACTCTCTCTAATATTTTCTTCTCTTGATGCTAATTCAAGTCAACAAAGATGGAAAAGGATAAACACCTTGGTCTAAAAACATCAGTGACATAATTATGAAGAAGAATTAATTGACTGGAGCAGTATCAGGGATCTTGTCTAAGATTTGTAGAGCCTCTTTCATAGAGGGTCTATTTTGTGGGACATGAGAAACACAGCTAAGTCCCAACTTGAACCATGTCAATACCACATTCTCCCTCCCTTCTATTTCAGATTTTATTGTCACGTCAGCCATTCTCAACACCCGGTTCTTCTCCTCCTCCACTAAACCCGGTTCATTCCACTGGTCCAACTCCCGGTCTTGGAAAACCCTCCCAGTTAGAAGCTCCAGCAACACCATCCCAAAAGAGTACACGTCCCATTTGTAACTGGGTTTGATGTTCTCTAGTGACTCTGGGGCTCGATAGGGCATTATGTGGCCCGCACCACTAGATGATGATCCCATTGCTGCAAATGGACTTGAACCAAATGACAGGTCTTGTTGGCTTCTTTGGCTCGCCATTAAATTTCTAGCTGAACCGTTTGCTCTGTGGGTCACATCATTCAAGAGGAGCCGGTCCAGCCCAAAATCGCTTATGATGGCTTCCATTTCTGAGTTTAGCAGGATGTTGCTGGGTTTAATATTGCCATGCACTTGTTTCTTCTCGTGAATGAATGCCAACCCTCGTGCCACCCCTTTTGCTATCTTCAACCGTATCTCCAAGGACAAGTTCAAAGGGGACGAACCTGCTTTTCCTAAACCATGATAACTCCCATCAATAACAAAACCAAACAGCATAATTCACATCATTAAACATGATTTTCTAGTCAAGAATTAAAGTTTCACTTGCTAAATCAATCTAGTTTGTATTACAATTCCGCATGTAAGTTAATAAAGTTAAACTCCAACTTTAACTTGTAATCAATTTCATTTTAGTAGTTTGGACAAAATATTGTACTTAACTTATCGCACCAAATCACCTAATGAACTGTTGAAGTGATTAATTTGAATGATATTTGATGCAATATAACTGATTAAGGTGGAAAGTGAACTTACTGTGATCTATGGTGGCGAGGCTGCCATTGGGGACATAGTCACATATGAGGAGTTTATCATCTCGACCCCAGCAGAACCCTCGAACCTTAACCAAATTGAGATGGCGAAGCTTTGCAACGGCACGCACTTGGTTCTCAAAGTCCTTCCTTCTCTCAATCCCACACTCACCAATCCTTCTAACAGCAAAGGCTCTCCCATCCTCTAGCACTGCCTTGTAAACAATGCTGACGCGGCTGTTTCCCAAAATATACGCTGAAGCCTTAAGCAGAGTCTCAAGCTCCAAATTTGTTTCCCCATCGACGGTTACAAGAGTGCCTTGTGTCGGAAGGTTCCCGTTTTGTGCTGCCATGATGTCCACTGCCGTGTTGCTTTCACGGTCACTGTCGGAGCTAGTTGCTTCTGAGGTTTCTTCTTCTTTGATTGTTAAGCAGGAACAAGGAAGTGAGGGAGTTACAATTCTTGCGTCTGCACCTTCTCTAGAAACAGTTTCGTCTTTCTTTTCTGAGTTGTTAGCAGAAGTAGCATTAGTGTTTGGTTTTGAATTTGGATTTGGATCTGGATATCTTTTCTTTCTCTGTTGGTAGATGAAGAGAATGATGAGGGCTAAAAGGGCCATGCCGGCTAAGTCTCCTACCACAATTGCTGCTATGGTGGAAGGTTTTAGGCCACTTGGTGATACATTCTGAGAACCGGCGGTGGTTCCTGTTGAGTTCGTTGAAGGGTTTGAGTCAATTTTTGGTATGGCAGCAATGGCCGGTGAAGATGTGGTGACATTGGGTGGAGCAATGGACTCAGTAGAGGGAACGGTGCACAGAATCTTCAGAGGCTTACCACAAAGATCAGCATTTCCTGATAGAAACTCTGTCTTCTGGTTGAGCAAAGCCAAAGACTCTGGTATTGGCCCTGTCAGATTGTTGAATGAGAGGTCCACTGTTGTGTTTCCTGGAATCTGTTTCGCGAATGCTAGAGGAATTATTCCCGAAATCTTGTTGTAAGAGAGGTTCAAGTAGCGCAAGCTTTCGCCGCCAAAGTCTTCTGGCAAAGAACCGTTGAACAAATTGGAGGACAGATCCAGAATCTCCACGTAGTTGAACCCGGTTGGGACACTACCAGAAAAGTAGTTATTCTTCAGAGAGACAACGGTTAAATTTGGTAGAGTAGTGAGGTTTTCTGGGATCAACCCGGCAAAGGCATTGTCAGAGAGATTGAGAAGTTTAAGGTTTGTTAGCTTACCAACAAGCTCAGGTAGTTCGCCCGAGATAACATTGTTTGAGAGGGAAAGTACTTGAAGCTGGGAAGAGTTAAAGATAGTGCTGGGTAGAGAGCCATTAAGGAAATTGTTCGAGAGATCGATGTGGCGAAGGTATTGGATCAAGCCTAAGTCTTCAGAAATGGAACCCAAAAGTTGGCTATTGGGAAGTGTCAAACTGGTTACTCTGAACAGATCAGGGCTACCGGGGACTCCTATTTCATTGCATGTAACGCCATGCCATGAACATGGTGTTGCATCCTCGTAGTTCCAGTTCTCTAAGACTGATAAAGGGTCGCTGAGGATGGAGTATTTGAATTTTAGCAAGAAAATCCCATCAGAGTTAAGAGATGTAACTGACTGAGATGTAACAGATTGAAGAAGTAGAAGAAGGAAGGATGAGAGTCTCCACAACAAATGGAGATTCTGAGAGTTAAGGCTCATGATTCCCTTGGCTGATGTAACATATTGGGAACTACAAGTTCATGGAGTAGAAAAAGAACTCGGATGGAAAGGGACGAGACAAACAGTGAATGGATATGGTTACCAACTACAACTTGTTTGTTTCGTTCACCAAATCTTTTGATCAGTTTGGTGCTTGGGGGGTTGAAAAATTGGTGGAAGAAGTTTGGGGAGTAGCTAGGATGTGTGTTAGAGTGTGGCAGACAAACAGTCTGTATGTGAGAGGACGAAAAATGATTAAATGAGGGTACTGAGAAAAGCAAGGAGGATTTGGGTTGAGTTGTAGAGAGAAAGTGGTAGCAGAAAGAAAAGATAATTCTTCTGCTTTGTGCAGTTGATAAAGATGAAATCAACTGAACCAAACTGAAGGAAAGATAATAAAAGTGAGTTATATGGTACTGTTGTGCTTGCTCTCTCTGTCAAGTCTTATAAAAAAATTCAAAAAACAAAAATTTCTTTACACATAATTGGCAAATAAAACTGAAAGGAATCTAATTGTTGCTACAAGACACCCGAGTGAGTTGGACTCCATAACTTGTAGCAGAGTATCTGTATAGTCCACCACCCCCCGTGAATTTAGTGTTCTGTGGATGTGGGTGAAAAAAATGAAATTTCAAGGAAGGTGATTCTGGTCCAGTTTTTTACACCGTCTTTTAAATTAAAAAAATATATATGCAAATTGTTTTGACATGGAATTTACAGCCTGTAGGAATAATATAGACCAAATTTTAGGAATTCCATTGATACTTAAATAAAAAGACAGCAGGAGGTAGTTCTCTCTCTCATTTCTAAATAAATTGCTGACAAACAAGAGTTACACCAGTTATGGTGTTTCAATAACAAGCAGAATGCAATTCATGACAAAATGAAGATCGAAGAGGAATTTCGGGTATGTCTATTTTCACTCCAAGATGTCTATTTTACTCCTACTTTAAGTCATTTTTACTTAAAATATCTTTCCATCTTTGTTAATAATGATAACAGTTCAAATACAAAATTCTTAAATAAGAACAAAAATATAGAGAGACTTGAAATGGCTACAGTTTCTTCTAGAATTCCTTATGAAAAATGCAATGAGACAATAAGTTGAGGCCATGGGCCCTTAAGGGCCGGGGTGTTCTTCTTTTTTGTGTTTGTATTTGGCCCGTCTCCGTTGGGTTCGGTACCACCTACGTCTGGTTCCTATCATGGTCAAAGACAATTGAAGGATTGGGACAATGATGCTGAAATGGTGTCAAATTATCAGTGGTGGTTAGTGATTACAAATAATTTGTAAATGTTCATTAGCTACTGAAGTCACTAGTATCAATTTGGACACTTGTGCTTTTTGATTTGATACGTACAGTTTAATAACAAAACAAGTAGTCACGGGCATAAACTATATGCAGGGAAAAACAATTCACCAATCACCATTTACTGTACATTTAAGGGTCATTCATAACAATAGTAATTGAGAAGGTGTTCCTGTGACTTCACAGTTGCAACTTCAATAGCAATTAAACTCATTGCAACTGCCCTTGTCACCATCATTTTCTTAAATAATGGAGACTGAAGACTTCAAAAAGCATGTCGTGTTTAATCTTAATTCCAACCTTAAAAGTCATAAATAAATTATTGTAGTCTATGCAGGTCCAACTGTTTGTTTCCTGAGCAGTTCTCGATTTTTAAGAGGGAATATTTCATATAAAAAACAAGTTTAGTTTTTCATCAGGGAAGCATATATAAAATCCAAATCCCCAAGTCTTTTTTTTTTTAATCTCAGTCACGAGGTTACATAGTTATTTTAATACAACTCACATTTAAATTTATTTATATATATGTAAAGTCTGAAATTATGTAATTAAGTATATACTTTATTGAAGAGTATCTCTGTAATTTATGGAAAGGGACAAAGCTTTCACATGAGACTTCACCTCCTTTTGAGATAAACACAGTCCAAGATTACTAGCAAGCGGTATTTAAATAAACAAAATGAGGACACTGCAAGTGGTTAATTCCATTATTCCGTATGAACAAAATACTACTTTTGATTGGATTGCTTAAATTCTGAAGTCGCATTTCAATGAGTTAGCAGAAGCTTACTTAAAGATGCAGTGTACTATCTGAGAAGAATGTGGGAATGGTTTCAAACAACAATTTCTGGAACCACTGTTAGGGTTAGATTGTCTATCTTTTCAGTATCACTGGACCTGAGGACCAATAGTTTCTCCATCTAAAGAATTTTGCAACTAGCAAGAAAAGAACTGTGTTGGAGCTATACAATGGGAGAATTGGAGAGCGCAATTTTATAATGAATAATAATTAATTACAAGTATGAACTCAGTAACTATTTAAATGGTTAATTAAACATTACTTTATATAGTTATCCACTGGTCTTTTCCAACTTATAAAATGAAAAGTGCCTTTCTCCTTTCACAAGAAAATGATATCTTATAAAATTCTAGTCTGTAACGCTGAAAAGTTAATGATGATGTTCTTTCTGTAAGCTGAACTTGGAGAGCAAATTACTGAATATATAATAGAGTTGGAACGTGGAAGTAGGAGAAGTATTTTTGTTCACAAACACTATTTTGCATGTTGCAAAAGTTTCTTTCAGGGTGATTGATGAAACTCATGCAATGGAAGACAAAAAAATTGAATGGTTCCCAAACTGCTGATAAAAGGACAATAAATGGTCCCAGAGTAGAGGCCAAGAGAATTAGTCTGTGAAAAGCCTCAATCCTTCTTGTGGATTGTGTCTGTGTGGAATCACTAAGGGTATAAGTGGTATCCTCTTCTCATCATCTACAAGACAATCATTCGAAACGCCCCCCCTAGAAAAAAGAACTCTATCGAGTTAAATGTAGGCTGCAAATGTAAGTACTCCAGAAAAATGGTGCGTTTGGAATGGTGAGCATAAGATGAGACACGAACATGAGATTTCTATGGTGAATATACAAAGAACATGAGCCTGTGTGATGAATCACATGCTAGACTTTTGTCTTGAATTTTGATTTCTATTAATTCGTTAATAAAGGTGCATGCAGAAAAGTGGTAAAGTAATATATCCTGTTATTAGTTACTTGTAACATAAGGAAACAAGATAGGGGTGGTGCAGTAAAACTGAAAAACCGGGTCATAGTTTGCTGAAAGATGTCTAAAGTGATTGCTTTTATAATCATATATGTTGGAAGGGATGGCAGAGCATATCCACTTTGAATCCACTTTCCTCTTTTGCTTTTCCTTTTAGCTGAGGTTGTCTTGTTCTTTCTTTCAGTGGTTATGATGCGTTTGTTTCTTTTTGTTGTTTTCTCAGCACTACCCGTTGAGAGGTCACTAAACTACGACACGTGTGACAACATTTCATTATCATCTAACATGGTCAATAATGACAACATTGCCTCATCACATGTTTGCCTATTTATGATCAAACCAAAGATGCAAAGAAAACAAGACACCACAATTCGACCTCGTGATTCCTTGGATTGTGTCTTTGCCTCCTTAATTATTCTCTAATTTTAGCCCTTGGAAATATTTTTTATGTAAAAGTTATTGAAGACCATAAACTGCACTGAACTACTGAGATCATAAAATATTGGAGATTCTGATATTTGCACCAAACTGATGGCATTGTCGGAGAATCAAATCATAAATCACCCTGCCATTAATTTATTTATTCATATGATAAAAGAAATGTTACTAACATAATATCTACCATGTTCTTTTAGATACATTATTTATTATCGATTAAAATCTTTGCAAAATAAAAAAAAATGTAAATTACATCTCTTATTTAATAGTGCCATTCATGGTTTTTGTAATTTTAAATAGATTTTAATTAAAATAATAATGATAATAATTATAGGAGTTGGTTTTTGTATAATGGACTATACATTTTCAGTGTAAAAACTAAAAAATATATTTTCAGTTTAATGATCTTCAAATCTTCATGAGGCATGGTGGACTTGGTGGTATGAACTTTTGCCAACACCGTCATCAGTGATCCAGTGAGGAAGGCCCAATGGGAAAGAGGAAATGGACCAACAAAGAAGCCCAACAGAAAACTAGGCCCTCTTATATTCCGAATTTGAAAGCCTGGGTTTACTGAATAAGGAAAAGCGAAAGACGGAAAAGGAAAGACCATAAAAGGCGAACGGAGATTCTCCTCTTTCTTCATCACCAGCAGCAATGCAGACGCTACTTCTGCCGGCAACACGCGCCGGCAGCTTTACGGCGATTCCACTGTCAACCTCGGCAGTCGCTGCCCCTCGTCTACCCCAACCATTTCTCCGGCCGAATTCCCTGCCCTCACTCCCTCTCAATTTGACTCGTTCTTTTTCCTCCATCTCTCGTCAACCATGGAAGCTTCCCTTCACCGCAAGCGCTTCTTCTCAAGTGTCCACGGCTTTCACTGCCACGAGTGACGAATCAGAGAAGGCAAAACTCGAGCAGGTACTGTCCAGTGGTTTTGGATTATTCAATTGTGAACTCGAATTCCATTTCTAGGGTTCCTGAAAGTGGAATTGGTGTGGTGCAGGTGGCGAAGAGATTGGAGAAGACGGCGAGGTATTTCAAGCGTTTGGGTAACTTAGGGTTTTGGGGTCAGCTCGTGTGCACCGTCGTGGCTGCCGTCATACTCTCATTCTCCGTCGTCATTACCGGGAAAGTGACATCTCCGGCCACGTTTTATGCCACAGCGGGTGGAATAGTGGCTGCCTTCATTTCTGTGTTTTGGTCCTTTGGCTACATTCGCCTGTCGGAGAAGCTTCGGAAAACTGCAAATGACCCCACCAAGGTGTGTTTGCGTGTGAATTATTGAATTTGTTTAGGGTTCTGAACGATGTTCGTTATTGCAAGTTGGAACTGCTTTTACTTAGTTATATTAATTTGAAATCATTGTGTGTATCAATTAAGTGAATTTTGATAAGGTAGCTTAGCTTTTCCTTTTACTTGTGTTTTCAGGCACCCCCTCGTGCTGATGTAGTGAGAGGCTTGAAAAATGGTATAGTAATGAACCTGTTGGGGATGGGTGCTGCTATTCTTGGGATGCAAGCCACGGTTGGGTTGTTAGTTGCTAAGGCTCTCACTACCTCGGCAAACCCGTATTATCAGGGAATTTCCCCTGGTAACAGCCCAGTTCTCGCATTGGATGTATTTTTGGTGCAGGTATGTCTTCAATATAAAAGTTTACCAACTGCAGATTAATTTTTTGCCTACTTTCTTGCAGGGTTTGTGCTGGAGCCAAATTCTTATATTTTAGATCAGCATTCGTTTTTATCATCGTTATTCTCACTAGTTTCCCATTTTGCCTGCATAGTTGCTAATTATGTTATCCAAAAACTACTCATTCAGATGATTGCCGGGTCTTTATCTTGTTATAGCCCCCGTTAGGACCATCTTTTGTCATCGGATCACAATCCTATCTGTTTGGTTCTCTGTCTTCTGCCATTGCCATTCTTCTTCCTTTTAAAATTAAATATATAAACAAGAAATTGGGGACATGTCTTGACTCCGGTTATTGGAGGATGAAGTTTGGCTTGGTAGAGCTTAAGTTTCAGTTGGATTGAAAACAGAAACAATTGAATTCTTATAATGTAAAGAATCTCCCAGAATTTCAAGTGTCGGAAACATATTTAGAGTGTTTGAATTGAATGAGTCCCTTAAAATGATAGTGAGGGAAAAGTGCAGAGTTATATAGATTGTGATAAAATATATGCATATGTATTCAAACTATAAAATTGTTAAAATTTACTCCATAGGATTCAATGCTTATAAATTATAACTGCTCTATATTTTCAACTCTTAATTGCACCCCTTACTTTAGAGAAGACAAATTTGAAATATTGTAAATGACTTCTGAAAATAGGGAAGGCTGTAATGGTGTTTCGTATATTTTTTTTCCATCAAGTTGATATGTTTAAACGAACATTACAAAATAGTGAATGGGATTTTGATTAACTAGGGTTTAGACTCGCATTTATTAGTGGGTCCCATATGAATTTTATCTAGTAGTGAAGAGTGTAATAGAGAATGTATTGTTAGTATTTCTGTAATGTTGCCTTGTTTACTGGTTTCAGGATTTTACTAGTATACTATTTTTTTTTTTTGTAATAACTGATCGTAATGAAAATATTTCCATTAAAACAAAAAATAAATGTGAGCAACCTTTTGATCGTCTTGGGTATAACATATGGTCTTTGGCAGTAGTAATGTTTGACTTCTTGGTGGCACTCATCGAGAAATGAGTAACACTATTAAACATTCGTCTTTGTTTTACAGGCTTCAGCGAACACTATTCTTTCACATTTCCTTGGGCTTGTTTTCTCACTGGAGTTGTTGCGATCAGTCACGTTACCACCTTCAGAAGCGACTCCATTTCCCAAGTTTGCATAATATGTGCCTCGAGACTAGTTTACTGAAAAATCACACACCCAAAAATTGCCCCTCGTTTCTGGTGGTTGTTTGCTTAATGAATTGTTCACCTTTTTTGATACAGCGTTTTAATGCCCTCTTCCTAGGCAATTCACGAAATTGCGTATTTCCAAATTTAAAAGAACCGGTGCAATGTTGCTAATAATGATAAGGCCTCAACAAATGATTTCATCCTCGGGCAGATACTTACAATGGCGGGTATAGATCGCATTGTCTGCACTCTTAGTTTTGGAGTTATCACTTACGTATATAGCCTGTCTGCGGTAAGATCTAATAGGAGAAATTTCGAAACCCAACTCTGAAATAATTGTATATTAGACCTGTCATACAATCTGCGGATTTTTGTTTCTTTTCAAAATACTCGCCAGCATGTTTGACTGTATGATGTGAAGTTCTTACCCATGGAGCATAATTTTTCTTGTTAGAGTTACTTTTTGTCCATGATCTTGTACTTGCATCACTCTTATTATATGCATCACAATCTCGTACAATTTTGGTTCATGCGCAGGATTCACACGCAATACTCTTTAGTTGCTAGTTAGGACTAAGAATTAAGAACTATGTATGGAACTATCTTATTTCCTCGTTTCACTTCTGATCAAATTAACTGTTACTATAAAATTGAGTTACCTATTACAATCTTTAGATTTAGAGAAAATAAAAGATAAAAGACAAAGAGGAACATTAGATTAATAGAAAATGAAGGATAAATATTAAGAAGTATATATATAAAGGGATTTATTCACTTCAAGAGTTAGTGTTTTATTCTTGCTTTTTAGAATTCATTTTCTGTAATTTTATGGTTAAGATTAGTATTGTGAATTATTGAATAAAAAAAAGATCGTGCAGATTAAAAATAAAATTCTAAGTCTCATTTTTAGAGTAAGTGAATCATGTTAAACTTTTGTAGTAACAGCTTAATGTAGAACCCAAAATCAAACATTAACTAAATATTATGAACGTAGTCATTAAATTAGAAAAGACTTTAATTTTGGTCGTG
This sequence comes from Macrotyloma uniflorum, assembly GCA_016859785.1. Classification (NCBI taxonomy): domain Eukaryota; kingdom Viridiplantae; phylum Streptophyta; class Magnoliopsida; order Fabales; family Fabaceae; genus Macrotyloma; species Macrotyloma uniflorum. The sequence goes on from BDMB01000018.1 coordinate 1,454,801, forward strand.
CTAAAAATACAAGTAGCAAGAACCTGTATTGGTTTATCATTTTCGTGTAGTAACCATACCTTTAACCATAAAAAAGGGATTAGAATTAGGGGAAATTTTCTTTTACCTAATAATAAATTATTTCAAATTATGCTCGATAATTCCTTTAGAAATAAACATTTCCAAAGATGGTATAACTTTGTCAGAAATAGTATTTTTGGTTCGGGTGAAAAATGCTGAAGCAATCCCAAAATGTGAGATGTGTTTAGAAGATTATTTGGTTGTCACTCATGCACTTTCATGTAGTTTGATTGGAACAAGAAAATTTTCAAGTTAAACAACTTTGGACGTTCTTTTGTATTGATACGGCACCGGTTGAAGAAGGTTCTTGAAAAAGCTTATTCTTCACTGTTCCTCATTTTCTATTCACAATCTAAATAGAAACAAAATGATGGTTTGTATTTGTCAATCAGAATCGAAAAGGTCGAGAATAAATCTTAAACCCTTACTCCTTAAACAATTTCTTATAAAATATACATTTTAACAACTTTTAAATTATGTGAGATATTATTGTCATGACCATGTTTATCAAATTTTAAATAAAGTACACATTGATAGGTACGTAATTATATAATCAACATTTATTTTTATTTTGAAAAGTATGTTATTATACATTAAAATGCAGTTTATTGATGAAATATTAAACAAATGTACAAGGATAACTTAAATTCAATTTTTGCTTAAAAATTTTATGAATTATTTTATAATCATGACCATAGATTTTGTTTAAATAAATATAATGTTTTTTTAACAACGTTTTCATCCTTCGTTTTAATTTACTCTACAAATACAAAAGTATATTTTAATTTAGTTTTTTTTAACAAAATATGTATTTAATATGGAATATGTTGGAATGAACATTTCAAAACTGTTAATTATTATTTTCAACGATAAAGTTAAAGCAAAAAAGCTTACCATTTCATAAGACCTCAAAGGCAGAGGAAACCATTTTGTACATTGGAAAACAGACAAGGAATAATATGAAACACCCTCCCACCCTCCCACTCTACATATACTATTTACTAAGTAAAACAAGTTTTTCCATTCTAATTTATTAAGTTGGATCTCCACACAGAAAATCAGGAAACTTGAGACTAAGACTCTGAAATTCCCAGTATCTTTTTTGGTCTTGCATTAGTCTCTATGTATATCTGCACCATATAAACACGAAGATCCATGTTATTGTTATCTACTAGGTTGCTTTCTCTAGTGCCATAATATTTTATTTCAATCCTCTTGCAATTGCAAAGCCTAGTTATGCGGAGAAGACAATGAGAACATGTTCACATTTTTGAGCTTCGACCCCTAATTTGTTCCAAGGTATGCAGTGCTGACAGAGTTAGTTCGATATACATGTTCTTCATATTTTGTATGTCAGAAAGTTCTTCGGGAATCTGCATTACAATCTCTTCATTTTCACTGATACTCGTGGAGCCAAAACCATTTTCCATAAAATCCTGGCTCATCGATGAGCACGGACCATTGGTGAAAAGAATGCTTAGTATCACCTCACATTCCTTTACAAGCTTGCTAATCACATCAATTTCATAGAAGGGCTGCTTCACAACATCTTGGATAAAAGGCGAGCGAAGTAGAGCACCAGTTTTCTTGTCGTGCTTCTTTATTATCTTCACCAATCCTGCACTTAAATATTCACCATCAAACTCATTCTCAATCCATCACAAAAAATAAATAACACATCAAGTAATCATGTTTTACATTGTTATTCCATCACAAATCATTATATATATATATATATATATAACTAGTTCATACTTTATTAAAAATTGCTTTAAAAGTTTAATCAGTTCTGATTACTAGCATTCATGCGTGAGCCTTAAGAACATCACATGCCTGTGTAGTTGAGTGCACTGTAGTTCTCTAACAAAATCATCTCCCCATGAAGATCCACTATTTCCCTCACTAATGACATAAAGTCTACATTTAAATCCAAGGCTTCGGCAACTCTGTCTTGCAACTCCTGCAACACAAACCATGGATTGTATATATTTATGATCTTGTTTTGGATAATCCTTTTAATAGGTATAAAAGGTAAAACGAATTAAATGTCTCTGATAAACTAAAATTAATCTAAATAGGATAGTTACCTTCCATTTGATGACATATTCTTCTTCCATGTCAAGAAAGAAAGTGTTAAACTTCTCAATCTCTAGCTGCAAGAGCTTAAGGAAGTGGTTGAGTTCGTTGACATCCATTTGGGGTGGAGCTTGCCCATCTTCGGAACACATGACATTCAACTGTTTCTTCAAGATTTTGTAGCACAAGAACTTGTCACGCCAGTGGGGCAAGGTCTGCTCGATCAAACTCTTGAGGATCTTGTCAAACTTCATGTTCTTTTGCACACTTATCACAACGATGCTTGTAATTGATTGAGTAGGTGGAGAGGAAGGGATTGAAAGGAATGAAATAAGGGGTTTTTATTGAGTCGGGGAATTCGAATATTCGGGCGGAGGGAGTGTTGGACTTTGGATATTCTTAATGTTATGAACACGCAAATGCATAGTAATCTACGTCTTTTCCTTAATGGGAAGCATGACAGTATTTGTTCCATTTGAATTCTGTTGTTTTTCTTGTCTTGTTAGAAATGATCTTGGGAAAATCTACTACCACAGGAGATGATGCACGAATATACTGCAATGGACCACAATTTTATAATTCAATGATTGATGGATACACAATAAAAAATAGATTATACAAGATATTCAATATGCATATATGCCTCTGACTCCAGAGCTTTGGAAGTATTAGTCCAGTCAAACAATAAAATTTAATTGCTTATACATAGAATTATTCAATTAGTGCATTGGTTAGCTTGAACTATTTGGATCGATCAAAGTTTGCTTCTAATCTTCTATGAATTGATATTAAGCGATACAAAATCTTACAGGTGGAAGAAGAGCAAGGCCTCTAAGGAATCGTTTATTCAATGAAGGGAGCGATAATCATCTTGAAAGGTGTGATTAAAATATTAATTATGTATTATTTTATCTCAACTGGGGATAAATGAATGAAGTCTGAGTACGATTTTGGAAATAAAAAAATATTATTGAGAGATAATCACCTCGCATGAGTCACAATCTTATCTGCCGGTTTAGGAGTTTTGAAAGAATAAACGTTTGCCGTGTTACTTTTGCTCTCTCTGCTTTTCTGCAAACTTTTGTTAAAATTATATCTCCCTCGATCCTCTCTCCACAGAGCGAGAGCATATTCTTATCTCCCTCTCGGGGACCCAACTAAGATCAATATGTACCCACCATTTCAAAAATATGTTTATACTAATAATTTATTAAAATACTAATATAAAATATATTTTAATTAAAATAAATGTCTATATTTTTTTCACTAATCCATAACTTTTATCTCTTAATGAAGATTAAAATGAAAAGTAATATTTCTATTTTATTGTTTCTCAACTGTAATTCTTAAGTAAATACAATTTTATTTCTCACCTCCTTCCATACTTTAGCCTAGGAAAATAGATGTCTATGTTTTTCGACTAATCTGCAAACGATTTTTTTTAGTGAAGATTACAAATGAAAACAAATATCTCTACTTTTTTCTTGAAATAGCATAGTTAGTGGAATACAACCATCGCCTACGAATGTCTCTTCGGGTCCACTTCACCCCTTTTAATTAGCCAGTGAATTAATTTCATAATTATTTAACTTTTTCCAGTCATCATATTTAACAGCTATTGATATTTAACCATCACTAGTTCAGGATTAGCTCATACAGATTGTAAGTTGACAATAATATGTTCATCAAGTAAGGGGGATTCTAACTTGTACCTAAAGGCGTTTTGGTAGCTCACAAATAATGCGAAAATACTTGTGAGACTAAACGATAAGGAGTTTACTTTCAACACATTTAAATATATGGCTAATTTGCTTGATAGATTATCTGTTCTTTCAATTAGGATATTCAAATTCTATGTGGTTAGGACAGAAATGCATGGGTCTGGTAACATGAGATGAAATAGGCAAATTCTATATATCTACGGAATTATTACCAACTATGAATCACAAGTAACGGGTCCCTAAAAATAATACTCACAAGTTATTCCGAAGGAGATGTGATTATATTGTTTATCATTTTTTAGCCGTACAAACTTACTTCTTGTTTACATGCATTACATGGGAGAAAACCAAGTAAATTTCTTCTTTTTTCGATCTTTTTTTTTCCTTTGAGCCGAAGCCTTAATTTGGAAGTTGTCAAGAAATCCATCAAAAGCATGCAAGGTTCCAAAATCTAATTACTCCTCAAAAAAAACTTGTGCCTTGTTCTATGTACATCATTTCCTAGTTTGAGCCATTACAAAGCTTTATCCTCGTTTGATTTTTAGCCATAAGAAAACACTAACTTTCAAAATTATTGAATAATATATCCCCAGCTATAAAACTGAATTACTTTTGGGGGATCATAAAAAAGGAAGAGTACGATAATGGCCAGTAAGCAGTATCAAACATTTAAAATTTAAACGACTCGTGGACTTACTGGTAATGTATCCGACTCATATGTAGTCAATAAACAGAATATAATTAGGAAGCACACACCAAGACATTAGTTTCCATTATTATTTCCAGTGCTGTATTCCTACTAAAGAGGAAAGATTATCATAGTGCTCTTAGTGGTAAGTAAACAATTCAGCAGTACATCATATAACCCACCCAGCCCCAATCTTTATCGTGGCAAAAAACCATAATGTCATGTTATCATCCTAAAAAAGACAATCTGACATGCAAATTCTCCATATCCTTTCTTTTCTATTTTTTACCCTCTGATAATCTTATCCAAATAAAATTTAACTGGGGTAATATACCCATTGATAAAAGTTCAAATAAAGCTTCTTCCAAGTGATACATCGAAAATCATGAGAATAAGCACCAGCGTCAAAGCTATTGGTCAATCCTGATTCTAAAGAATAAACATACCATCCAACCATCAATCAACAGAGCGATAGCGTCCCGGCAAAAAGAAATTTCAAACCTCAAGCACTGCATCGTACACTCCTAACTAGACTTCACTCATCCATTTGCACCCTGAATTTCAAAAGGAAAAAATTAACCAAAAATTTCAAGTGAACTGTTTGAAGGTTTTTTCTACAGAGTGAAGGTATAATTTATATTGCTCATAAAAAAATATTATAATTATGTTTAAAAATTTGTTAAAAAATGTGTCTCAATATAAAAACAACAAATGGAATTTGCACAAATATGATATAACTACCAGAAAATAAAATTTCACATATATTACAACATTTATCCCATAAAATATACCCTTTCTGCAGGTTTTTTACAACTTTCTGCGAGCACTAATAGCTACTTATTTCAGCTTTATGTCGTATAACTTCTACGATGACACTTTAATTGACATGGAAACTCACCAAAGGCTAACACGGGAGAAAACCACCCATCAGAAGCAAATAATAGTGTTAAAATATATGCATTTGGTAATTTATTGACTTTGAGGCGGGTGCCAGAACAGAAAAGCTTTGCCTTAAATATACAGATGGCATACAAAAAAGTTACTATCTTAGAGAGATGCTACTAAAAAAGTTGTCGTAAGTAGAGAGCTGCGAAGCCAAAATTTTCTGCTGAAAACAGTTATTGAGACAAATAAGTACGAGTGTTAAAACTCTCTTCCACAGGCAGAACTGTAGTAAGTTACATTGATAGTAACAGTAGAGTCATATCGACATTTAACCCTTCAGTAGACAAATTGCCCACAAACATAGCTAAGATATGCTTTTCAGCAACAATTGCATCAAATACACGTACAGGAATAGAATGCTCTTACCGTGTTCTACTGCACCTTCTTTTCTTTATTTGAGAGTTTTGGAATCTTGCTTAAAACAATACTGTGAATTTTTTTATAGTGAGTCTGAATAATCCCATATATAACACACAGTCTGTCATCAACTTGGTTCTGGTACTTGTCATACAACACAGGAAGGGACAAGCTAAGAAGAACACCTGTCCATAGTTATTGAAATATTAAAGCAAATGAATGTCAACCATGAGAGTTTCACAAAGGATAGTCTCAACATGGAAAAGCCACAGAAGCGAACTTACAGATATAGATCAAAGTCAAAAAGTTGAACAAACTACCAATGAAAGATATTGCCCACAATCCACCTACAACCTGATTCACCAAGTTCACATCAAGAAGTGTCAACATAAAACTCTGTACCCCGTGTGCTTATTATATTCACCGAACTCAGTATAAAACAAGGATAAGAAGAAACTATAAAGCCAGACCTGGAGGCAAAGCAGAAAATTCCTCTCAATCGCTATGTCATGTGCAACTGTCAAACCCCGATTCATCCAAATTTGCACTGCATCAGCGACCCTGGCAACAGTTTCCTCAGAGACCTCCAGATCGGGGAGAGGAGGAAGAGGTCTGCGTCATTAAACAAACTAATTTCAACTTCGGATGAAAAAGAAGAAGAGAAGAAAGTACATTAACATATTAAGCATGACTCAGCATATTCCTCACCGCCATTTCAATTTTCAAGTGCATAAATATTTAAGAGCAGTCAACGCAGCATTTATGTGCAATAAATTGATTTTCTCGAAACGAAGTTATTTTCAATTCAATCAGTTTAAGACTTAAATAACAGAAATGAAGTACACGAATCTAGCGGAGACGTCAATCTAGAAAACGCGAGATGATTAAGAGGAAGAGAAAAAATACCTATTGAGAAGGTTAGCAGCTTTGGCCCAGAAAAAGAGAATGAGGACGAGAAGCAAGACGACATTGGCGACGAAGGACAGGAAATTGTAACCTGCTCGCTCGAACAGGTACCACAATGTGGAAGCAGATACGAGCAGCGCCGCCGCTCCACGCCAATTCTTCCACAACACCACATCAGCAACTATCACACATAATCAAATCAAATTAGAAAACAATTAACTGCGATATTATCTACAATCAGACTACACGGTCAATTGTAACTACGAGTAAAGGATCGATGAGATTGAACGAAATCAGAAAGAGAGAGAACCTAAGCCTTGGCCGAGAAGGCGGTGAACGGAAATCCTTTGAGAATCTCCCATGGTGATTGGGGAAGTTGTGCGGTGTCAGTAATAAACTATAGATATTAGTAACAGTACGATTACGGTTATGCTGCCTCTTTCTTTCGTTTTTGCTCATCTACTGCACAAGCGGAAAGGCGAAAACGCCAAAACGCCATTCCTTCTTAGTTCTAACCTCCCTCGTTCCTGATCTGGGCTGGGCCCTTCTGGCCCATCAAATGGAACTCTCAGGAAACTACTTTGAAAGGTATTTATATGTGTCAATTTTTTACAATGAAAGAATGAATTTTAGAGGATAAATAAACTACAGTTTTATATTTATTACTGTTTAAAGTAGAATTTAATTTATTTTCACTTACACAATAAAACTTTATTTTCATGATAATTGTGATGCCTACATTACAACATAAGGTATGTGTAATTGTGATGCCTATGAAGTTATGATGTTTTTGCATGAATTTAATTTTTGTTGAAAAATGATAATAAAAATTAAGTTGAAAAGAGGCAAATGATATTTTTTTTTTTTGTAACTTAGAATCTGAAATATTCGTCTCAGAGAATTTGAAGACTAAGTTGATAAATTATTCTAAAAAAATTAGTAATAGCACACGTTATGAAAGAAGATATTTAAGAGAAAGTAAGTTGAAGATTAATTTTGAAAATTGAGATTGAAAATTTTAATTTAGAAAAACAACATTTTAGAATACATTTTATAAAAAAATCTCATTGAAATGATAAAACAAGATCACTTTTAAAATGCATATGCATGAGTATGATTAATAAGTTCAATTAAAACGATTTTTTGTTGATAAAAAAGTTAAAGATTTTCTTTTATCATTAAATTGTTTCTCCTTATAACATTGTGTGTTCCCATTTACTTTTATACTGCATCACTAAACTCAATGATTTGCAGGCTGGGATTTTTTTTTTAAATAACAAAGCTGCATCAATTTTCTTGCTTGAAACAATATATAGCATCCCTTTCGAACAAAGTACAACAGAAATCACATTTGGGATACAAATAATGAAAACCCGGAGTCATGCATGGGCCAGAGGTATGCCTACCCACCCAAGCTTGTTTCAAGATGCTGCCTCCTCATTGTTATCAGAGTGTCCATCACTTGAGGACTCTTCTTTCTCTCGCTGTGGTTCTTCTTCGGCATTTAATTTGATCTTTTTCTCCTTTTTCCTTTGCTTCTTCTTTTGACGCTTTGCTCGTTTCTTTGCTGTTCTTTCCTCAGCAGCTTTTAATCTTTCTTCCCTTCTCAAACTAAATTCTGCCAACTCTTTTCTTCTCTGGTAGTCGACTTCCATCCTTGCAAGACGATCTTGCTCCTTGCGTCTCATCTGCCGATACTGTTGGAAACAGAATTTGAAGCACATAAGAAATCAGAACATAAACATCACCTTACCAACTCTTGACACAAGAAGAATAAAACTAGATAACAAGTCAGTTTACAAAAACTTCTTAACAAAGGTTAACCAATTTACGAAGTACAACCTTTTAAAAGGTTCCTCGTCTAATTTCTGCATAAAGCACTGGGCCATGGTTATTGAATGGAGATTCAAGTCATGAATCGCCTAGATATTTTTTGAATCGTGAATCGAAATTTATTGAATCTTACGATTGAGGTACAATGAAAAATTACTTCAAATATATCATATAAATGACATATAGTGTTCAATGTAAACACAATTAAAACTAGAAATGGATAAAACAACTTAAGTAAAAGTCATACAAAACAAAACTATTATTTATATCTAAGTTTGTGAAGTCCTATTTTAGAAGAATGGAAACGAAACTATTAAATAGAAATAGAATACATGCATTGAACTTGTGAGTGAAAAATAAAGCTAAAATAATTAAATAAGATATGTTCACAAATGTTCTTTCAAATTCCTTCCATTTAAAATTTAAATCTAGCCAAACCTTTTTTATTTTTTTCATGAGAATTGGTGAAAAAGGTAGAAACATATGAATCGTAAAGATGATATGAATTTCAAAGATTCATTCATGTATAGTAAGATACAAAGTCATTTAAGACTCAACTTGAGATACGGTGGTAGATAGCCAAAATGTATCGAATTGTAAAATTTCAATCGAGAATCATAAGATTCTGATAACTATGAACTGGGTCATCACAAGTTAGATAATCCCAAGCATGTGGGTAAGCACTTCAAAATGCAGGTTGTGATTTCTTATAAAGTGCTTTTTTATTTACGCATATATCTCTTACGTATTATAGGTATCTTACATTACTATATGCATTTTTTCGTTAATGTCACTCAGAATTTAAGATATTCCATGGATAGAAGTCCTAAGAACATAACTCCTGATAGGACATATCAAGTGGCATGAAAGGATACCTTAACATTAATGGACAAGGTTGTCAAGTGGACATAAACTTGTGCAGATTATATAAACATAACTCGTAAACTCATAAAGAAATTACTTAATATAAAACATATATATTAAAAAAACTCATTACCAACATATGTGCATAACATATTCTTAACACAACAAACATTTCAACTCCATAATAAAACAATGTAGCAAACCACAATAGTAAAATGTGTAGTAAATTAGTACTAAATAAGATCAAACTATATAAATGACCAAATCATATATAAATTCATAAAAACACAAGTTTCTAGAATGAAAACATTTCAAAAAGGAGTTAACTCCTTCAAATCATTTTAACTCCAGTAAAACACTGACTGACACCGTGGGACAAAGATATACATTAGATTTCAAATTTGTTGACTTGTTTCCTAACTCTACTTTATGCAAGTTTTCACGAGTTTAACATGTTTGCTTGTGTTTATCCTGAAAAAAGCCGAACAAGAAGTTAACTATTTTCTCATACTGGAACCATAAACTCATAAGAGTCTACAAGTTAACTCTAGAAAGTTAGACAACAATGTTAATGAAATGAAATAACAAGGAAGCTTTTTAAAAAATAAAATGAGAACTTTGATACCCTTTATCATCCAATTTCTGGTAAGTTTATGCATTAGACTATACTCTAGAATCGTAAACTCGCGAGAGTCAATAAGTTTTCTAAGGTTATTCCCCAAATGGGAGATCAGCATATTGTTAAAAACTCAAAAGCACAGTTTTCTTTGAAATTCCAAGTTTATTATTACAAACAATTTGAACCCAGTCATCCCAACCCGGCACTTGTTAACCAACAAGACACCTTGCGTGCACCTTCATCTCATAGAACTTCCACAGTTCCACTAAATACAGTGTCTTTCCAAACCTCTGTCAGAAGGAGATGTATTTTCATATTTCAACAACGTATGGGGTATCACCAACTGCAGTGATCTAAGAGCCAAACAACAGATTCAACCAGGGTATCACTTCAAATTGCTTTAGCTATCTTGTTTGAATCCAAAAACTAACCAATGATAATTAATAAGCAGGGAAAGCTATATCCTCAATTCAAAAAAAAAAAAAAAAGAAGCAAAAATACCCTAATCCTATTATCACACTTTTTGTCCGGAGCTAACTCAAGCACAAGAGACTGTTTTTTTAAGATAAAGGAAAAGAGCAATTGTACCTGGTGGAAGTCGCCGGAGCCTGAACCGGCGGAACTACCGGAAGTGTTGCTAACACGAACGGGAACATTGTCGATAATCCGTCGGAGCTTGACTTCTAAGTCCTCCTCTTCCTCCTTGAAAACGACCGGAGTATATTCCACTATTGCACTCGATGCTGCTGTTGGCGGTAGGGGCGGCTTCGAATTTCCCGGCGCTGCGACCATCTGAAAATCACCGTCTCTGGGTTTGCCCGTCGACATTTTGGGGATTTACCAAAACCCTAAATTTTCACTTTAGACCTGAACCCCTAATTCCAAATCGTTGTTCTTGAGACGCTCGAATTGCACGGGACAGAGGCAATAACACAGTTGGTTCGGTATCTCTCTCAATCACAAAGTCCCAGTAACTTCTTGAATTCGGGGCATTTCACGATTTCATTCAAATCCCCCTTTTTTTTTTCCGGTTAAAAAAGGCCTATCATATGATATTAATAATCGAAAAAAGACAACTTTTAACGTAGTTAAAGATGATTTTCAATATTTACAGATACGTTTCTTTAACTGATAAAAATAATATGCATACTGGTAAAAAAAAAGTACGTTCATTATTAAATTACTAAGGAAAATCCCAAAATATATTTAAAATAAATAAAATCATTTGTCGAATGCGAAAAAAAAATATCAATATCCAATAATGTTTAATTTATTGACATAATTGCTGAAAATATTCTATAAAAGTATAGAAACGTTTCAGAGACTTTCAATTAATAATTTTCAGGATGTTTTTATTTTAACATATGATATTATATATTTTTGTATGACCTCTTTTACGAAAAACATTCTTACTTAAATTAGATCTAAATAACTATAAATAAAAAAACTTTTAAATAATTATAAAAACTTTTAAAATAGTTTCAATCCTTGTTCTTGAAATAAGTATAATACAAATTATATTTAATTGATAATATAGAGTTATGTATTGTGTATTGGTTTTTTTTTCTCGGTAGTAAATTATAACGGGTCAGAAAAAAAGGTGATTAGAGTCCAGTACCGAAACTGTAATCGGCCCAGGTTGGTGGTGTAGTCGTTTTACTTTTCAGTCCTTGGTCATACCATCTCGCATCTGAGAGAGAATTGGAGGTAGCTACCGGAGAGAGACATAGAAAGAGATCGCACTCAACAACAAATCACAGCACGACGAAGAATAATTCAATCGTGAATCGTTTGCAGAAGAAGAGGTAAAGGAATCGAGAAGAGAAGGAGTCACCGAAGCCGAAGATGTTACCCACAGCTTCCAAAGGACGTTCTTCTTCTTCCTCCTCTTCCTCTCGACCTAATAATCCCATGCTGCTTCCCTATCTCCGCAGAATCATCAAGGTTCCGATCTCTCTCATTTTCTCATTTCCTAGATTTGCTTCGCGCACCACTCTAAGATCCAATTCGCGCTTTTATCTATCACTTTCGTTCTCACATCCTTAATGTCATTGCTTAAATTACCCGGCGTGTTAGCCAAATTGCTTGATTAGGCTCAATTGCTAAATGTTTCGGTTTAAAATTGAATAGGTTGGATTGTGTTGTTCTGATTTGAAGAGTCCGTGAGGCGTGAGTGTTCAATCTGTGCTGATTCGTTTGTTATTCGTTGTAGTGGCAACAAATGGATATTGAATACACTTTTTGGCAAATGCTTCATCTATGTACGTCACCGAAAGTTGTGTAAGTATATGTAAATTAAATCATCTTCTGTATGTCTTTCCCCTTGCTGTTAGCAATGAAATTCGCGTTTTGTTACCATGATCTAACGCAATAGCAATGTGAACCCACTTTTGTGAGACATTTGCATTGCGTATTCTCACGGTTCTTGGTCGTGATTAACCCTTCTGTTTTGTGTGTATTTGAAATTTTGTATATCTGGTTCTCTGATTGCTTTTTTGGTGTTGTTCTTGGTATGGAACTGTACAACGGATGCAGCTATCAGCATACTAAATATCACAAACGTAAGTCTATGTCTCGTGAATATTTTTATTCTTTTGATTTATTGGTGCACATTTTTTGACAGTGATCGGTTCAACAATGTTTATTGAGCTTTTGTTTTACTAGGCCATGTTCCTTAGCTACATTTGTTTGCCATAGTTTATGGTACATTAGGGACGGACAATAAATGTCTAAGTATCTTAATGCAGCATGAGGTTGGAAAATTCAGTGGTAGATTGTAAAAGTCAAGAGTTATTTAAAATTTTGGAGCATCCATATACTTGACTTGTAGGCCTAATACAAAATGTATGTAAAACTTCTCTTAGTAACGAGGAAGAGTACAAAGGTTGTCATGGGGGAAAATGGAAGGTTCAAACTTAAACAGTGGACAATAGAAAACAGGCAACAGAATAGTGCTCTAGTGCTTCTCATCTCAGTATCGTAAAGCATAATTAATAGATTGCTTTAGAGAATCGCTAATGGTTATCTGAAAACACATAACTGAACACGAGGAACGTGCATTGAATCTGGATTGAAAGTACAAATAGAATGGATGATATGGATTAAAACACACACTCAAATACCTCAAATTATATTAAAACTCAGTGAGTGGAACTAAATAACGTTAGTATCAGAAACCAATGTGAAGTATTAATAAAAAATAGACCGTACAAAATAAGGTGCACTTGGTAAACACCTCAGTCTGCAGGTAGCAGCCCTTCTCTAAGGCAGAACTCTTTCCAACCTCCTTCTGAATCCCTCCCCTCCTCTTGGTCCAAGATATTCCCCTTCCTCCAAATTATGCTATAATTCCCCTTTCCAACCAAATGTTGCCATCTTTCCATCCTGTTATTATACCCATCCTGCTTTCCCCTAACTGAGAACCCTTCATTGTCCCATAAATTGTCATTCCTTCATCGCCCTTACGATTTTCCAGATTACTCTGGTGTTTCCTCAATTTCCTTCCTCTCCTTTTCCTTGTATAGACTTGGACAACCTGTGGTTATGGATTTTGAAATATAGCACAAATAGGCCTGAATTTTTTTAAAGAAATAGAAAGTGACAAGTTCATTGACATTCACTAGTCATAATAGGTCCATACTTAAAATAAATTACTAGGTTGGTGACACCATAGTTGATATTAAATACTTCAAAAAAATATTTTATTGGTTCATGAATGAATTGCTGAAATATTTTTGTAGTGTGGCTTGCTAGGTCACAAGGGTAAGGGTTTTGCTGTTTTGTTTTCCTTGATGTGAAAGTGATGCTTTGAAGGGGGAGTTCAAGATATTATCGTATTTTGAGTAATTTGGGGACATAATTTGCATCTTATATCAGGCTCATTGACAACATAGCTAATTTGTGATTCTATTTGAGTTTTGAGTGAATGGGAATCTGAATGAGTCGTCTATCATGAAATGAGTTTGAAGTTGAGTCTATTTGATTCCTCTAATCAGAACTGTAGACTCTTATGGTTCTACAAGCTGACTCGTGATCTTGACAACCATGACTAATGAACGATGCCAATGACATCATTCATTGATCTTATGCTGAAATTCCTTTATCTTGACTGATAAACTGTTTTCACTTACTTGGGATGATAACGTTTCTGATCAAACAAAAAAGGTTATGAGCAATCTTGTTTATTGACTGATTTGGGTCTTATCAAACTATTTCATTACCTTTTCACGAATCTCTATTAAATTTTATGCATGCATTAAGCTTATATAAAGTGTATATTTCCTTACAACAACTGACTGACACAATTAATGATGGAAAAAAAATTAATAATTTCATACCGTGCCTTTCTTTCAAGTAAAATTGCCTTTTAATCCCTAAGTTAAATCTTTCACTGCGAGCTGCTTTTGAGGATGAATCATGAAGAACTTTGGCTCATTATTAGGCTTGCAAATCAACTTATTTTAGTGATACATAATGATACAAATGTTTCAGGAAAAAAAACTGTGGGGTTAATTCTATAATTAATGTCTTTGATCTATCAAATTAGGAAATCTCATTTGGTGATTTCAGAAAATTTTTTAATTAATTTCCTTCTCATTGTTTGATATTAGAAACCAAGAATCAATGGGCACGTGATGACCCTGCATTTGTTGTGATCTGCAGTCTTCTTTTGACAGTTGCAACTTTGGCTTATTGTGCAGCGTAAGTTTTTTTGAACATTTGATGGTGGCGGCTCCTTGTGAGCGAGCAGCTAAATTCACTGTTACTTTTGTAAAACAGAAAGAAAATGCAAATGCAGCTAGCTTATGTAAATCCTTGTATTTCATTTATTTAACTGAAGGATGATAATTTTTTAAAAGCTTACTTTATAAAAGCAGTCTATTGATTTATAGTTCGGTATGTATGAATTTTATTAAATTGTGAATCATGAACCATGGTTATAGTGTGATTAGATTATTCATTATGTAAATTTAGTTTATATTTTTCCCACTCTGGCTCTACTAATTTTTTGTACTGTATTTTCCCCTATATTTTCAGGTATGACCATAGTACTGCCCATACAGTTCTTGTTATCTTCTCAGTGTTGTTTTTCCACTTTATATTGACTGGTGTATTTCTGGCAACTTTTTGTTGGTAAGGGTACTTCCTGTAGTAAATTTATATCCGTTTTTTTAATCACTTGATCTTGATACCAGCGCTGGTGCATATTATCCGTGTATACTTCAGGTTCCTGACTAATTCTTATCTTCGAGAAGAGGCTCCAAATAGCTATGTGGTTGAACAACGTGTTGAATGGTAAGTTTAAGAAATTTTGTGCCTGTTTCATGTATTAATTTAGTTGTTTGCTTCTTGAATTTTGAGAACATTTCTAGTATCTGGCAATGCTTCCTTAAAACGTTTGATAAGCAAGGAATTGAATTGAGCACCCTTGTCTTAGAATTTTTTAATTATTTTTCAATAGCTGATGATTTGTTTTGGTTTTTCATGGAAGGATGTATGCATTTGATGTGCACTGCAACTCTTTCTTCCCATTGTTTGTTTTGCTCTATGGTAATTTCTGACTCCTTGGTTAGTGTGAACTCTGTTATGATATAGGAAGCTACAATATCTTGCATTAGAGTGGTACTGATGTCTGGTCCCTTGGCAGTGATCCATTATTTTCTATCTCCTCTATTGGTGGCTCATGGTTTCATTCCAGTATTGCTGTCAAATCTTCTGTTCATGGTGGGAGCTTCATACTATCATTATCTAAATTTCCTAGGCTACGATGGTAAGTCTCTCATTCTCATTGTTTATTTACTATTATATATATATATATATATATATATATATATATATTACAGTATAAGTTACGACCACTCTTACACTGTTCAACAACTTTTTACTAGATTATTTTACCCCAGAAGTTACCATTAGATAAAAGTACCCTTTGTATAAATTACATGCAAAATTTTAGATTAATTCAAAAATTACTTGATACCTTGTATATGTAACATCAAGATTAATGTAATATATAGATTTAAAATATATGAAAATAAGAATCATTTAATTAATATCATTCAATTTTTAAAATTTCTACTGGATGAAGTTGACAATATTCTTTTAGTGTAATGTCCTTGGGTATGGCTGTTTTTTCATGAAAAGTGTCTTATGACTATAGAAGCTGGATCCTCTAATATATCCCTTCATAAATATGTTCATTTGCAATGATTCTATTTTAATTCTTACGAATTATACTGTAGAAGTCAGTTAATGTGCGTTATTGAATATTTGCAGCAAGTACCATTTCTTTTTTATTTTTTTACTCTGAAGTCCCTTTTGTATGATGTGGAGAACAAATTCATGTGGGTCTGTTGGATGTATGGTCAGCATAGTGAATAAATGTACATTAAAATTTTGGGTAATCTAGTTTGCTGAGTATGCAAGTGAAACTACAAGTTTTTGTTGAGTCTGTGGGAACTCTGAATACCGTTGAATTTATTTAATTAATATTTCTGGTTGTAGTTCTGCCTTTTTTGGAGAGGACCACCTTTTTCCTGTACCCCATCGGCATCGTAATTGTCCTTTCTCCCATTTGTAAGTATTGAGTGTGACTACCATTTCTGTTCTTTCATGATGGGTTAATATTGCATCTGAACCCAATTTCTTATTTGCAGTGATTTTAAGTGGTTTCAATCCTTCTAGATACTTTATGAACATGTACTTCAGTCGACAAATATGATGTTCGAGCTAGAACTTTTGACCTATCGGTGTCCTTGAGATTATAGAGTATTCGGAAAACTACAACATGAGAAGGCTTTAATGAATGTTTGATTGTTTGTTTGAAGAATGCAATGGCCCAGCAATGTCTCATTTTAGGCCTTCTAATACTACTACCAATTAAAGTTGGACTGTAGCAAGTCAGGGTAGTCAGTGTATTTTTTACAGTTATTAGATAGAATATTTGTTCAAATGAATATACTCATTGTAATGAATTTTCTTTGTCAATCCGGTAGCTTTCCTCCCGACAAAGAACAATTTCTATTGATATATTCTTTAATGAGGTTAGATACTTACTCTTCAAATGAAAGGTCGTCACCTCTACATTAGCGCTTGTCACATAAGGAGTCATTGTTAACTTATTTGAGTTTCATTAGAAGCCACTCAAGCCAGGTACCAGTAAGAGTTCGCGAGGAGCTGATCAAAGCCGGGTAGGGGGCATTTTGTATGTATGATATGTGCTCGTTATGTATTTTATCTTACTGAATATTGCTTCACTGTGAGGAGGTCCGTGGTTCAATGGCGAGTAGGGGCTACTTATAAAACTACTTTAATGCTTATGTCCAACCAGTAGGGTAATGATGTATGAAAAAGATGTGTTTACCTAATGTCTTGCATGTGGTCTATTTATAGGATTTGGATGTGAGTCAGTCTTTGGCATGAATAGTATGGGTAAGTGCAAGGAGTTTTGATTTTCTGCGATTGGGAAATTGTGGGAGGTCAAATAGCTTATAGCTAGTTCTTGGTGAGTATCTGATGGCTCCTTTGTCTCGAAAGGATTCGGGCACGATAGTTTCTTGTTGGATTATATTGAATTGGATTTAGTGACGGAGAACAGGAACAGCATTAAATAGCTATTAAAAAGAGGAAGCCTGTTTAGATCTATTATCCTATTTAGTTATATTTTATTTCTACCTAAAATGCCTTATTAGAAGACTCCATATAAAAGGTCTTACCATACTTATAAACAAGTTATTAGATCAGACTAAGATTTAAAAAAATTCAAGTTAGACATTAAGTAATAACTTATATTAAAGAATAAAAAAATTATTTATTTTTTTTTTTTTTTTTTAAAATTGGACTACTCTCATTACATATTTAAAATATATCATAAGGGTGACAAAATGACTTGATTCAACTTATTAATGTTGGTTTCAATGGATTTTAGTTTTAAAAATTAGATCCATTTTTTTTTTTTATAATAGATTAAAGTTATATATATTTTAAGTCGTTCCTAACCTTATTTGCTGTTTTATATTTTTTTCAAGTATATTTTCTGAACTATATTTATTAATAGTAAAAATATATTTAATAGATAACACTTTATTTAATATATTATATTTATGATCATATTATTTATTTTTTAAATATATACCAGAAAATATTAAACCATCGAGCTGATTCAATCTCATTTCACATATTTTAGGTTTTAATAAATTCAGGTTTAGATTCAAATAAATAACTTAGACATAATTAATATTAATTCACTCTCCTTATATGTCATATGGAGCAATGAATCCGATGTTTCCCATTCAGAATCTGACATTTGGATTAACAAATGTTGACTTGTCAAGTGACTCGCAATGCACTTCTGTTTTTAAAAGTTGACAAATGCCAGTGATAGACTTCTCAATACATTTTTTTTTTACCACATTCGTTACTAGCAAAAGTTTATAGAAAAATATATCTTTTAATGAATTTAAGTTTTTATTTAATTAATCTTTAATTTTTTTAATAGATTTTAACTTGTAATAAATAAAGTGTGTATTAGCAGTGATAATCGTTTAAATACATAATACATAATACATGACCCATTTTAAATATATAACATCGATTATTACGTGGAATCACACAAAATCAAATGACATTAAATATCATCATATAGCTTATCAAATTTTATTTTAATAACGTATTGACTTGAATATAATTTTGTTTTCTTTATTTTATTTAACTTACATTTTTTTTTTAAATAGAGATATTTGATTTTCTACTTTAAACAATATGCAACTTTATTTTTTTTATTTTGTGTATTTGTTTCTTATATATTTGTTAGTTAAAATATCTTTCATAGTACCTTAAATGAATATATTGTTTTTAGAATTCAACTGAAAAAAAAAAATACAAATTAAGAGAATGATCAAAATTATAAATTCCTAAAATAGAAATACCCAATATTTATACTTAAAAATAAAAAGACCAATATTACATATTAAACAAAATAAAAGAAATTGTAGTCATCTCTAAGCTATTTAAAATAATCTAATTTTAGTAGTTTATTTATGATTTATTTATTAATGGGCATAACTTAGATATAATATTATTCGATAGTTATATTTAGAAATTTGTTTCAATGATATTTCTATATTGTCAAAATAAAACTTAAAAATTTTGAAATCACAAATAAAAACTCATGTGATACTATTTATATAAGTGTTTTTTCTCCTCCATCGAAAACAACATAAATTGACGAGGATAAGAGAAGGCAGAACCTGAGAACCACAAAGAAGATTAGAAGAATGTGAAGCTAAAATGTTATTTGGGATGCGTACGTGTGACTCAGAGAAGAGAATGTCTCACTGTCAAAGATTAGGTAAAGGCCTTAATTGGATTTGGTAAACCACTCATTTCTACTTTCTTTTTTCTCTTTCTTTTCATGGCCGAACAAATCAACATTCAACGCAACAAAACCAAGTTTGGTAGCAGCAGTAGTAGTAGTATCTTCTGCTTTCCACCAGAATTTCATATCAAATATGTAATGAAAGGCACGAAACCAAAACAGAGAAAACAGAGCACTCTTCTTAATAAACAAATACAACTTTATAGTTCAATTAATTAATTAACTGGTCCAGTGGTCCAGAATCTTCATGATGGAAGATGCTGCGCATGCCGAGCTTCTTGTACTTTATTTATACGCTTTTACTGTTCAAATGTGCTTCCTTTAACATCCACAACAAACCTGTATCTCACATCGTTCTTCTCCAACCTCTCAAAGGCCTTGTTTATGTAATCAATGTTTACCATTTCAATCATAGAACTCAGTCCCTTCTCTTTCCAGAACTCCAACATCTCCTCTGTCTCCTTAATGCTCCCAATGAAACTTCCAGTTATTGATTTCCTCCCTGGACAACACCCACACACATCATTAACATTGCAATATTATTTAAACCACAATAATGAGTTGTTCACTAAAATTTGTAAAAAGTGTTTCAAAAAGTGAACCCAAAAGCAAGAAAGAGGGTGGCATAATTACCTAGCATGACCATGGGGCTAACAAATTGCAGAGGGGTGTTGATGACCCCCATCAGGATCAACTTGCCATCAAGTTTGAGCAAGGAGAGATAAGGCTCAAGAGGGTGACCAACAGGCACAGTGTCAATGATGTAGTCAAGTGAATCAGCAGCTTCCTGCATAGCAGTGGCATCAGAGCTAACAAGATACTGATCAGCTCCAAGGTGTTCAAGTGCCTCCTGTTTCTTCTTCTCAGAAGAACTTATCACAGTCACATGGTGACCCAGTGCCTTTGCTATCTTCACCCCCATGTGTCCCACTCCTCCAAGCCCCAATATTCCACCCCTCAATCCTTTTTCTTTCAGCCCAAAATGTGACAGTGGACTGTACACAGTCACACCCGCACACAACAACGGTGCAACTTGCTCAGGCTCCAAACCCTCTGGAATTTTCACCACAAACCTAACACCCAAAAACGCAAAATCAAATTAACTTGTTCAGGTTACCAACAAACTTCAAATTATTGTACCTAGTATGTTAATTTTTGTAATAAAAATTTAAATGGTCATACCCTAGACCAAGATTGCAGATAAAACTCTTAAAAAGTTAAAATTGAAACAGTAACTAATAAATTACTTTTGCTCTACGATCATGGTTTCAGCAAAGCCACCCTGAGTGGGCTTTCCATCGATGTAAACATCATTGTAAGACCAAATTTTCTTGCTGCAGTACTGCTCAATGTCTGATTGGCATGGCCTGCAGTTTTTGCAGCAACCTACAAGAAGCCCCACTCCAACAACTTCACCAACTTTGAACCTGCTAACGTTTGACCCCACCTCCAGTACCTCACCTACAACTTCGTGTCTGGAACAAAAGATCATCATTGGTAACAACAACAAAAAAGCACAAAACAAAACAGATAACAACCACGATTAGCAAGAAAGTTAATGAGCGGATGTACCCGGGGACCATGGGATAATTGGACATGCCAAGGTCATTTTTAATCTGGTGGAGATCAGAATGACAAATTCCACAGTAGTGAACTTTGATGTAAACATCATCAGGGCCAGTGTTTCTGCAATTTTTTTTACACATAAGAAATGCTACACATGTTCAGAAGCAGTAGCAGATAAGATAACAACCATAAGTATAAAATTAGACATTAAGATAGGGATATAACTTAAGATGACCTTAGATTGTAGGTGTATGGAGAGAGAATCCCTGAAGGGTCTCTTGCTGCCCATCCTACTGTTGTTCTTTCCTCTTCAAGGCTACCCATTATTTTCTTTTCTTCTTCAAAAGGGTTAACACTGAACAGAATTGACAATGTGGTGAAGGAATGAAAACAAAATAAAGGAGTGAGCTTGGACTTAGGTGGTGAGTTATTTTCCGAAGATGCGTACATATAAAGAGTGCCGTAGCCAACAACTCAGCAATCACCATGGATTGTGGGCCATTGTGCGGTAGGTGAGTGGAACTGCTTTTCATAGGGTACATTGTTGCCTATTCTTCTGCACCATCTTTCCCATGGATTCATCAAAGTGGGTAAAACTAGTGCCATCTAATGGTCTCGATTCTCTTTCCGGAATAACTTCTACGGTATTTCACAAGCTACTTTTCTATCCCCTGCTTTCCTTCTACGTATTCCATCTTTTTCCTTTTTTAGTTTTTTTTTCTACTCAATTTTATCCTGTTTCATTGATTGATTCAATGATTGTACTGAAGTGAAAATAAAGCTAGAAACTTTTCCGAAAATACCATTAATGTGTTTATTTATATTAATAATCTAATTCTCAAACATTTGAGGAGTGGTTTTGTTTCAAACTTTTGCTTCATAGTTATGCTGCTGAATTGCATCATGCATACGTCATACGTTTGTCAACAAATCCTTCTCTATTTCTTACTTTATTTTCTTCCTTTTAAAATTTGTTCGTAAAATGATAAAGTAATTATTTTTATCCTTTTCTGCGTTAATATTTAAAAATAATGAAGGTTCAAAATATCTAATCATTAATATAAAATATAAAGTAGTTTCTTAAATTAGCAATTATTTCATGTTTTATACATGACGATATAAAACATTAATCATTTGTATATGTTAATTTATGAAGAAAGAAAGAAAAGATAAAAGGAGAAATAAATCTTTAAAATTAAGATGAAAGATGAAAGTGACATCTTTTGTTAATTTATATCACATATTATTGTATTTGTAAATATATTATTAAATACAAAAAAATTAGGTTGAATTTTGAAGTTTGCAAATTTTTTCATCTAAAAAAGCATACCTTTATCGTGTCGAAGAGCCAAGGACGTTCTTGCTGGATTCATATTCAATTCTTCAAAATCTGTCCCCACTTATTTTGACATTTTTATATTTGAATTTCTAATGAGAACTCAAGCCCACCTAAAATACCAAAAGTTTCAGAAAAAATGGCTTAATCTATGACTTCTGAAAACGTAGAAAAAATTAGGATAGATAATTTTTTTTTTTTTTATTTTGTCTCTATATGAGTGCCATTAAGTTAACCAATAGTGCATTTTGTGTCACTGTTTTGGAGACAACATATTTTTTCCCAAAATATTTCCGTTGTTACTTCTCTGATAAAATGCGTTGGAATTCGTGCTAACACGCTTTCAACGCGACAGTAATCTCAGCTATAATAACAATTCATTCATGAATCCAATAACTGAAGCATGTAAGACAATGTGATATTTTTGCATCAGGTAGAAGCTGGAACTACTTAAATTCATACTGCACGAATATTTGTGAATGTAAAGCTTGCAATTTTATAACCCAAAAAGAAAAAGCTTGCAGTTTTGTAACCAAAATAAGGAAAGCTTGCAGTTCAGTTTAATTTTTCTACGTTTTGCAGGTGCCGTTTATTGGGGTTGCCAAAGATAATGAACACCAATAATAAGAAGACTAACTTCAAGATTTTTTTTTTCTTTTTAAAAATTTAATGCAAAGTAAAGTATATTAGAAAATTTCTGGGCTATTTAAATTTGGATATTGATATCATGATATACATATATGGAAAAGTAAGCATAATTGGTGAAGGTGCTATAGAAAAGTTTATACAAGTAAAACAGTGAAGGGAGTGAGTATTTTAGAAAGCCAATCTGCTTATGATTTGGTATGTACTGCATGTAAAATGAAAGCAGCAATGTTGATCACCAATTTAATTCCTATCTTGTCAACTCTTAACTATTAGTTTCTAATATAAGTTATTTGTAAAATTGAGGAATGGTACAACACACGAATAGAATGGTTTTATAAGCTTTACTAATTCTTATGTATGACTTTGTAATATATCATGTTATAACATATAATGTAGTTTGATTGTCTAAGGTGTGTTTTTCTAATGAGCCAGTCAACTTCAGTAGTGTACTCTGATTTTCTGATGACATTCACACAAGTTTTCAAACCAAATACCATAACATTCTACCATTCAGTTACATATCAGGTACGAGCATGATACCTCAAGAAAAAGGGAGGAAACTACTTGATATTTTTCTTACATGTTATTTATAATGGTAAGTTCTCCAAAATGATGAAAGCAAAATGACTAAGGATTAGCATCAGGTGTTAATCAGTTAGTGCCCAACTCCAGGGCTTGAAACAGATTGTTTAAGCTGTCTTGGAATTGGGGCATGCTGAGTCTCAGATTTATGGCCTTTTCCCCCATGGCTTGGCCCTGAATGCAGCATTGCCATCGTTTTCTGGGCAGTTGTATATAACTTCCTAACCTCAGGTGGCCGAGCTGCAATGCAAGAAAGCATCTGAAAATGAAGAAATAAAAATAGAAGAAGAGCAGTAACATAGAAAGGCTTCAGTTTCCTATCCATTAAAGAGGACCACTGCATATTATTTTAGATCATCCAAGCATATACAATGGTTTATGAGGGTTGATAGTTTAAGTTTGGAACTATGAGAATCCTTTTTATAGGAGGAGATTAATTGGAGAAAGGAGAGAAATTGTGCTTCCGGGATGGAACAAGTTGGTTGATAAGCCAAAGACTGAAAATGATTGGCTTTGAAAATTACATGTTGGAACTCAAACTGTTATCTTTACATTGAATTTCATGCACGTGAAATTTTCTGATTTCTAGCTTAGTTTGGCCAGTTAGGTCTACAGATGTGAGTGTTTTGAGCATGTAAGGCTTTCAAAGTCAGATTGAACGTGGTTGACAATCTATAGAGCGTATCAAATTTAACCAGCTAGCTAAGAATGTGTGGTTCAACCAGGCTTCAATGAGTGGGTCTTGTATTGTAAAATTTTCAACTGAAAGGTTTGCATCACTTCTTCCTCACGTTACTTAAAACAAAAGAGTATTGATATATGTTTTTCTACCTATCTAAATCTGTAATCCTACTTACCTAGACTAGCTTGAAACTTATTTTTTATATTAATCACACCTAATCAGAACATCTTAGAATATAAAAATAAAAGAAGTTCAGATTTCGTCACCTACCATCACTTTCTGCTCGTCCAATTTATATTCACATATAAGGACATTTAGCATAAACAACAAATACAAATGACACAAATAAGAGGATGAAAAATATATCTCATATGTAAAGGACATATAAAAGAAAGTGAGATAAGTCTAAACACTATTTACAGGAACACATGGCTAGCAACAACTTCTCTTTGAAAGATATTCTCGGTCAACTAATCAACTTTGGATCTAATTGGGTTTGTTTTGGAGTAATATAAGTTGCTGACTTTTCTCTCATTCCCCCAATTCATTTGCGACAAATATTCAGTTTCGATTTTACTGTTGAAAGTGGAAGAACAAGTTTACTTTACTCTTGACTTTAGTGATTGATGAAACTTGGAAGCAAGTACTTAGGATTGTGGCGATCATCGCAAATTATGAGAGTCACTTCATGAAGAAAAATTGATACGAAGGAATGTCTATTTACCTGATTTAGTTATGTACCAGAATTTGTTTGAGTTCAAAATTAGGTTGTAGTGATACCAAGATGAAACCTGACATTGATATTTGTATAAGTGGAAATGGTGACATGGACGAGCACAAAATAGATTAAATGTATGGACTCATTTCAATAAAAAAAAGAAAAAAGTTGAGCTTGAAATGGTTACTTTGGCGTGGAAAGACAAGAAAAGTGGTGAATTGCAGTTGCCATCAATCTCTTCCTTTTGGTGGATGAGTGACTTGGGATAATGCAGTGAGGAGAAGCATATTTAGAATGTAAATAAATATGTCAAGTATAGCCAGATGAGTTAGGCAAGTATGCACTTTGGAGCTCAAAATCGTGTTTATTATTGGTCCACTTATATATATGTTCACAAGTCATGTTTTGACCTTTGAAAACCAGTAAAATGAGATTATCTCAGTTTTAATCTCACTTTCTTCATCTTTTCTCTCTGCATGGTTGTGGCAGAGTGCTAAGTTAGTGGTAAAACAGAGGTGTCACAATTTTTTTTCAGAATTCACCTTTTGAAAGGGTTTTTCCAAGACATTATTGTTAGATTAAAACTAGACCTGCACTGGACGGAAATCCCAACATCAATTTCCAAACAAAGCAAAATATGACAGTGCAGCATTGCTATTTTGAGGACAAAAATGTGACCAAACATTGGCATCTGTCTAGTTTTTGAACAGTTCTATAAATTTTATTACACATTGAATGAAGATAGTGCATAAATGACTACAGTTGTTATAAACAGTATATATATATATATATATATATATATATATATATATTTTTTTTTTTTCTTAAAACATTAAGAAAATGATAATTTGTTTGGTGAATGTCGTAAATTACGTACCACAGCCTCTTTGACTATTTTGCAACAGTGTGTCCTTTTTTAATTGAAAGTGGTGAAAGAAACTGTTCTATGAAAGTGGCTATAGAGGGTTTTTAACATATCACTTTCGTTTGTTTTTTAAATTTATAAAATTTATTTTCATGAAATTAATTTTAAATTATTAATGTCATTAAAATATAAGTTTTAGACTGACAAAAATAATTGAAATATAAAATTTCGATATATTATACGATATTTATATATAAATTTAAATTTTATTTTATTCAACGTATATATTTTGAAGTAAGAATGATGATCAATATAATTGTTAATATTTTCAAATATAATATAATAAAAACAAAGCACGTAAAAAGAATATAGAAAGAAAATAAAATTCTGACTTATCTAAAAAAAGGAAAAGATGAAAAATTAATATATATATATATATATATATATATATATATTTGTAGGATAAAAAGGAGAATAAATTTAAAGTTAGAATTAAACGCTTTTGGAATAGTGTCTCAAGAAAGTTGACGTTTCTTAGGTTGCGTGGTTCTTTGCAGTCATAGACTTTTGGGAGAAGTACCAGGTGTAATGAACATAACAAGATTCAAGAAGTGGCCGCCACACTTTTTGGTTTCTTCATCTCTGTGATGTTTCATTAAGAAAATGATCCACTCTCTGTATCTGCAAAAGATTTTATTGACAAGGATTCGTTTCCAAGTTGGAACATTTCCTTAAAGTGTAGCAGAAAAATGTACTTTTCTTCACACCTATTTCAGCATTCTACAATTCCTTCACCTTTAATCACTAAATTTCTCTTATGATGAAACCCAATGACTCAATAGATTGCTGTAGAATGATTAAATTCCGAAAATATGAATTGGCTGGGAAAAAATTCCTGTGCACCTGAGTGTTCAGAATTGGCAAATACACATTTTTTGTATTGCAAATGATCTATTTGGAAATGATTTGACTTATTGGGAGTGTGATCTTCCACGAAAATAATAACAATACTATTACTGACAACAAAAAGGAAGATAAACGTGGAGGGATTTTCAAAATTGAATCATTGAAAGCAGTGATCTGTCAAGAGTCACTTGAATACAGAACACCTACACCGATGGCTTCTTCCTTTGATTTTGAGGTTGCTTGCATTAACTAAATGAATGTAACCATTTTCTGCTCATACTTTTCCACTTATGTGGACTTTGTGCTTGTCACTGTCTTTCATAAGCAAAATGAAGATGAATATATATATTCCAAAGTAAGTTTTTAGCAAATAAAAAATAGGAATTAATACTATGCCTGCCTTAGGATCAGAGGATTAACTTAATGATCCTATAATGGACTATCAGAAATTAAGATAATGTCTGAAAGTTATATGTGCACCATGTAAAAAAAAAAAAAGAACTATTTCCACACACATCATACTAATGGATCAAAAGCTAATTGTAAAACTTATCCTATCCATTGAGCTAGACATTCAAAGTTAATCCAACTGGCTGGTTTTATCTCTCAGGACTCTCTCACTGACCTTTTCTTGAGTTAGGTTCAGAACCATCTAATCCCCTTTTTGAAACTTATATTCGATTCTTCCAAGGTATAATGAAACAACATCTTGATGTATAGAAACATATATTGAGTTCTTTATTAGAATTCTCTGGTAGGAGTTTCAATCTCACAGGCTGCATGTGATGTCAAAAACAAACTTAATTGGACCTCTGATCAAAGACATCATTTTCAATTTGCCAAACCTTTTTTTTTTTCTACAATCACTTTCAATGATTTTATTTTTCAAATGAACCTACCTTGTGTCAAAGGTATCATTGAACTAGTTCTGGCGGCACCACCTCACTATTTTTGCAGTTAAGTCCCCCGTTCATATATAGCAGACAAGACATTCTTTCCCTATAAATAGGACCTTCCATGTTTCCACTTCAGCAATACAAATCAAAACAAGATACCCCTTTGAGAGTATCATATCATATCATACCATATCACCAAATAAACCTTGAACTTCATTCAACATGGACACAAAAATCAAGTCTGTTTCCTTCCTCATTCTTGTTCTTCTTGCTTCCTTGTGTACCTCTTTGCTTCCTGCATCAGAATCCCGACCACTGTCCATTTATTCATCAAGCAAAGATGATGTTATTAGAGAGGTGAATGGAGTCTTCAGAACATTGAAGAGCTCTGGTCCTAGCCCTGGTATTGGACACAAATTTAACAAGCTTCAAAATCTTGGAGGGATGAAAGACTCTGGTCCTAGTCCTGGTCAAGGACACTAGCACATCACCAACAACTCATAAACTGCCAATTCTTTGCATTTATTTGCATTACACTACTATTCCTATTCTTATTTTGTTGTCAAGAATCCTTGGTGCGTGTAATAACTTGCACTAAACTTGTTGCTAATTGTAGTGCGGGCAGCATTGTAACATGGGTTTGATTTTTGACCCTTGTAGATTGTTTTGTTTTCTGATTAATGCTATAGCAAAGATATTCAGAAGATCGTGGAAATATTAAGAACTTAGTGGAGGATTTACTGTAACATTTGTTTCCTCATCAGTTTGTTTTCTTCTCGAGGCAAGGAAAATTCAATATTGGCAGAAACAGTAACAACAATTTTGATGTATTTTCTAAGAGTAAACTACTCTAGTAGTTTTGCATCAAAGATTACGCACAAAATTATTGAACGTTTTTTCATTAAATAATTTATCACAAATCTATTATTTATTATTAGATTAAATTTTATTATTATATCAATAACATCCACAACTTGTTTAATGAATTCTAAAATATTTAAGTTTTTTTTATTATATGCTCCAAGTTGACGTAAAATATATATACCTTTGAAATGCATGAATAATAAAAATCATTAAAATATATTCTCATTATTAATTTTATAAAAATTTGACATAAATATTTATGATAGTTTAAGTTAATTATGAAATTGGTATACATATATTAATCTCAGGAAAACTTTCATATTTCAATTGTTTAGTGTATAATGCACTGCTTCTCATACCAAGAAATAAAAACACAATAGGTCAAAGTTAGGTGAACAAATGCCACAGAAAATTTGGAAAATTTCAAATTGACGGTAAACACGTGCAAGAACAAATGCGAGAACACGAGTTACCACAGCACAGACAATAACATTTTCCTGCCACACATTTTATGGGCCGGTGCCGACGACCCAATACGTAATGGGCCAGTGTCTTGGTCAAATGGGTTAGTATTTTTTTTTTTTTATTCTTTTTTGCACAGAAAAAAACAGATTCAGTTAACTCTTGACCATTGTTATTAAATTTATGGATCTGAACTTAAGGAGTATCTGAAAAAAAAAATTAAAATATATGAAAAATGAAAATAACGTCAAATAAGTCTAGGATAATTTTATTCATAAATAAATTTAGTATAATAATTTTTTTTACCAAAATTAAATAATATATGTACGTAATTTAATATAATAAACTCAAAATAAACAATTATGCATACAAATAATTGTTTTACGCGGGTTATTATGTATAAAATTATTACCCAAATTCAATTATGCATACAAGGTGGTTTTCTTGATAGAATTGAATCAAATAGGCTGAATTGGTTAATCATTTTGTCTTTTGATAGTAAAACTTTATAATTACTTGATTATACAAATTAATAAATTTACGATTAAAAAACCTAAAAACATCTAAAAATTAATAATTAATATTAAATTAAATCTCTTTATAAATTTTACCTAATACCTCACTTTTTCTCTGTTGTTGCTGCTTTTCCATTTTTGTAAAGGTTTAAATGAGAGAGTATTTATATATGTAAAGAGTTTTTTTTCTACATTCTTCTTTTTCTCTTTCTATACCTTTATCCTTTCTACTACATTATTTCACTTTAAAATAGAATGAATGTTGACATTTTTTATTTCATTTTTTTTCTTAGTTACATACATCACTTATTACATTTATCATTTCTTCTTCTTCTTCTTCCTGTATTTGTCTTCCTTCCACCGAAGTTGACCTAAAAATGGGGTGAATGTTATTTTTCCTTGAAAATCCAAAAAACGAGTAGAGGAGGGTGAAGGAAAAATAGTGTTTCATACGTGCACTCCATCCAAAATTGCATATAGAAACTGAAAGTTTGGGGACTAATGGCAAATGGAGTAAGGTTTTGAATAAAAGGTTGGATGAATGTAGTGAAGTTGAATGGAATTGGTAAAGAAAATAAAAGAAGAAAGTATGTGGTTACTTCCATTTCCATAAAGGGACATCATTAGAAGAGACAAAGTAAAATGGGTTGTCCACCTTTGAGCAATTGGAATATTTACTCTCTTCCTTCAAAGCAAAACGAAGTTGTTTCCCCTGAAACTCAACTTCATGGATGAGCTTGCGTGTTGCAGTTGCAGTTTGACCTAAAGCCAAAAGGAACAATAAATGAATCACACTACCACCTAATCTACGTCTTGCACTTCCAATTAGTCAAAGTGCCAAAGGTTTTGGAGTGATTGCAAATTATCAGTCAATGCACTAACACATCTACACTTTAATGCAGAAAAAGTATAAGAAAGAGTGGACGTGGTTCATCCATTTTACTTTTATGGGAGAATTAACAAAATAAGAAACTGAAAAATAACATTCATACCAAAATTCATGGAAGGTGCTCATCGACCAAAACTGGTGGCTGGAAAAGAAAAATGACCTAGTTCATCTTACTGGAATTAAAGGTGTTTAGTGCATTAGTCTTCCTCTTCCATCATCACTTACATGCATGAATGTGAACGTGGTTCATCCATTTTACTTACATTTCAACAAGTTTTCCCACATGTATAATATGAATGTCGTTATTCTCACAATGGCATTGTCTCAAATTAATTCCAAATTAACTTTTTTTTCTCTGTGTTCTAGGATAGTACAAGTAACAATTTCCTTAAATTTCCGCTTATAACTTTTTGTTTGGTTCCCTTCAAACTATATCTCATCTCCTTTATTAGTAAAGCTTCAATCACAAAACTTTGCAAAGAAATCAACTACGCATGTATATTCTAATACGTGGTCGATCGCTATGCGTTTTATTATCTGAAAAAATAAATTATTTTTTTAGTAAATTTAAACTAATTTACAAGTATTTTTCTATAAGTATTTATTTAAAAGTTTACTCAAACATGGTCTAGTTTGAATTATTTACATTCTGGTTCTTTCTTTCTTATGGAGTTTAAAACTTGGAGGAGAAATATTAGGTTAATGGAAGTCAGCCACTAGAAGTTTATGGGCATCATGATACTACTTTATCAATGAACAGTGTAGTCGAAGAAATACTATAAAAAGAAGTGCACCATGACACTCTATTCACAACAGATCATATGCTCCTACGAAACCTAATAATATTATTCATTTGCTTGATCTAGCTCCCTATCATGGCTGTAAAATTCCTATCCTTAGCCTTCATTGTTGTTATTATTGTGTCGTGTTCCTGGCTGAACATCCAACATGCGATGGCACGACCTCTTAACACTCTAGTGCTGCATGAAGATGCTGATGAAGAACCAAGGAGAACCATTTTGCAGTTGTCAAACACAGTTTTGAGAAGCTTGAATGTGGGAGATGGAGAGAAGAATGTTGTTCAGAAACTAGTAATCGACAGCAGTGGTCCAAGCCCTGAGGGACCAGGGCATAAAGTGGCACTACCTTCCCACTCTCAACCAAACAATTAGAGCTTCATAACTAAGAAAACTACCACTCAGATAACACTTTTCTTTTATTTTATTTGAATATTTGGCTCGTGCCAAATGCTTTTTTGTCATTGTCATTGTCTTCGTTTTTTTTTCTATAAATTATATAGGGAGTTCATTTGTCATTGTTATATGTGATACTGTTCAGATCTTCTACACCATTAATGAATTCTGTGATGTAATTTATCTATCTATAATATTAAAGTTTCATTAGAGTTCGTATTTGCTTCTTTTTTTCAAAATTCTTCCTATTTATTCATTTATTTTTGGTGATTTTAACCTTATAATTTTAATAGGTAGCAGAAATACAATATTTGTTTAATATAACAGAAAATATTTATTATATATATGTAGTACCACACTTTCAGAGAATAGGTATAAAGTTTTAAAGTACTGGACCAAACATAGCCTAAAATGGTGAATAACAACGGCAAGAAGAGACAATTTGAGGTTCTCTGGAGCACCAGCGTGTAAGATCTTTGCAAACTCCATTGGAGGATACTTGAATAAAAATGTTGGTTATTCTTTTTCACACTTTTCCCTTCCCAATTTAGCATATTTGAGAAGAGAAACCTAACACGTTTTTCCTCAACTAATATAAGCATCAAAATTCAACATCAAAGTTTCATAGCAATATTCAAATAACAAGAAAGAAGAGCAAGATTCAAGCATCAAAATTCCAACAGTAGAAATTTAGGGCAATACTCAAGAGCCTATAAGACACATAAATCAACTAAAATTATGTATAAAATTCAAGTATAAAAATTCAGCATTAAAATCAACTAAAAAAACAAGGCTTTTTGTACATGATTAAAAAAAAGTAAGAAATGTACATATTATCTAAAAAAAAATTCAGACTAAGTTGGTGTCTCTAACTACATCAACTCAATTGACACCTCCGATTCAAATATGATGTGTACTCAAAATCATACCCTTGTTTTACAATATTACATTTTTTTTACTCCTATATGGTACAAATGCTGAGAACACAGAAAATTTTCAACACATGACACTGTGAAGATGGTACAACTGTGACGGGGTGACATAACTGTAGAGTGTTATAGTGACAAAAGTGTTACACAGTTGTGAAGTGATGCAGTAGATGGCAGCAAAAGCTAAGAGGATGAAAGAAAGAAGACGAAGGTGAAGGAGTGAAAATTTGAAGTTTCTGACAAGTCTATGATCACCAGTATTGGATTTCATAACTACCCATTTGGAGAAAATTGGTCCAAAATTCTGTAATTTGTGTGAACCTGGAGTACCAGAGCATTAATTAACCTTCAGGGCCTAACAAAATATTTATTCCAAATTGTCTGAAAATAAACAAAAGCAAGCAATTCATGCAGGCTGCTCCTAAACTGGTGGCTTACAATCATTTCACAAAAAGAAAAATGACCAGCATTCATTAGTCTTCCTTCTGCATGATGCCTTGGTTACATGCATGAATGTGGTCATTCATTTAACTTGCATTTGAACAATTTTTGTTCTTCCCACAGTATAATATTGAATGTCATTGTCGTCCAAATGAAATTGTCTCAATTAAAACTTTTCACAGCAGAACATGGAATAATTCTAATTCAATATGTGCATCACATGATACTATGTTATCAATGAACAGTGCATTGGAGGAAACATTATAAAAGAAGTGCACCATGGTACTCTATTTCACACATTAACAAAATCATATACAGCTACAAAGCCTAATAAATAGTTCATTTGTTCGATCTAGCTTCCTATCATGGCTGGAAAACTACAATCCTTAGCCTTCATTGTTACTATTCTGTCATACTCTTCCTGGCTGAACATGCAACATGTGATGGCACGACCACTTAACCCTCTGCATGGAGATGCTGATGAAGAACCTGGAAGTACCATTTTGGAGCTGTCACAGAGAGTTGTGAGAAGCTGGAATGTGGGTGATGGAGAGAAGAATAGCATTCGCAAACTGATAATCGATAACAGTGGTCCAAGCCCTGCGGGACCAGGGCACCCTGTTAGGTCACAGCCTCACACTTCACACTCTAAACCCAAGAATTAGAGGTTCAGAAAGAAGACAATTAATTACCACTCAGCACAATTAATTACCTCTCATGTTTCTTGTTTCTTTTTAATTTACTTTTCTTATATATAGTGAATAATTGCCAACTCTGATATTGTCGAGATCTTATACACAATTAATGAAATCTGGTTTTTTTTTTTCTATTAATTTTTCTTCAGTCTCACAATATTTGTTGTTTTAGATTTTTCTTACACAAATCATGAAAAATAAGTATTTTCTGGGTATCTTTTTTGGCTGCTGTCAAAGGAACTAGACAAAACAAAATGGGTGGGAAATGGAAAACTTGGCTCCACCGGAATAGTAGTTGAAAGCAACAACAACAACTGGAATATAATTATCACACAATGTGTTAGCTTTGCTCCATTTTCCTTCACAAATTACACAACTATTCAGAACCATGCGCTAAAAATATATTTTACCAGAAAAATCGTACATAAATTACAACTTAATTTTATTTCTTTTATTGATAAAAATAAATATATTAATAAAATTTGTATCAAAAATATAAAAAATAATTACAAAAATAATTATAAGTACATAACTATAAAAAGATGTGTTGAAAATTTAGTAATTAACAAAATAATTATCATTTCATTACCATTCAATAACTTAACATATCTTATACAAGATAAAAAATTTATACACCATTGAACAAAAGTCCCAAATTTTATACACCATTGACCAAGTTATGACTTGAATTAAACCAAAAATCTCATATGCACCTACCTTTTCATTCCGAAATAACATCTCATTTCTATGTAACCAAATAGATCACACTACTCCAATCCAGAGTATATTCCATACTCTCTTAAGATATTTAGTTTCAGTTATCCAACAATATTGAAGTAAATGTCTTTTTAAATTACTTGCCCTACATGTATTTATTTCAAACCACAAATAACATTTATCCCAAAAAGCAGTAGCTACTTTACATTTAAAGAATAAATGTTTAATATTTTCACTTTGCCGTCCATATAAATCACAATTGAGATTTGTCAATCTATTCCTTTAATTGTCTTTCTCCAAACCAAATGTACTGCTTTAGGAATTGTTTTAATCTTCCATAATCTTGTGAAAAATTCTCTATCCTCTTCTTACAAGTTTTGATAAACTTAAAATCTAATTTATCATCATAAAATTATTTAATAAGATAATGATTATATATTTTATATAGGGTTTAGGGTTTATATATATATATTAATTTAGTTGTATTTATAGATAATATGGAATCTTAGAATTTAGTGTAGGGTTTAAGGAATTATAAGACTTTGAAAGGCACAATATGTACGTAAAGTCTCATTCCTGCAACTGCAGATTGGTTATCCACCAAACCGATGGCTTGTCTTATGATGAAGGAAGAATGAACTAGTTCATGTTACTGGAAAAGGTATGCACTATACACTGCATCTAACTACATAGTTGAGAATGCATTAGCCTCTCCTTGACGTCAAAGTGGTTCATCCTTTTGAATATTTGATCAATTTCACTCGATTTTGAGTTTGAACAACGTTTCTCTTCTAATGCTTAATGTGAATGCTTGTCACTGTCGTCCTAATGGTTTTTGTTTGATTCAAAAGTCCAAAATTTCTCTCCGGGACCAGATTGCAGAAGTGAACCATTAATCAATTTCTTTGTTTTCCCACGTTGAAAGCATCTATGACATGTATTTTACTCCAAACCTACGTTAGGACGTTAGGTTATGTTTGGGAAATTAACTACATTCGGATCATACATAAAAAGTAAACAAGTACCTTACAAATTTTTCCTATATAAAATTACATTATATGTGATTGTCTACATTTTACAAATAACGTTACAATCAACTAAAACAAATTAATATCTTCACAAATTTCTCTTTTAATAGATTTTTGTTTTGGATAATTTGATTAATCTACAATTCAATTATACATTGTTTAGTCCATTTTTCTTTCTTTTTTTTTAAAAAAAATAACCTAATTTTTTATAGGTATTTTTCTCAGTTTATATTTATTTTATTCTTCTTTATTTGTGTTTTATTTTCAATAATATGTTTTTCTTCATTCTTTTATAATCGTTTTTTTTTATTTTTTATATATGACTAGAATTTTCTTAAAATACAAAGTAGATCTCGATAACATATCCATCTAATAATTTAAATTTTAAATTAACATTCATAAATAATCATATATATAGTATTTACTATTATTCAGTAATTTTTAGTTTAATTCTCAATTTTTAGAATTATAACTAGAATTAACATTTTATTTTAAAAAAAAAAGTTTAGCTATACACAGATTTATGTCATAATAAATTTATCTAAACCCACCCTTTAATCCAATAAAAAAATTAGATGGAATTAATTTAAAAAAATTTATATTTTATGTTAAATCCAATTAATCTAACCTAAAATGGGTTAACTTAAGTTAGATTAATTGAGATAAAATTTAAAAAATATTTTTTTTTAATTTTTAATTTAAAAATATTTATTATTATTAATTATTTTAAAATAATTTTGAATTCAATTATAATAATCTTAATTAAAAAGAAACAAAAAATAGTAAACAATAATTTTTAATCATAAAATGATATAATCTCTTTTCTTTAATTTAATTTATTAAATAATATAAAATTAGAATATAATGATATCAAATAGCTTATAAAAAATGAGTTTTTTTATACTAACATATTATGAACATTTTATAGTAAAAATTAAGAATAAAATTTGTTTAATTTATATTGTATGAATTAAATTTGGACACAAATTGAATTCTTCACCTGGATAACATAAAAAGTGCCACTCCGTCCTCATATCTCATCGGCCATTATAAAAGCCACTCATTGAACACATTTTTGCATATCTCTCTTCTCTCTCTCCTTTTCCTCCATCTTAGTCTGTTTTTGAAAAGTTATTTATTCTGAATCCATGGCCTCAGGTGACAAAACCCAAGAAGAAGAAGAGCTTCACGTTCTTCTCGTGGCTTTTTCAGCCCAGGGTCACATAAACCCTTTGCTTAGGCTAGCCAAAAGCCTATTAACCAGAGGCCTCCACGTCACCCTCGCCACCACCGAATTAGTTTATCACCGCGTCTTCAAATCCTCCACCGCCGACGCCGACGCCGTCCCCTCTTCCATCACCGTCAACGGAATCCAAGTGATTTTCTTTGCCGACGGCTTGGGAAATGGCGAAAAGAAAACCACCCCTGACTCATACATGGAACTCATAGGAAAACTCGGACCCATTAGCCTCTCCAACGTCATAAAAAACCACTTCCTTGATACTTCCAAAAAACTTGCTTGCATCATCAACAACCCTTTTGTCCCATGGGTTGCAGATGTAGCTGCCAGCTACAACATCCCTTGTGCATGTCTCTGGATCCAACCCGGCGCTCTCTACGCCATATACTACCGTTTCTACAACAACTTAAACCAATTCCCCACTCACGAAGACCCTTCAATGAGTGTCAAGTTACCAGGTCTTCCATTACTACAACCCCAAGACCTTCCTTCTTTTGTTCTCCCATCAAACCCTTTTGATAGCATGCCCAAGGTGTTGGCCGAGATGTTCCAACACATGAAAAAACTGAAGTGGGTACTCGCAAACTCCTTCCACGAGCTGGAGAAAGAGGTCATAGATTCCATGGCTCAGTTATGCCCCATAAAAACGGTGGGTCCACTAGTCCCTCCCTCGTTACTTGGCCAAGACGAAAACGAAGACGTGGGAATCGAAATGTGGAAGCCACAGGACTCGTGCATGGAGTGGCTCAACCACCAACCTCCTTCTTCGGTTATATACATATCGTTTGGGAGCCTCATTGTGTTAACCGCTAAGCAATTGGAGAGCATAGCGAAGGCTTTGAAGAACAGTAACAAACCTTTTCTTTGGGTGATTAAGAATAAAGAAGGAGAAGAAGCGGTTCCGCTGCCAGAAGGGTTTGCTGAAGAGAGCAAAGAACAAGGCATGGTGGTGCCATGGTGCCCGCAAACGAAGGTGCTGAGTCACCCTTCGGTTGCATGTTTCTTAACGCACTGTGGGTGGAATTCGATGTTGGAAGCCATAACCGCCGGCACGCCCATGATTGCATGGCCTCAGTGGACCGACCAACCCACAAACGCGAAACTTATTTCCGATGTGTTTCGTTCGGGGGTTCGGCTCACGCAGGGGAGCGATGGGTTTGTGACGACGGAGGAAGTGGAACGGGCTATTGAACAGATTTTTGCGGCGGAGGAGTTCAAGCAAAACGCGTCGGCGCTGAAACGGGCGGCGAGAGAGGCGGTGGCTCACGGTGGCTCGTCGGACCGAAATATCCAATCGTTTGTGGATGAAATTGTTGGTGGAAAAATAGATGCTTAGTTGGACATAACAGCCAATTCGGTTTCTTGTCAGCATTGTAGGTTGACAAAGTTGTTTGGACTTTTATTTCTTTTGTGTTCTCCAAGAAAAGAAAAACATGTCAGAATAGTTAAAGTTATAAATTAGTTAGATATTTTGATTATTATTATTTCAGAATTACTTTTATTATATTTAAAGTTAAAATAATTAATTAAAACCACTATACTAGTAGTAAGCATTCATATGCTCCAATCAGATTTATATATCAGTGAATATTCATATTCTTCAATCTTATCAAACAAAAATTATGTCATTTGTTTCAAACATATGTAATTTATAAGAACATGTTAATTAATTAATTAAAGATATCTTAGAAAACATAACTAATACATTATTAAATTATAAAAGAATTTTAAAATTAATATTCCTGTATTTTATGAAAAAATAGTAAAAACTTTATTGATAAAATTTACAATAAATAAAGTATAAAAAAAAAATATTTTTTTTTTAATCTGTAACATCACCTTGGAAAGATCGAGTACGTCTCTTGGGTTATTTTGATTCCAAGTCTGTGGCACGAGGTTCAGTTGAGGTTGTGTTGTGATATTCTTAGTATGTTTTGTCGTTTTCTAATATCTTCTTCTACTTTCTTTCGGTAGAAAATGTTTTTTTAAATAAAATGTGACTTTGTTTTTATATATAACTTGTATTATGTATTATGATTTATGATATTTTTAAGAATTCAATTAAGGTTTAATAATTATTTGAATGTGTTAACAGTAGTATATTTAAAATTTTCAATCTTGTGATTGAAGAGTGTTTTGTTATTTTCGAAACCTTTTAAGTATTAAATGAGGGAAGTCAAACAATCAAATTGGTTTATATGAATGAATGGGAAGAAATTCATTAGCATTACAAACTCACCCTCATATTCAAATTGAATACGTTCTTTTAAGTGCTTGTTCACACAGATCTATGACTTTTATAAATTATGATTTAACTTGTATAAATTTTCATAATTACTTTTTAAGTTTGATTAAGTCTTTTGATGATACTTTGGATTAATGACAGTGGTCAACATTGCTGAATTTTTTCAGATTAATTTATCTAATTCTTAGATTATTTTTGCTGAGCAGAATGAAATATGAACATGAATAGGAAAAAATATAGTATTTTTTTTTTCCTTACTAATTTTGGTGGAAGGAAAGTAGGGGAGAGGGTAGAAGAAGTAGTTGATAGGTATGACTCATAAACGATAAGGTTAATGATGTTTCCTCCATCTCCTCCGCTTCCACGTTTCCATTTTACAACACGTCACCATTTATCATCTTTAACATCAAATACTTCATAAACATTTTCTTCTAACATCCATATATCTCTTTCTCTTTCTATAATGCATGCTTTAAAACTCAATAGAAATAGCATTGTGTGATAAAAATATACGTGCGTAACATTACTTAGCAAGAAGAAGCAATGTTAAATTGTTAATCCAAGTACACAAGATCGACACGTAATGGAGATGTTGACTATACATTATATTATTATTATTTGTTAAAAAAATTATTTACTTTCACAAATTCAAAGGACAAACATATAAATTTTATCATTAATTTTTATTTATAATAAAGACAGTCAAATATAAATTACGTCACTCCAAAGTTAATTTAATTTAAAATCTAACCTTTTGCCATGTATGTTTGTTTTGGAGGGCTAATGGGAATTAATTTTGACATACTGGAACTTTATTTTGTAAAAATATAAATCTAATTATGGATGTATTTTGTTATTATATTTTAAAAAAATATTCTTAAAATATTATTCTCATGTCGAAAAAGTTTTTCAATTCAAACATAATTGTTAATATTAAAAAAGTTTTTTTCAACTTAAACTGATTCTTAATAAATAATTTCAATTAAGTTCAACTATTTATTAACAAATAATCTTGTATTTAATAATATATTATATAAAATTTAATATATTAAAAAATATTTAATTTATATTAAATAATTTTATTAATATGATTTTAATATTATATAAAAATATTGTAAATTTTATTTATTTTTAAAATTAATTCAGAAAATAAAATTTTAATTTTAATTATATATTATAATTTAATGTTATTTTTAATTAATATAAGATTTTTTTAAAACAAAATTTGAGTATAAGGGGAAAACATAACTTCAGTTTAGAACAAATTTGTTTTCAAAACAAAAATATCTAAACATGATTTGTGTGAAAATAAATTTTAACCAAAATTAGTTTCACAAAGGTTTTTCTAAACACGTGGCTTCAGGGTGAAACACTTTCATCATAGTCAAATCAAATCGAATTTGGCTAAAGTTTAAGATCTTTGCCTGCAAAATCAAATTTTAATTGAAGCAAAAATAGAATACTTATGCAGTCAATTTGAACTTTTGGTTGGTGGTTCTGTTTTCTCTAATTTACTACTTTCTGCTCAAAATGAATTTAATTAGAAGTTTTCAATAAATATTTTAAGCCAAAAGAACCACTTTCAGTTACTTAAAATTGAATTTTAATGAAAGTCCATTCTATGATATTGATTGATTTTAAAAGAATATATAAAAAGAGAGACACGCAGACAAATCTTAGTTGGCATTCATTTGTCATCGAGCTTAAAGCATTTCTGATTTGTCTATTCCACGCAACAAAGATACTTTTTTTTTTTCATGAAATGACATCATTGAGTATGAATATTCATATAATTTAAGTTATTAGTTTTATAATAGTTCGTTAGAATTTATTTTAATATAATTTCTAATAGAATGACAGCATCAAAGTCTTTTAGAATTATATACAAAATAAAGTCCATGATTTTAACTTTTTTAAGATTAAGTACTTAAGACATATATTTTCTATAATCATTATATTCTAATCTTTAAATATATATATATATATATATATATATAAAAGTGACAATAACCTTTTGTTATTAATTTTTTTTTATAAATTCACATTATGAACCAAAATAGATTTGTTTATTCAATTTGAGAATTGAAAGTTAATTTTTTTAAGGAAATAAAAACATTATCGTTGAAAACATTAATATAAGCAGCAGTTAGCTAATGTAACAAAAAAAAATTAAAAAAAAAAAAGAAAAGAAAAGAAAAAAAGTTGTTACCTAGAAGTTATCGATAGAATATGTAAATATTCAAACATTTGGTTTTCATGACTATAAAATTGTTTTTCTCGTTACGTCTGAAATACGAAAACCCACTTTCTACGTATAATTATTAAAAAAAAAAATTGTATAAAATTTTACTTTCATTTATTCAAAGTCCTTGTCTTTGTCTCCACATTCTTTTTTCTATTATTTCGATTTGTCTGTCAAACAAATTTATTTTAAAATTCAATAAAAAAGTCATGTCATAACCTAAACCAACCAACCACCACATACGTCTTCACTACGTAGCCTCGTTGTATCCGTACAAACCTAAAACTCTACGTTTGGGCGCGGAAAAAAACACAAGAAAATAAAATCTTAATACATAATGTGTTAGAAAATAAAATTATATTAAAAGATTAAATATGTTTTTAATCGTTTTATTATTTTTGAAAATTATTTTAATTTTTGTATTTTTAGATCAATTCAATCTTTTAATTTTTAAATATATATATTATTATTAATTTTATGACGTCACATGAGTGAGGATGTATGGTATATAAATGATATAGTGGAGGCACATTATCGCTATATATAACACAAGAAAAATAAAAGGAGGTGAAGGAAGAAGAAAATGGAGTCTGAAGCTCCTATTCACGTCCTCATGGTGTCCTATCCGGGACAAGGTCACGTAAACCCTCTCCTTAGACTTGCCAAGTTTCTTGCTGCTAAGGGTCTCTTTGTAACCTTCACCACCTCGGAGACTGTTGGCAAACACATGCGAAAAGCTAACAACATCACTCACAAATCAGTCACTCCCGTTGGTGATGGTTTTCTCAAGTTCGATTTCTTTGATGATGGTGGCTTGGTAGATGGTGATGATGGTAAGGTGAAAACTATCAGTGACTTCAGTGCTCAGGTTGAGCATTTCGGGAAGCAATATGTTTCCCGAGTTATCAAGGAACATGCTGAGGCACACCAACCAATTTCATGCATCATAAACAACCCCTTTGTTCCATGGGTTATTGATATAGCTGCTGAGCATGGTATTCCTTCTGCCATGTTATGGGTTCAATCTACTGCTGTTCTCACCGCTTACTATAGTTATTTCCACAAACTGGTAACGTTCCCTTCTCATGATGAACCTTATCTTGATGTTGAATTGCTTTCTGTAGTCCTTAAATACAGTGATGTTCCAGACTTTCTGCATCCTTTTAGCCCATATCCATTTCTGGGGACACTCATATTGGAACAGTTTAAGAACTTGTCGAAGCCGTTCTGTGTGTTGGTGGATAGTTTTGAGGAACTAGAGCATGATTTCATAAACTATCTATCAAAGTTCGTGCCTATATGGGCTGTTGGTCCTTTGTTCAAGATCCCAACAACAGCAGGAAAAAGTGATATTCGTGGTGATTTTATGAAGAGTGACGATTGCATAGAGTGGCTGAACTCAAGGGAACCGGCATCTGTGGTGTATATTTCCTTTGGGAGTATTGTGAACCTGCCTCAAGAACAAGTGACAGAAATTGCACATGGATTATTGGACTCTGAGGTTTCGTTTTTGTGGGTTATAAAACCACCTCCGGAGGAATTTGGGGTTCCTCCTCATGTTCTGCCGGATGAGTTCTTCGAGAGGACAAGAGAGAAGGGCAAAGTGGTGCAGTGGAGCCCACAAGAGGAAGTGCTGGCTCATCCTTCGGTGGCATGTTTTGTGACACATTGTGGTTGGAATTCTTCAATGGAAGCACTGACTTTGGGAGTTCCAACGTTGACATTTCCAGCATGGGGTGACCAAGTGACAAATGCAAAGTTTTTGGTGGATGTTTATGGGGTGGGGATTAAACTGGGTTATGGGAAGGCTGAAAAGAAAGTTGTAAGCAGAGATGAGGTGACGAAGTGCTTATTGGAAGCAACAGTAGGGCCAAAAGCAGAGGAGTTGAAGCAAAACGCGTTCAAGTGGAAGACGGCTGCAGAGGCCGCAGTGGCTGAAAATGGCTCCTCTGCCAGGAATCTTGATGCATTTGTGAAAGATATCAAAAAGCTTGGAGTTGGTAGGGTCAACGACATATGAATCTACTTCAACAGAAATACACCACTTTCACATGGCATCTTTGCTGCACTGCTACAGATAAATTAAATGCAAGTAGGTGGTCCGTTGCACATTGATGATACAAGCAAAATAAAATCTATGCCCACTCTTCCTTTTGCTTTTAAGTCTGTATATGCTTTACACATTTAGACATTTGATTTATTTTTCAGAACCTGTCATGTTGGAGATGAACGTCAAATATTTATAGTTTACGCTTAAAATTCATCGACGCGAATTCAACATCTAGTTACTTTTTTTAACGTTCCCAACACTTTCACTCTTTCAAGTTAGATCAAATTAAAAACAAACTAGGCTTAGTCATCAAACGTCAATAGATGTACTCGAGAGGTTGTTGATTTTTCAAATCGTCGGAATTTTGATGAATATTTTAAGATGAAAAAAAAGCATAAATAAAAAAAATTGAGAGGACCAACACTCTCTTCGGCCCATTAAAAGCTCCATGACTGGGGACGGTGGTGATGATGGATAAATTAAACTTAATTGAGTGGTTTCATGTTTTTTCA
The DNA here is from genome assembly GCA_016859785.1 of Macrotyloma uniflorum. Lineage (NCBI taxonomy): Eukaryota > Viridiplantae > Streptophyta > Magnoliopsida > Fabales > Fabaceae > Macrotyloma > Macrotyloma uniflorum. The sequence continues at coordinate 1,498,467 of BDMB01000018.1, forward strand.
GAATATATCTAAACATCGTACTTCTTTCATGTTATATTTTTATACGCATAAAATGGTTTGTGATCAAATAAAAGATGACGCTTTGGTAACTAATCATTATAGTATGCTTCATAAGCACATTTGAGTGGTCTCAATTTTTTTCATTGAATGGTTTCAACCTTTTTGATACGATGAATGTTGTTAGATTTGACCTTTTTTCATTGAATGGCAAAATAAGACCATGCAATGCCAGTCTTTATAGACGTGTAAATTCTTTACATGGAAAATGATGGTCGAGTGACTCAACCCACAGAATATTAATAGTTTAACTTTACAGAAAGTGAAATACTTTATGGACCCATAGACGATTATATTACATCCGTCATACCGGCGGTAGGAGGCAAACTTTACATACTACTAAATTTTCCGGTTGACTTGAAAAAGCTAATCATAGGGTCATAAAGATCTTGTTTTGCTTGGAGACTTAAAATGAAGTCAACATGACCGTAGTTTTCAAGATAAATCACCTCCGGCGTGGATTGCAATTCCTTGAGCGTGTGCTGGAAATCAGTTATATCTGCTAAAGCATCGTTTCCACCGTAAGCCATCCACAGAGGCAGTGATTTGGGTATACGGTTAAGGTCGAACTTTGGTGGTTTGAACTTGCCGTACTCTATCATATTTTTTAGCTTTCCGTAATCATACTTAGAGAAGGTACCTTTGCGGATCACTGGTGAGCAAACGAGGTAATCAGAGACAACCATTAAAAAGAATAATGGCACATGAAATGAATATTGATACCTAGACCATCATAAAAGAATGCAGTAAAAGCCAAAGTAGGTAATCACACTTGGAATGTCAGTACAGAAAATTCTAAATGAAGTTCAAAAGACATGCTCTTGGAAATCAACAGATATTTAATAACATCAGCTAAGCCTTCTTCCCACTAAGTAGAACCAGTTACACGGGCTATTATACACCACAATAAATCAAAGATAAGATAAATAATAGAATTTCAGTGCGCTCATCTGCTGGTTCATCACCAGCTAAGAAGGAAGTGATGACAGTTTCTTGTTAGAATTTTTGTACAGGTGTGGTCTTTGGCTAGATAAGGCATGTCATACACATCATATGCATAAATATAGATTACCATGTGAAGAAAATATAGCAGAACTTGCTTAGCTAATCTACTTGCACGTTTGTAAATAATACTATCCCATTTGAGGAAATCATCAGAATCATTCTACTCTTGTAAACATATAACAAGCATTATTCGGTCATATTTACGAAGAGATAAACAATACTATCAACCACCAAAATAAACCAACAAAAATTAAGGTTGACGTTTAGACAAATTATCAAATTCATTTTCCCTGGCAAATGTACACACAACAAAACATTATCTCCAGAGTTCAGACTTATTTTCAAATATTTCTTATCCCATCCCTTCAAAGGCCAGTTTAGCTATTTGGCGTCATGCAAATGCTATGATTATTATTAGACATTATCAGAGGAAAATCATTGATGATAAGAAGTATTAGTATTCATAAGAGCAACAACATTAAATTACGGTTGCTAGTGGTACTGCAAAGTAAACCCTAAACACAAGCCACACAACATAGTTGGGAGTTGGGAATGTCATAAAGAAAGTGTCATTAAAGGCTACTCAAATGAAGATAATGAAGCATACTCTGGAATAGATGGTTCAAGTTTTTGGAGGACGATGGATGAGGTTCTTGTTCAAGATAAAATTCCACACGCGACTCGTTGAAGCAACAATTCTTCCCTGTAATTTCATCAAAGGTTTTAGAATATGTCTCATGCTACACAATCTTGACAAACTAAATAAAAATAATAAGTTTTTAGAGTACTATGAAACAGGAAAGCAAATGAGAAATTTATAGAAAAAAACAATTTCATTCTACGAATGGTATGAAAATAGGAGAAAGAATCGTCTTAGAAGCGTTTTACTTCCAACAAAGAATTTCCCCTTCCGTACAAACTTCCAAATATTCTCTGAATGAATCCTTCTATATCCTCATTCCCACTATTTAACTAACAGATCCCCTCTGACAAACTGTCCCCAACTATTTGTCCCATCCCCTCTGTCCTAAGAGAGAGGGTTCAGAAAGTTGCAATCTTTTATATGGACCAAGTTGAACTCCCTTGCAAACTCAGAAATGTTTTAAAATATAAACTCCTGGCACTTGCACATAGCAGGAAGTATCATGGTTGCTGCGAAAAATCAACTTATCTTAACTAACTACGGACACCTTAATGAGGTATGGGAGGAAAAAAGATTGAGAAATCCTATCAAGATGCAATTAGAAAGCAATTGTCTTGTCTTCACATGTCATGCACACTCACCTATTTATGAACCAAAGAAACAAGATGTTATAGCGCTACTAATGGATAATTAGACAAACATACAACAGCACATCCAACAGAGAACAAAGAAATCAATCCGTTGTACTTGTAATCCTCCCACCGACAAAGGCAATAGAGAACTCAATGATGTGGAAAATATTATTTGGATAGAACAGACAGTTTAACAGTCTCAAAGACACAATATCAACAAACAACTAAATTCAGCATGAAAATTCTCAGCCTAGCTCGTGAAATCATCAGAATGAAATACTTTTCTAAAGGACAGGAGAATAGACTGAGCCAAAGTAAAAGACATGAACCTGTTATGGACGAGAGCATGTCGTTGCAACTTAGGCGGGTATCACATAAGGAAACCAAGAGATTGGCCCCCCATTCGCTGAAAGTGAAATAAGAAAAATATATAAAGTGAACATTTGCTAAACTAAAAATAAATTGAAGAACATAAGCAAAAGAAAAGGAGAAAAATGTAAAACCTTTTGAAGTTTAGTTTATGAACACCCATGGAAAGAATCATCTGAACAAAACCAGTAATCATATCAAGGATCCATTTCTACAGCGAAAATTAATAGAACAAAGTAAGAAATACCTGATCAATGTGCATCTTAACCATTCTAAGTACAAGAGGTGCACTGATATGATCCAAGTATGATATTGGAGATAGAAGAGCAGCTGCCTCAACCTTTTTTACGATCTCCGGTTGAGTGAAGGCAGCAAAAGATATAATTGTCCCCTATGAAGCACGGGAAACTTATAAAATGTATGCTATAGCAACCGCCAAATAGAAAGTGAAAAGGACAATATCAAGAATCATAATTACCTGTGAATGCCCAACTACAAATATCTTTGACTTTGTTACTGAATTGATGTAATTGATCATTTCTGCAACATCATACAGGGCTAATTCCTGCCAGCTCCAATCCCAGAATTTCTACAAAGGGATCAACCAAAGCTCGATAAGTCACACAACACAAACAAGGTGAAATGTATTACAAACTTAACTAAATATTTCAGTACCGAACATCCAATGCTAAATTTTCTATTTTATCAAATACATCCTTAGTCACTCTATAGAGAAAAGAAGGGTTTCTCCCCTTTAATCTTAATATTTCTCCCAATGGTTTACAGTTGAAAGAAAAAAACAGCTTCATTCATTGAAAATAATAAAACAATAAAAACTATCATAAACAGCTAACAGGCACTCGATTAATTTTATAACACCAAGGAGAAAGCAAGCTATCCACCTTATTCTTCTCTGACAAAGATATATGCCCATGGCTCCAGCGTGTTCCGCGCACGTTTCCTACCCAAACATCAAAACCACGATCTGCAAGTATGAAGCCAAGTGATTGGTCCGGAGTATTTAGAAACCATGCGTCACCAGCCTGATCGCATCAACAAATCGCTGCTTAGATTCAATCAAACAGTTTAAAACTTAAAAATGAATTTCCCACTGCAAGTGTTAAAGAACTCTCCTCCCAAAAAAGTCAAAGGTTAAAACATATACCAACAATTTGGTCCTCCAAGCATTATCCTCTATCCTAAGCAGTTCTCAAGAATTGAATATCAATCGTTTTAGGTGCTAAACTGATATATTTTACAAATTCTTTTTTGGAGCTAATTCTTTGGGAGTTCTACTTAGCATGATTTCTAATTGTCAAGAAACTTTTTTTTTTTTTTTTACCTTAAAAGGACCATGTAGGAGGAGAGGTTAATAACCTAAGATTAAATTGAGGGTTTATTCATTTTGAATTCGGTACAAAAGGAGAAAAGCTTAACACTATTCCAAACACAGCCTAAAAACTGTGCAAATATAGAAGTGGACTGCAGTTACAAAAACATTTGGAAATTTCCTAGACATCAAATCAAAGCCAATCGAGTCAACGTGAGAAACGGAATGGGGAAATTGAAAACCAAAACATTAAGTTTGATGTGAGTGACGGAAGCAAGCAAGCAACATATTGTAGTGCAGTCAACGCATTCATAACATGAATTGTGATGAAAGCGAAGAGTAAAATGAGGAAGTGACCATGAATAGGCCATGCAGAAGCAGAACCGGAGGACCTCGTTCTCCGTCATTCCCAAGACGAAGAGAAGAAGAAGAAGAGACGCGCTGAAGACCTAGCAAGAAACCGTCCTTGGTTTGAGTCTGAGAGTAACAAACCAAACAAAGGAGTTAGTTATTCAATCTTCAGATTAAACGAAAACAGAAACATAATAAGAAAGAGAGAAGAAGATTGTACGTACCGTATATTCGGAACAGGGGTAACCGGAGGGGATAATGAGCTCTTGGCACAGAGTGGGTTGTTCTTTTTGGTGGCTTCCACCGCCGTCGAAGCTGAGAACGGGGTTCCCGTTTCCAAAGAGTATGGAGAGAGTTATGGCGAGTGTGGGGAAGAACCTCTGAATCCCCATCATCCCCCAAATGCATCCACCTGTGATCCTCTGCAGCTGCAACTCCCATCAACACTCATATATTGCTTGCAGATTGGACCATCCATGATCCGCCACGCGCCTCTCCCAGCGCGTCCTCTTCAGAAGTGCCAAATAGACTGTAAGAAAGATCTCAACTCATAACTGTTTATTATTCTGTCTCACTGCAGCGTGCTCCACGGGGTTAACCTATTATTCGCTCTATCTTTTATATTTTTAATTTTTATGAATAGTTTTTAATTAAATTCAGATAATGCAAAGAAAAAGTATTATGAATAGCTTTTAGTTAAATTCAGATAATTATTCATTGTCCTGTGTGGTTCTGTGATTCTGCATCCACATAGGTGAAAAGTGAAAACGTGGCATAGTGACTTGAGCAGAGTCAATTGTGGAAGTATTTTTGTTGCAAAGTGGAAGCATGTGTGGATAAGGGAAGTTTCATGGAATGGAAAAACATAGTCCTTAAAACCTTAAAAGTGAAGAAAGAAGCATTGGTTTAGCAGTGACGATAATGTTTGAGAAGGGTTGGAGCATAATCCACGCGCGCTGCACCTTCCCTTATTATAGTGAATTTTTAAGTATCAATAATTAGAGTCTCTGACTCACTCGATTCTACAAATGTTAGGTGTTTATAGAGGACTCTCTTTTATTGGTCCGCGTACTGCACCCGTGGACCCGCCTCAAAAATTGGGGACATTTTTAATCTTACAATTCACACTTTATTTTTAATTTATTTTCGTCTAAAAAAATATTTATCAATTATGTTATGTACAATATTAGTATATCAAAATAGTTTACAAGCTGAAAATTAAATAGTTTCGTGCTACTAAAAATGAAAACATTTTGTAAATACATTTTTTTTTTCAATTCATACAATTGTGTTTTTAAAATAAAATTATAATAAAAATATTACAAACCAATTGCGTAATAATTATGTAAGGGGATGTTTTTCTGAATTATATTAAATAATAATTTATTGGAAAATATTATACTGCATCATTCATAAAACTCAGGATTCAAATATTGAAAAATCAAAACATTTAACTAAATAAATTATTAAATTTATAACTTCAACTGCATTAAATTTAAAATAATATACAATCTTGGAGTGGTTGTTTTTCAATATTCCAGGTCACAAGACAGCTACTGGCGATTGTACCAAGTCTAATCCCCTATAAAATCAATGCCTTATTTATATGAAAATATAAATTATATCTGTCTGGAAATATGAGATTTACTGAATTATGATTCATGTGTTGAATCCTCGCGATGTAAATATTTTAGGGCACTTTAGGTTCCTAAAAAGAATATATACATGATGATGTATTAAGAGCATGAAGGCTTACACAAAAATAATCTAAACCATTCCATTCAATCAATTGAGATTAGTCAAGATTAACTGTTCTCATCTCCTCTAGTTATTTGATATGCTCCCTCTAGATAACTTCTTTCTCTACCAAAATATTAATTCTGAAACTGCTTCTTTTGATGCCATGAAAATAGAATCAAATGAATTCTAAATTCTTGATTTATGAACCAGAAAGGAAAGGAACCTCTGCTAGAGTTGGTAGGGAGATGTTGAGGTTATGAAGTGCTAAATAGGCAACAATACCAGCAGCATAACCTGCAAAAGCAAAGCCACTAATCTGCAAAAAGGAGATAAATGACTTCTGTCATGAACTACAGACAACCATTTTATTATATCAAATTATCATTATGTCTGATGTGTACAGTAGGAAATACCTTTCGTAAGTACCAAAAGAAGTCCACTTTTTCCATTCCCATGAACGCAACTCCAGCAGCTGAGCCAATAATTAACATGGATCCACCAGTACCAGCACAAAATGCAATCAATTGCCAGAACTCAGAATCTTGAGGGAAGGATGTGACATCATACATTCCCATTGTTGCAGCAACCAATGGAACATTGTCTATTACTGCAGATATGAGACCAATAGTACTTGCAATCAGTTCACTGCTAGCAACATGTGAATCAAGGTAGTTTGCTATTTCCCGAAGAATCCCAGCTGCCTCCAGGCTGCCAAACACGGTAGGTAAAATTGATAGAAAAAGAAAAACCAGTTAACATGAATAATTTAGAAATTTAAAGATATGTCAGGAAAGAATACGTAATCACAATTCATGCAAAAGAAAAATGTGTCCATTTCATAATAATAACAAGTAAATCAGGTAATATATCATCTTTCAAGAAGGATTATTCTTGGGAAGTCCAACTATATTTTTGGGGTATCGAAGTTTTGGTTGGATTTATTTCCGTAAAAAAGTTAAATAAGTTTATTTTCCATAAGTTAAAATCAGTTTTTGAAAAGGCTAAATTAGATAGCTTTCACAAATTAGCTTACAGGAGTTTATTTTGTTTTTTCCTACTTTCTGGAGAAAATTTATCAAAGTCATAGCAAGTCCTCTTCTATTCACAGGGACAATGAGATATAGTTGACATTTTTTCATGGATTTAAATGCACGAACACTCGGTTATAGTCTAAAGCATAACAGAGCACAAAAAAAAAATATATTTCCTTATTACCTGCTAACAGATAATAGAATTCCCAGGAAGAATAGTATTCCTTGAGTGTCTATCCTTGAGAGAGCCTGTGGTACTTTTAGCTTCTGCCTTTCAGATTCACCAAAATGGATTGCATCTGTGAGGATCCAAAGCACACCAAGTCCGAGCAACATACCCATGTATGGAGGCAACCCTGTTAGAGCCTTGAATACTGGGACAAAAATCAAAGCTCCTAAACCCATTGAGAAAACAAGCTGTCCTCGAGGAGCAATTTGTTCAGATGCCAAGACATTGGGAGAATTTTGTCCCTTCCCGTTAACTTCGCTGAGTAGAAGAAGAAATGCTAACATCATCTTAATATGTTGAGCTAAATCTCACTAATCAAAATCAGCCTTTATGGCTGACTTATGCTGTGTAAAAAGAGTACCTAGTCAGAGACATTAGAGCCAGTGGAACAGCTAGAGAAACGGCTGAAGGTACAAATAAATCCTACATGTCAATAAAATGCAATTATATACACTTGTTCGTTCTGCATTGCACTAAGTTGAATCCAAGTGTTCTTCATGCAATCACAGATCAGTAACGGAAAGACTTTCACAAAGCATATTTTAATATAAGGCAATTTTATGTTTATAATCACTGCAACCAAAGAATATTTGAGGAAGATATTACTTATTAGTGCAAATTTCATATACCACAAATTTATTTTGTGTAGTTTCAAGCAAAATCTTTCCGGTGATTCAAACAAACAAATCGCACAGGAATAAATTTCCAACAGATAACCTTCATTGTTTGAACTGTAGATATTTGGCCATGTATCCACAGCATAGTAGTTGTAACATCACCAATAGGAGTCCATGCACCCCCCGCATTTGCTGCTATAACAACAACAGCTCCAAGAATCCTGTCAACAGAATCCAAATCAACTGCTTGAGCATTTGATAAGGTGTAGCCAAACCACAGAATAGTTGGAGAATTCTAGAAATTGCAAACTCACCCACTCCCCTAAATGCTTATGCCCTTAACAAATTTTTTTTCTAAAATATCACTAAATACAGATTGTAAATTTATATGATAAGGCTAACACCAGTTCATATTATCTATGAAACATAGGAACTAGCTTAAGATTCATTTCAGGGGGAAAAATTGTAATGATCCCCCAAATAAAAATTGAGAATTTTTAAGAGAATGAAAAAAAAAAAAGCAAGAGTTTTGCAGTAAAATTGCTCCAGGAAGGAGCAGAGCTATCAAGCTTAGAAGTCTAATGATTAAAATCTTAGGCAATGATGAATGTTCCCAGTCTATCAATATTGTGGATTTTAGAAAATATGGTCATATTTAATATTTTATCACACGGGTTAAACATTACACTGGAAGTTAACAACATAACAGACACTTACTTTCGGTACTCTGATGGAGGTACTAATTTCCGCAATAGAGAAACCATAACTATGGTGGATGTAAGGTTGTCTAGAACTGAACTGAGAAAAAAAGTAACAAATCCAATCTGCAAATTGAACGGTAATTTGTCAACTCCCATTGCTGAGACAGAAAATAATTAGAGATGCAAATAAAGAAGATTTAGAATTTAGGGTTGGGGAAGGGGAAGGGGAAGGGGCAGGGGGATTTGGAGCATGTCTGGTTCAGCTTATTTTAAATAATAATTGTTTTTTTATCTACTTTTTGAGACCTTAAAAGAACAATTATTTTCCAAAAGCAATCAAGCAGCAAATGTGCACCAAGCCTTTTGCAATCTTTTGTTTGTCATGTCTTTTATTCTCTTAAAATGCCTATGTTTATAAGTACAAAAATTTGAAACTTTGTTGTTATTGTGCTGCTTAATTGGCATAGCATGATTTTGTGAAAAGGAGCTCTTGAATCTGAGCCCCTTCCTGCTGTTTGTATTATCCAAATTTGACCATAAACTGTAAACTAATGTAATCAAATTTCCAAGAACTCTCAATTTGCAAAGAATCTGTAGGAAGCCTTTTTACTAGGGTTGACCATGCAGGCACAAAGCAGTGAAAGAACTTACCACCCAAAGGAGAAGGCGTGGATTTCGGGTTGTTATTTTGTCAGTAACCAGCTTAAATCCTTGATGAGCATCAACAATCTCAACAATGGTCATTGCCCCAAGCAAGAAAAATACTATTTCACTGACTTCCGCAGATGCATGTGTAAGCTCTGAAACAGCTATATCAGTTGAAGGAGCCTATGCACAATCCATAAAAATAAATGGAAAACAGCAGTGGAAAATCCAATCAAAAGAAAGAAAGAGGAAGACAAAAACTGACTTCAAAACGTATACTATAAACTGATCAGTGACTGGACATGTTGAAGTTCAGCAAGTGAAGGGATATTGGGGATATTCTTGAGCCCAACCAATATTTGTCAAGTCACAAGTGTCTATAACTACCAGATCAGCAGGCAAACTATCATTTATTAAGTGGTTATATTCTGGCATGCTGCCACTAAGGGAGACAGTTTGTGTTACACACTGTGCGCGTCAATAGCTACCAAAAAATAATGTAATCCCCATATGAAAAACACAATCTTCAAGCTGTAGTGTAGTTTGAATGAAATCAACTTACATTCCTTAGGTCAAGAAAGCCCACCAAGTGTTACACAGAACCATAGTCAGGCCCTTTTTTACATGTAAAAAGTTAAGGGGAAGGGAGAGTTTACCCCCATTTACATAATTCTAGCTTAAAATTATTGCTAAGGTTGGGGGGATGGAAGGAAGGCAACTGCTTATTTTTGCGTCAAAACATACTGATGAGATGAGAAAAGCAATTTAGGTTCAAAGCAATTTGAAAACATTGCATCCTTTATTTCACCCTTGAAATTGAGCTTCTACTTAAAGGCTGGATATGGAAGGGTCATACTTTTGAACATAATGGTACTGGTACCACATACATAGAAATTGTCCTTATCCTAATCCTTGTTAGTGCGGCCTTATCTTTTGCAAAAATGACTAAATAAACATTAAACAATCACAAAGAAAAAATGTGTGTATATGGTATATGGTACCAGACACTTAAGCATCTCTTTTTCAATTGTGATTTACACATGCATATTCTGGAGTAGATGTATTAAGTGAATTCACAGCGTTCAGTGTCCTACGCATTTTCAAACAAACAGCGATCTAAATCTCAAAAGCATGACAATAGACTCTTTAAACCCAGACTAATCTCAAAAGTCAAAACAAGAAAAAAGGTAGACATTTACCCCAATACTCCGTATCACCCATAAGCTTACAGCCATCAACAGTCCCACTCCACTTTTATTGAAGGCTAGAGATTCTTCAAATATGATACCTGCATATCCAAGTACAAATAGCAATGCCATAGCAAGATCCTGCAGTCCAATGTCACAGAAAACAAATAACTATTAGAATAGGCATATTTAGAAACGTTTTCCTAAAAGCATGTAATTCATTGTGAAATGCACGACATAAAAAATTAGGATAGACCAATCGAGGACATTGATGAACCTGATTAGTGACCACCCAAGAATGGTTAATTGCCACTGCCCCAGTTGCAGCTGCTGTTAATATCGCTACAGCTTTGAGCGAATCAGTCTTAGGCTGGTAGCTTTCTTCAAAATCTTGTGAACTTGTTTCATCGAGTGAACAAAGGGGATCACAACTTCCTGATTCTGGTGTCAAGTTCTGATACCATTTTCAATGTGAAGAGTGGTGTGAGCGTTAACATATAAGGAGCAGTTTCTCTAACCTTGCAACAGAACCAATGTACACTCTTTCCATGATGCACACGTTAACTGACTGAATCACCAAAATTAACCGTTTGATTTTACATTTTTAGTTTCTCACTCCACTAACATTTTTATTTTTACTATTTGAAAGAATTGTCCAATCCATCAAACGTTACAGTGGTGAAGTAGAGTTATCCCCTTGATAAAAAATAATCGTCACATAAAAGAAACAAATTCCAAATAAAAACTGTTGGAATTGAATATTCAATCAATCTACTGCAAATTTGGATCTTTCATGCAAAAGTGAGGTACCCTTAACCCAGATTATGCACCCCAGCATCAAATATCCAATATCATAAACAAGAAAAACATTGACTAAAAGAACTTGGTTATGGGTCATACAGAAGAGGAACCTGAACCTGTGACTGTGAGCTTTGTTGAGGTTGAAAGGAAGAAGATGTAGGGTCTCTGGCCCTATCTTCAGCACGTGCCAATACATCGTGACGGAGTAACGTGGGAATGGTACCTGTGAATTTGGTTCTGCAAGAAGAGGAGCCAAAGAAAGGTGAAGATTCAACGGTAGAAAGACCATGAAGGTGAAGTCTTGAGTTACGCAACTGCTGGAACATGGACAAGTGTGTCCCAATTGAAAACGTAGCCATTCGCGCAACAACACAACCGAGTGAGTGTTCTTCGCAAAATGAGATAACATCACAACAGGGTTGGGTGTGTCAACATAGTATCTTGAGTACAAAAGAATAACATTATTACTTAATTACATTTTGTTTTTTACTCCAAATTGTTTGTGACCTTTTTTAATCCAATAACCATGTTTTTGTTATGTTCTATAAGCGTTGACGTTGGTCGATCGCAATAAAAGATTAATTTTTATTTTTAGTATTGTTAATGACTAACTTTTAATAGAAAAAGTTTATCTCTTTTTTTCCAATTATATATTTTTCATATTCAAATCAATAACACTGTTCAAAAGAATCAAAACTCTAATTTTACTCAAATGAACAATATATTACTAAAAGAAAGTCAATTTATAATTACACTTTTTAAATCTTTATTAAAATGATGTGAATTCTTTTAGGAAACAATTATTAATCTGTTTTTTTAGCTTTTAAAATAATCGATTTCTAAATAAAAATGTCACAATTTTTTTTTTAAAAATGAAGAGGAAATTATCTTGTTTATATTTTTATTATTTCAATTACTTTTTTAATCAATTTATTTTTTTATTTTGAAATGTATTTTCTTACATTTTCTTTGTAATTTTATATATATTACAGACATTAAAAAGCCACGTGGGACTTAAGGAGTGTGAATGTATGGTTATGGTGTGGAACAAGTATGAGCCACTGACACCGCTTCAACAAAAGCAAGAGATAAACCTTCAACTCTGCAAATCTGTAGGCACCGCACACTTGAGATAGTCGCAATTCACCACCATGGCACTTGTTCAAACCTCTGCTTCACTTTCTCTCTCTTTTCGTGGTAATCTTTCTCTCATGACTCTTTCCTTTATTCAGAAACAGTATCAAGTTCAATTTCTAACACCCAGTTGAACTGTATTGCAGATGCATATGTTTTCACAGCACCAAAATACTCTCCCACCGCTCACTTTCCTCATAGTAATTTGGTTCAAACTCGAGCATCCTTCATCGCTGGTTCCCCACTGTGTAAGAGTTATACTTCCCGTGGTTACTCCTTATATTGTTTATTTACTTTATAATGTGAAAACTGCATTCAATTATGCCAGTGTCACTGAAATCCATTCACAATAATTACTACCCTTAACTCCAAAATTGAATGCTTCGGTATCTTGGCGATATTGGGGTTCTTCCTTTTTATTTTCTGATGTTATTCTAACCAAAGGAATATTTTTTGCTTATGTCAGTTGGAATTCGAGATAAAGTAGAAGTAGTGATCTGGAATTCTCTGTGGGGTAGTCTATCTTAGAATATCATATTATGTGGGATTCGAATTGAATGAAAACAGGCTCATAAGTTTTGCAGTAGGAGGACTATAGGCCACAGCTTCCTTTGTTAATACTTAGCACTTCTTTTGGATCCTAGACTTAATTTTAGCCACAATAAAGTTGTACTGCGAAATTTAGTATTTTCTATATAAGGAAAACAATTCTTTCTATCTTGCGAGTTATGGCTTCTATTTTTGATAGACCGCATTAGTTAAGCCTGTGAACTAGCTAATTTGAAGCAATTGTGAAAGATGGTAGTGCAAATGCACAAATGCTATCTGAAACTTTAGCTGCTGATTTTTTTTTTTTCTATTTGTTATATACTTGCAACATTGTAGCACATCTGTAAAGCTTCTTATTTGACATTAGACTGTATGAGTTAAGCCTGTGAACTAGCTAATTTGAAGCAGCTGTAAAAGATGGTAGTGGTTCAACTGCTTTCTGAAACTGTTGATGCATTCATTGAGGAGGATTGTTGCCGTCCTTATCTTTTTGGTTTTACCATTTTCTTCTGGCCAGTTCTTAAATTGTCTAAAATTCACTCTTTATAAAATTGTAAGGTCCCTATTATGGGTTTGGGGGGATAGGGGAACTAACGTAATGTTGAAATAAAATAAGTTCCCTATTAACCGATTATGTATTGTTTGACTTGCCTCAAGTGATTCGAAGAAATAATGGAAGGAAATCCACATGGAAGGCAATGCCTGTTTCGATAAGATGTGAGCAAAGTACTCAGCAAGGGAACAGTTTGGATGTGTGGCTAGGCCGGCTAGCCATGGTTGGCTTTGCAGTAGCCATCACTGTTGAAATTTCCACTGGAAAGGGACTCCTAGAGGTATGATACAGTATACACTGTCGTAACTAGTGGATTATTACTTCAGGCCTGACTTAGACTGCAAGCACTTGTCTACGTCTTTGAGCCATGATCAAATTTATCATTTTTATCAAATAATTATCCCTTTTTATAGCCTCCACACCTGTCAAAAGTTTACTTTGATATACTAGCTGTAATAGACTTATCTTTATCTCTCGTTTTCTATACATTTATTGTGTTTATGACATCCAGTAACTTCAGCTGAAATGTTTGGTAACAATTAATAATCCAACAGTTCATGATGTTTTAAACTATTAAGTTCACAATCATGCATGTGAGTTCCCATACATTTCTGATGAATCTTAAATGAAGTAGAATGATGTCAAGTTTTGAGCTTCAAAGTGAATGCAACTCACTGAAACCTTAGCTAAGTTTACGGAGTTCCAATATTCCTTACTCCTATTTCTACCTCCCCTTGACCCATTCTAGAGTAATATTATTGCACATCTGTTGCAAAAGCATAACAGTATGCCTGTACTTTGATTTTGCAGAACTTTGGACTCGCAACTCCCCTGCCTACAGTTGCACTCGCAGTAACAGCACTTGTGGGTGTCTTGACGGCAGTTTTCATCTTCCAGTCAGCCTCAAAGAATTGATTACATATTTAGACTCGTTGAGCTTGTTGTAAATTCTGAAGCTCAGATTTCGTTTGTCGGAGATAAAATTTTATCATTCTTTTCTGTTTTATTTTACGAAAAAATTGGCATTTAAGCCTGAAAAGTCACAACTACGCCTTAAATTATAGTATGGCCCCAACTTTCCTTGTTGCCTTGCCTTCATCAAATACAGACTGCATTTGTGAATTATGTTGTCCTCAGTGCATTAGTTATGAATTAAGGAGAATTATTACTTTATATCGTGAAGAGTTGCATATAATGCATACTCACGCAACTAAAATTAATGTGGAAGAATATCCTGCTATACAAGGGATTAAAACTCTGTTTAGTATATACAACTGACTAATGGTACTTCAAGCAGAGTGTGTTCGTTTTGGCGGCAAAACTGTTATACGATTATATTAGATTAGCTTCAAGCGCATTTTGGTATTTCTTTGCTTTGAAATAGGCCGCATGGTGAGCGGCATGGATTTGAGAGTAATTTACACAAGATTAGTTACCAGTTGGAAACAGCTGCTATTGGAAGGTAAAGACATGATTCTGTCTTTGTTCATGTGTCGTAATCAGGATACAATCTCCTTTGCCATGTCTCTGAATTTGTATTCGTCATGTCTACTCAAAATACAAGAGATTTGCTTTGTGCCCTCATAGTGCAACCATGATAATCCATTTAGATGTCTCTATCAGATGAACTTTCTCACCATATAGATCAGAGTATTGATTGCGCCAACAGATTTTCTTTCTTCAACTCCACTTTGCATGCACAGTTCCATTGGTAAGAACATATCTCGACCGGCAAAGAGGTTCTTACACGAGTGTGAATGGAGGATTCCAATAGTAGGTCTTCATTCCTCTCAGGGAAGAAACTATTCTATACAAGCTAAAAGTGGGGAAAACCTTCAGCTGTTATTCAATGCTCAATGCTCGTGCTGTTTTTAGTTGTTAAATACAATATTTAATGCATAAAAAGAGGGAGTGGGAAATATAGCAGGGTCTCTTTTAGTTGTCATGGCACTGAATACCGGTGAAAATATGTTTTGTGATAGATCAGGTTCTAATGTGCAGAATATTGAATACAGAAAGGGCAGCTTTACTATGAGGGCAAAGCAAGGTTATAACTTGTTAGTCATTCCGTACCAATAGTTCTGTGTTCAGATAGAGTCAAATGACTCAACAAATTATTGTTTCAAGATCATATTTTATCTAAAAATTAGCTTGGCGTTCCGCTATACACTAAATGCTGAGTGCCGATTTGGCCTCTGGAGATATTACGTTACCAATACCAATGGACTTATATATGGTGGATAGCAATGACAGACGCATTACCTTGTAAGCTCTGAATGAACTCCACTCAAACGAACCATTATCCCACATTCAACTACTCTCTTGACGTGTTATTAGGTTCTAAAAGGAACTAATACCACCGTAATACGACCCAGATTTGCCTCATGCCTCCTTTAGCAGTATGAACTGTGAAGTGACTTGCAGGACCTTTCAAATGCCATGAGTGTCACTAGGTTGCTGACACGCAAATGGTAAGAGATGACTTCATTTTATCACCATATATCCTATCCCCACCATTATCTATAGTCCATTCTTCCTTTCCGTCCAGGTACATTCAAGGCACTTAGTCATGTCCCGCCAAGGACTCTATCCAGGTCTTGAAATGATTGGCTATTGAACATTATTTCGAACCAGGAAGCATGACATGAACCTAGTCACATTCCCTTAACAAATATTAGCCACAATTATGCACAACTTGATCTTCCACCCACAGATGGCCTTCCTAATTTTAAACAGACATTATCTAATACCAGGAAGGAAAATACTTTTCCGAACAATTTTTAAAATCATCAATAGTCAAAGGTGGTGGTATAAAATGAATTTGAAACGTTAGATGTCTCAATTACCAATCGATAGTCACTATCCTAATTTGAACCATATTTTCTCTTCTTTTTAAGAACCTTCCATGTTCATCGAAAATTAATTATGTATGGGGGAAGTTTCATGTGTTCCTAATTACTATATTGAGTTTATTATGCCCAGCAGCAAGTCAGTCACCTGTTACTGCTATAAAAAATAATTACAATAGCCATTGAATTAGCATTCATAATTTGAGTAATCTGATGTTTTACAGAAGTAATATAGTTATGGAAAGACCCTGAAAAAAGCAGATCATTATAGCAGCCACACAAAGACACTAAATTTCCATAGATTGTAGTCCCGTTGAAGCCTTTGATTTCTTCTTCTTCTTGGATCCATTTTTGTTCACTTTTTTCTTGGGTTGTTCCTCTACCACTGGTTGTGTCTTCTGTAAGTATAGCTGAATGGCGGAGAGGGGATCCGCTTGAAAGCTAGGATTCTTAAGAACAGCAGAAATTCGATCTCTTTCCTTCAACCTAATGAACAAGGACAATAATAGGTTACAAATACAATGATACAATCAAATGATAAGTTGGCCATGCAATATTGAATAATGATGAGAAACACTCACACTAACGTCTGCCTTGATTTACAATTAAGTTTGGAGTCATTCTCACGACCTGGTTTCTTTGATGCCTTCACCTCAGGAAGGGACTCTAAAAGTGAAGATAGGTTATATGCCTTCAATTTATTCTGCCGCCTTTGTTGTTTGCTCTTTTTCTGATAGAAGACAACAAAATTTTCAGAAAATCAACAACACTCATAAAACTGATAAAACTACAGGACCATGTATCTCTTAAAAAACATGATTCAGTCAGTACAACAACACAGCAATCATATCTTCAGGACATCCTCAATAAAAACTGGTAAAATTCATAAGAGATATATCATCATCAAGGGGTTCAAAAGTTCAAGATAGTTCCATAAGAGATACCTTGGAACATGGAAGTGTACTAAGTCTTCTTTTAAAAAGGAAGAATAAATAGAAAATGCTATTCTATTATAAAATTTCTATTCGTCTCAAATATAAAGAGTGTCTTGGAAATCAATATTAAACAGGTATCAATGCATCAACTATGTACACAACAATAACATCATCAATTACTTTCGAAGAGTATACATGCTTTTCAAAATGAAACTAAAAAACTCCTCTATTACTGATTATTGGTTATACTAGTCGAGATAAAATTCTCACCTTAGAAATAGACTTTTGGACATTCAAGGAGGTAACAGCATCTTTCACCTCTGCAATAACAAAAGGAATTTGATTAGAAAGGTTAAAATTTAGAGCAGAAATTGACACGTAAAACTTCACAATAAAACACACGCCAATAAAACAGATATAATAATGCAACAAAATTAATTTAATTTTCTGAATAAACTTATTAAATGGTTTTGTGTTGCATAGTTTAAAAAAAAAAATAGAAAAAGCATTAAGAAATTGATCCGGGAACTTACTGGAATAAAATTGGAGCTTCTTCTCGAAGCTATGGTCGGACTTTGAATCAGACCTGCACGGGTGAGAACAGTGATTAGAAACTGGAATTAAAAAAAAAAATAGAAGAAAGGGAAGAAGAGGAAAGACATTAACTTTTTCTTGCCCATTGCTGCAAAATCTGAGGAGGAACAGATCAGACGATGTCGTTTGGCTTAAGGGTTTTGGGTCACTCTTCAGAGTCTGTGCCCTTCGTTTTGAGGAGTGAATGATCCCAACTCAGCTCTGAAGCTGCGGCGCCAAATACAGGGATATGTTCTACCAATTCTGTGCTTTTTATTTGTAAGCACATTTATTTTTATTTTAATTGTTTACCCTTTTCCTCTTATCTATTTAAATTCCTCAATCATTATTCTTCTGTTTTTTTTTTCTATGATTTTTATCATATTTTTTTTAAAATAAAATGTTTATTTCTACTATATCTAAATTTCCATACATTTATTTAATTTTTATATTTTAAATAATTAAAATATCTTTCTATGGTGTACATTATGTTTGTATTTAAATTAAACCAACATAAAATAAACAAAAATAAGTAAAATTAAATATTAGATAAAAAAATACGAATATTTAGAACTAAAATCACAAAAAAAAGACGCACAAAATTACAACCTATCATTTTTCAAATAAAAAAAATTAATTGGTAGGATTTCTTTGCATAAATATAATTTATAAATATGCATGTTTTGCATAATATAGTAATATTTTATGCAGGTATAACTTCTTAAAATGTATAAAAATATAATTTATTTTTTTAAAAAGAAAGTCAACTCTTTTTTTTAATTGCAATTTAACTATATCTACTAATAGATAATCCAACTGTATAAAAAAAATTATAAATATGAGTTTTTTAGAATCATATTTATAAATGAATAAAATACATTTTACATTCTTATAAGTTTTCTAAAATATTAAATAGGTTTTCTAAAATATTTTCGTATTATTTTTTATTGAATATTTAATTTGTTAAAATATTTATTAATAATAAAAAGATTATATAGATTACAGTCTTAACATAGTGGTACATTTAATCTAAATCACTTTTAATTATAAAATTTTATTCGCATTAATTTTTTTATTGTCATTATTAACATAATCTAAAATATATATTTAAATGTTAGAAATACAAAAATAAACCAATCCTTAATCAATCAGTGTCTTGTCTTCACCTCTAAAGCATATATTTGGCCTTATGATTATGATTATCTTTTTATATATACATTTAAGGAAAGTAAACAAAAATTCTAACTAAAGATATTACAAAATTATTCTGCGATTTTATTATATCGTGAAACGTTGAAATTTTCACAGTTGTTAGCATTAATATATACTAAACAAAGAGGGTTGAAATTGTTTATATTCAAAATCATCTAATTCAATTTAAATACTTTAATTCAGTCTTTGAATTGTTTGAGTAGAACCTAATCCAATCAATCATTAACTCATGAATCAATTCAGTTTATATATTTGAAACTTATTATTAATTTTCTCATATGAGAATTTTATTATGATAACAATTTTTTATTTCATATATTTTAGTTTATTTATAACTTTAATTATTATTATTATTTATGGTGACATAATTTTAATTCATAATGATTGTTGTCTTTTAATAAATTTTTTGTGATTAATTTTTCTTCCTATTTCTATATTATTGAATCAGTACATTCAATCATTTAAACTCTTTCGTTATTATTAAAATGATGTTGATGTTGTTTTATAAGATAAAAAAAATTTAAATTAAATTTATTTTGAATTATATTATTTATTTAATTATAAGAAAAAATAGTATTATCTAGTTAAAAATAAAATTATAAATATTTTTATTATATTTTAATAATACTAAAAAAATAGAAAAAAATTATGAAAATTTTATAATAAACTATTTAAAATAACACTAAATTAATATATATATATATATAAATTTAAAGTTAATTATATATTATAATATCAATTAAAGATCCTATATCAAAATCTTATATAAAATAAATATAAACTTTATCTTAATTAACTGTGAGTCACTTCTAATAAAATATAGAATCTAAAATTAAAAATACAAAATTCTTGAATGTAGTATGCGAGATGAACACATGACCACGTGGTTAAAAGGTGAAGATTTATGCTTTTGTTTTTGGTTCATTACACGTAGAAAGAAGATGGAGACGTTCTTGACGGGTAGTCAGTGGAGTTGTGGGGGCTTCTTCCTTCAACTCCAAAACTTTTGTGGTCGACACATCACAGACTTCATATCTAAGCCTTTCAAACTGAATCAATGCAATACACAATCACCCACATGTGTTATGATTTCTGTGGTGTGCTTCTAATTTAAATCATTTAAAAACTCGTAATATCGATGTCATCTTCGCAAGAACAATGAAAATATAAACACTATTGCATTACCATTCTCACACTGTATACTTTACACCGACCCTCATCTTTTATTCAGATAGTAACCCACTTCTACAAAGAACCCTTAAAAAAAGATTTATATTTTAATTTTTTTTCTTTAAATTCAACCGACAACAGATTACGGTGTTGGTGGTCTACCACTGTAGGCTTCCTTGCAAACTGAAATTGGTTTCTGTGCGGGCGAGCACAGCTGAGACGACTGTGGACACTCCTGCAGACAATTGTCCCCCAGACTGCCGGAAACCGTCGTCCCGGCGGTGATGAGCCCCGCCGGTGGCTTTCCCACGAGGAAGTTTCCGTCGAGGAACAGCCTCTTTATGGACTTGATCTGGCCGTACTCCAGAGGGATCGCGCCACGCAGCGCGTTGTAGCGAATCGACAGGAACGACAGCGCGGGAAACGCGGCGAGATTCGCGGGTGCGTAGCCTCGGATTCTGTTATACCCGAGGTTGAGCGCGACGAGGTTGCTGCTGCTTCCGATTCCCCCACGCGCGGCGCGTGATCCCGAGATCTGCACCCCCGTGAAGGTGTTGTTGGCCAAGTCCACTTGCTGCAGCGAGGGTAAAAGGAAGAACCAAGGTTCCACCGTTCCGGTGAGCGCGTTGTCGCTTAGCTCCACCACTTCTAACTGGTTCATTCCTTCAAAGCTCTGTTTTTGGAGAGGCCCATATAGAGAATTAGCCTTGATCGCGAGTTCGAGCAAGTTGGGTGGGAGTTTGGGGATTGAGCCGGTTAGTTTGTTGAAGCTGAGATCGAGTCTGCGGAGTGTGGGGAGGGAGTTCATGGAGTTTGGGAGAGACCCAGAAAGAGAATTTTGTGAAAAGTCAAGAAATTGGAGTGATTTGAGGGTGGTTATGGAAGGAGGGATTGGACCTGAGAAGGAATTGGATCGGAGGGATAAGGTTTGGAGGTTGGAGAGGGAGGAGATTGAAGAGGGGATGGAGCCAAAGAAGTTGTTTTCGGAGAGGTCAAGTGTGATGAGTTGTGTGAGTTGAGAGATAAGTGGGGTGAGTGTGCCTGAGTACCCTGCTGGGTCGAGAGTGATTTGATTGATTCTTGTGGAGTCAGGGGTGCAGGTGAGGCCGCAGATGAAGCTAGTGCGGCGAGGGAGTGAGCACGGGTCGGTGGTGAAGTTCCATGAGGCGAGGCAAGACCATGGTGTGATGGAGGAGGGTTTGATTGAGGCCTTGAGGGCTTTGAGAGCTGCAATGTCAGAGGGTGAGGTCAGGGCTTGGACTAGGCTAAAGTTGTTTGTGTTGTGGAAGAGGATGAGAGAGAGGGAAAGTATAGTGAGGTAGAGGAAAGTGAGGTTTTGCATATTGGTAGTGTGGAGTTGGATTTGGTGTTGTGGTTTGTGTTTGTGTAGGGGTTTGGAGTTTGGATGCGTTTTTGAATGGTTGGTGATGTTTCAGGAGGGAAGGGCCATGGTGGAGGTACAATGTCTGATATTTTCAGTGATAAAAAGAATCAAAGTACATGGTGAAATGAGAGGCCAAGTGCTAGCTATCTGCAGAGAAATGGAAGGAGGGAAAAGTGATGAGAACGGAGAAAAGTTGTTTCTTGCTTCCCTGAGTGGGAGGTTTAAGAGGAGATATAAAGAATGGGGACATTCAAGTTGACCAGACCAAATTGTTTGAAATGATTGGTGTAGAGGTGCAGCAACCAGTAGCTATGTGAGAGCATATTAATGTATAGAGTTATTTATGAAAACAAATAATAATAATAATTGTAAGTTATTTAATAAAAAAAATTAATTTTTTTTTCAAATTTCATTTTGATTATTAGTACTTAAAAAGATCATTATTCTTCAAAATTTAAAAATATGTAATTTATTTATTTATTAATTTTATAACAATCAGTAGATGTTATTAAATATTATATTTAATTATTTTATTAATTTTATCATGATAAAAAATTATCATTAAGTATTAAATTTATGTATAGAAATTAAAATAAATCATATATTTTAAAAAGTTAGAGAAATAAATTGATAAATTAAATAAAATATATAATTTAAGAGACATTTTTTAAAATTAATTAAAATAAATTACTTTAAATTATTGGAGAGTACATTAATTATTTTATGTTAAAGATCAAATAACTGGTATTTTGTCGGTTATACTCTTAGATAGAAACAATTGTTTTTCATCATCAGTTATAACTTCTTCTTTTTTTTCCTTTTTCTAATGATAAAATTTTTAATCTAAGAAATAAATATTTACATAAAATAAACATTTCACAATGAATAAATAAATACATTATATTCATTATAATAACACTTAACAAAAATTAATTGCATATTATATCTATAAAAATGGAAGATTTATTCATTTTTAAAATAAAAATTAGATATTTATTCTAATAAAAGATAAAGATAAAAAATAAATCTATTTTAAGTAAATAAATCTTTATATATATATATATTTATTTCATGTAATATTTATTATAATATTTGATATATTTTTTTAATTGTCTATTTTAGAAAGAAAAAAATATTTATTCATTATTTATAAAATCTAAGATTATATTAATTTTTTTTATCGATATATTTTTATTTTTAAAAAGTTTAAAAAAGGTTAAAGTTCCTTTAATGAAAGAACTCTAATAAATAAGTTTTTGTGAATATATTTTGTGAAAAGAAAATGTTAACATAATGAATATATTATTGCAAAAAGAATAATACTAAAAAAAAATTAACAAATTTATTATAAATTAAAAAATAATATTTTTTCTATAGTCAAACCTTAACTTGAAATGTTAAGAAAAAGAGTATATTATAGTATATATTGAATGTAGTATTTATCATCATATAGTATTATATTTAGTATTTAATTTATTATATATATATATATATATTTAATGTAGCATTTAGTGTAGATTTACATTTTTTTTAATGTAGTGTTTGATATTTCTCTCTAAAACTATACTTATTTTAATAATTTATTTATTTTTCTAAAATTACAGTGGTTTTACAAATTTTTAAAAAAATATAATATTTTTTTTTTCAGTTATACTCTTATTTACATCTATTAAAACATCAAATTTTTTTAAAATTGTTACATTAAATAAAAGTAGTCTAATCTATAAATGAATAATTAATATTTTCTTAATAACGTATACTAAAGTAGAACAATTATAGTTTTGAAATGGAGGAATATATTATATTTAATATATCATATTTATTACACCTAATATTTATTTAAATTTAATTTGTTATTAAATACTACTTGAAAAATAGTACTCGTGCCTTAATTTTCGTGAAAAGTATTTAAAAACACTGTCACAAGAAGTTACATTGTTTAAAAATAACTGTAATGAAAAATTAGTGAAAGGATACAACTGTAAAAAAGATTATGGACTAAAAAACACGATAAATTATGCAGAAAAAGTTGGTCCCAAGAACAATTTCTTTTGGGTATAATTTTTAAAATTGCTATGTCAGAGATTAACGCTTGGTGACATACATTTCTATATTCAAATTTGATAGTATTAGTCAACATAATACAATCAATTAATGTTATTTTGTGTCTATAAAATGATGTTTTCTGGTTTTTTTTAAATGTCAGAACAAGAATTCAACATTTATATAACATTCTGAGATAGGTTCTACAAATTTAGGGAATAATATGGCAAAGAATGAGATGAAAACTATCAAATTTGTGACTATGATTATGATGATGGTAATGGTGGAATTATCAGAAGCAAATCAGAGTCCTCCAAATGTACCAAAAGGGTCTCCTGGTACATCTGGTCTCATCGATTGTGCTACAAAATGTGAACTAGAATGCATACCTTTTCTACTACCTCCAGGTGGTGGTGTTGCTTATCTGATATGTCTCTTTACATGTCGTGCCAAATGTCTTATAAATCCCATCACTGTTGCCCAAGATTGTATCAAGCGTTGTGGCTCGACCAAGACCAAGGATGTCAATCCTGGTATGCATTCTCTTACCATACTTGTGTCCTTTCAAGGTTTTATAACATTTTTTATGTTTGAATTAACTATGTTTTTGTTGGTTTTATATCAGAGGTTCCTGATCTTGCTACCACTGATGTGGATTCCTGCACACAAGAATGCTTGAAGAATGCTTGAACAAGTAGTACTTTATTACAAACTATTAGGAAAAATTATAATTATAGTGATTGTAATAAATTTAAACCATAAATGAATACAACATCTTTTTAGTAATTTTTTGTCCAATTATTTTCCTTCATTTTCTTATCTTTCTTTCATATATTAATGACTATGTTTATAATAGTATTAATGGTGACTCTAATAAGTTATTAGAGACGTGAGTGAAAAAATGAAGGAGATAGGTGTTGAAGTGGAAGAAATAGAAAATTTTGAATTTCTGTTTACACCCCCACACCTTCTAAGCTCACTCCCTATTCTAATTTTTTCCGCTTCAATCCAAAAGCAAAGCACATAGCCCAACCCAAACTCGGATTACATCTATATCTCTCCAAATTTCTATTCTCACCTCCTCTCTTGAAGACATTATTATTCTTTGATAAAATCTTAAAAATAAATAATCCATAAACAATCACATACTTATATTGAAGCATAGAAAAAAGTTATTGTAGAGTGTTTTCTAAAAATGAAAGGAATATAATTATTATTTTATTTAAAACTTAAAAAAGATAAATATTTATTTGAAAACTAAAGAAAAATATATAATGTAGGGACGCGCATAAGACAAAAATAGGATAAAAAAAATGAATTTAAGTAAATTGATTTTCAACTATCTATCTCTTATCACTCAATTAATTTATTTATTTTTATTGTTATTGTTGTCAAAAGATAAAAGAGAAAAAAAACATTTTGTCAAAGACGTGGAATAAAGAACTGAAGAAAGAGGCGCAAAGAAGAGGATGATTGATTCATTCGTCTCATTCAATTCAACTCACTGAACCATGAACTCTCTATCACTCTTTGCGTTCCTCTGCGCAATTTCTGCGCACTCCATCGCCGTCTCTGCGAACTCCGCCGCGTATCCTTCCATCCCCGGCCTGGACACCGACGATGACTGTTCCCTCCCCGGCGGCGGCGCTCTGGTTCCTCCGCGGCGGGAAGTTTACGACGA
Source organism: Macrotyloma uniflorum (assembly GCA_016859785.1). Taxonomy (NCBI): domain Eukaryota; kingdom Viridiplantae; phylum Streptophyta; class Magnoliopsida; order Fabales; family Fabaceae; genus Macrotyloma; species Macrotyloma uniflorum. Next base: position 1,523,888 of record BDMB01000018.1, read on the forward strand.
TGGGCGAATCTTCGACATCAGCCACAGGTACGTCCCTGAGATGCCGGTTTGGGAGTCGACGGAGGGGCTCGGGCAAGACTTTCTGTGGCTTGCAATTAGCATGAAGAATGGCTCGCGGGCTAACAGCTCCATGATGAAGCTCGGTGCTCACACCGGCACTCACGTCGACGCGCCCGGTCACTTTTACGACAATTACTACGACGCCGGCTTCGACGTTGACTCACTCGACCTAACAGTCCTCAATGGTAACGTATCGATACTCTCTCCCTCTCTGCAACTTTTATCATTTGTAAATTTCTTCAACTCGATTTCAGATTCGCAAATTAAATAATTATTTTCATTCATGTTATTATATTGTTAATTTGCTGTTGTTTTCCATTGGTGTCATTTTTGAAATACAGTTTTTATTGATTACCAATTTGTTTATTGATTATTGATTCGGACAACTGATACACTGCTTTTTCTGTTCATAGGCCTTGCGCTTGTGCTTGATGTTCCACGAGATACAAACATTACCGGTATGTGTTACTGACGATCCTATTTGCCTTTTTTTTTTTTTAATTGAGCTTCTGCATCCTGCACAGTGTGTAATGAATGTGTACGATTTTTTTTTTTTTCTGATTAACTCACATTTAATTGAATGAGTATGAATGTTTATTGAACTGAGCAAACTTTATCCTTGTTATCACTTGTCACGTTTGATTGAAGCATTACCAAATTTCTCCTTTTTCTAGCCGAGGTTATGAAGTCCTTGAATATCCCTAGAGGTGTACGTCGTGTGCTTTTCAGAACCTTAAATACCGACAGGTGAGTTTTATAAGTTACATGTATCATGACTTCTGTAGAAGGATTTTCTTCATGTTAATTTAATAAAATTTCTTCAGACTTGCTTTTAAAGTGCTTATCTGACGCAGCTTCATAGTTCTCGCATGTACATGAAATTGAAATGTGTTTTGTGCATCATTTTTTTTAGATTATTACAATATTTATCTTGAGAATTATCTCTATGAATTTACACGATCAGCTCAAACAGTTACTTGCCATGTTATTGCATGTATGAAAAATCAGTTTTAAAAAAAGAAATCATTTGTTGTTCCCGAATCCTGAAGTTACATTGTCTCTTTTAGCTTTTGAAATTGGAGGCAACAACAGTTTTTTTCTACAAATTGCATTGCAATCATTTACGACTGCAGTCTTTTGGTACTTTTTTATGTTCAAATTCATCTTTGGGTTGCACCTTTTAAATTCAAATTCAGTCATTGTAGGGTGGCTATGGATCTAATATGTTAAACTGCACAGAGTTAATTCCGTAATTGTAGTTCATTTTATGTGCATGGTCTGTTATGAATAGGGTATTAGAATTTACAGAATGGAGAGGGGGTGGCCGGTTGGTGGAAGTAACAAGATTGGCTAATTACCAATTATGCATAATGATTTATTGACTCTTAATGGGAATTTGGAAAACAGAAAAGTGAAAACAGAGTTCATAGATAGTTATGTTAAAAGAAATTTTGTAAGTCAGTATGAACTTCAAATTAGAATTATGAAAAAAGACACGCATGACTAATTGGTGAACTTTATTTGAGAAAATAAAATTATGAAAAATAAATTAAGAAGAAAAATTAAGAGATTTTAAAAGCTGTCCAGTTATTGGACTTTGGTAAACACCATTTTACCAACTTTTAAATGGTTTTCCTGGAGGACTACGGAAGAAATGCAAGGCAGGGGAAGGTTTTGAATTATTCGAATTTAAATAAAATTGTTTATTGTGCCTTCCCTTCCCTCTATCCAAACATATATAAGTTTTTTCTATTATTGCTCCTGTAATCTTGATGATTAATAAATGATAATATAATTTTAGCCTGCAATTTCAACATTTTGCTTAAACAGTATACTCGATAATTAGTTTTTTTATTAGAAACTACATATGAGTTAATCACTGTTGAATTGTTAGGCGACTCATGTTTAAGAAAGAATTTGATACAAGCTACGTGGGATTCATGGAGGATGGTGCAAAATGGCTGATAGAGAACACTGACATCAAACTTGTAGGTGAGATATAGATAACTTCTTAAGATTTAGGTTATTTATTCCCTCCGTAAAGCATTTCCTCTATCTCTTGCTCCCCTCATAACTGGGTTCCTTATCCAAATCTGCATTTTTATTTTCCTCTTATATACCTGTCCTCTAATTGCTTCCTCTAATAAAGTGGAGTCATTTAGTTATATAGGTTTCCTTCTCACATTTTTTAACTTACTTTTTGGTCCAGTCTCGACTAACTATATCTTTTGTCAACTCAGAGAACGTCCATTTTAAGCCTACCATTATCTTTTTATTGTCTTTACGAGTGCATGATAGTTATTAGTGTTTATTTGCAATATAGGAATGAATGAAGACGAGTTCATGTCAATTGATTCCATTCTTTGCGGTTATGAATGAATAAATAGCTGCAAATGCACAAGATTTAAAGTGCATATGATTATTTTATATTACTGACATCAGTCTCCTTCAAATTTCATCTGTAGACTGTTTATTTACATCAGCTCTTTCACCTGCAGTGTTGTTTCACTGTGTTTCTATATCTCTAAATGTATACCTTGGTGATTGTATGAGGCCTATCTACTATGAATTCCTTGCCCTTGATTGGTTAGTTGAGCAGTCAGTGTTCTCGCATTTCACACACCAACGTAGTTACAGAAAAAATTATGTGTTGCCGTAGCATCATTTTGTCCTAAACATGTTCTACATAACTTGACCAACCAAGAGCCCCATTTTTCATAGAAAAGTTATCATTTCCTTCCGATCTCTTCAACTTGTGAATTCCCTATATTCATTGAAGTTACATTATGTACAAAACCAGTTTTTTTCCCAGTGAACTAAACATTAGTTCTGTTTGTTTTGAGAAAACATTTTGTTTTCATTTTAAAAAAATGACACTTTATTTTTCTCTCTATTTCATTTTTACAAAACTTTATACCAAAAACAATGGAAACAACTTGTTATTATTTTGTTTACATTTTCTGTTTTCGTAATTCTTGTACAGATCGAACAGTAAAAAAATTAAAAATTAGGGTTAAATTTGATAATGAAAGCGCATTTTTTATTCATTTTCTCGCTCTCTCCCCCTCTCCCTCTCCCTCTCCCTCTCCTTATTTCAGGGTGTAAAAATAGCAAATTGCTATGCACTTTTGGAACCTGTTACATATTTGAATTTGATGGGAATATGTTGTACAGGGGAACAACTTCAGTGGAATTTTTTTGCTATTCCAATTTATTGTAGTCATATTTCTGTTTTTATTCATTGTGAAAGTTGTTATTGCACTAATTCAATTTCCTTTTATGTAAATGGCAGGAATTGATTACTTATCTGCTGCTGCTTATGATCACTCTATTTCATCCCATCTTGCTTTTCTGGAAAGCAGGGTAAGAAATTATCTGCCTTATGGTTGAAATTTATGTCCTTGTCACTCCTTATTAAAAAGCTACTCATTCCACTCACTATCCTGTGTTGAAAGAACTAAAACGACAAATAAGATCTAAGCCCTAATGTTAATTAGTGCCAAACATTCGGCATCATTTTCCCTTGTTAAACTTTGCATTGGTAATGGTGGGATGGATGTCTAAACTCTAATCTTGGTTCTCTTGTTGTGATACATGAACCCCCGCTCCATAATCCACTAAGTGCATCATATTAAAAGATGTCTTGTATCATTTTTCTTATGGGAAAATAGCTATTTGTATTGGATTTGCTTTTGTAATTGTACTTCTCTAATTAATGTACCTTTTCTGTTTGACTTGACTTTTCGATTATTTATAGCTGGTCAGATTTATCAGCTTTATCAGAGAACTTTTAGTTTCCAGTGCCTAACCTATGCTTTTTGTTAATTCATAATTGTTACTTTAGTTGATTCATCTTTACATAATAATGTTCCAGCATTACCTTATCCAAATTTGTGGTACATTTACATTCTTATCTTAGAGGAGGCTTTTGCCTCTAGACAAATAATCTTTAGTTTATTTAGAAAGATATTTGTAGTATAAAACTGTGGAAGAAGCAGTTGTGTAAACAGAAGAGATGGTTAGGACGTGTCTTCACTTCCTTTGAAAGAAAAGTTAAAAATTGCATCATTTGTGACTTGGATAGAGCTAGAACAAGTAAATGCACTGACAAATTTCAAACGCATCAGGAGATCATTCTTGTGGAAGGCCTGAAGCTTGATGGTGTCCCAGCAGGAGTATATTCACTCAGTTGCTTGCCTCTTAGGTTGGTTCATTCTGAAGCATCACCTATACGATGCATTCTGACCAGATGATGGGGTCCATGTCAGTTTGTGGTCAAACCTGGTTTTCAATTGCACGGTATGATTATTTTACTATAATGTGCCATATTTTCTATATTGTTTCTGTGCATTATCTTTATCCTTATTTTTATCCTTATTATTTTGTCAAAATCCTAATGCTGAAGGGTGAAACTGCTGCAACGTAGCCCGAGAATAATTAGTGGTGTCACAAGAAGCAGTTTGATGCAAATTGCAAGCTAAACTGATATCCTTTGTTTAATATCTGTTGTCAATTATTGTGATCAAACTTCAGTTGCGCACTGTAATAAACTTAACTTTTAATATTTTCCTAGGCTTCCTTTAAAAAAAATATACCTAGGTCTTTTGAAATCTTGAAGACGTTTGCTTGTACGTCTTAATACTCATCTTTTTCTCTTTGAAAAATAATGAAATACTATTAAGTATCTCATTATAATTAAGTGTTTGTAAAAATATAAACATGTATGAAATCTTAAAAGAATATTTAAGAAAATATTATTTAATGATTATAAAAAACTATAAATTAAATATTAAAGTTCATAGATATTTAAATTTGTTAATTTGTTTTAAAATTATTTAATTTAATATAATATTATTCTAATGTTAATTTATAGTATTGTATCATACATGATATTAATTTAAAGAAATATATTAATGGAAATAATTAAGGAAATTATTATTATTATTATTATTATTTTTTTTTGAGGATGAAATTTATTTTTTATTAATAATTAAGCAAAAATTTAATTTAATTTTAAAGTTAATATTTACTTTGTAAAGTGAGAATATATATGGTTGAGCAAGAATTGTAAGGTAGAATTAGTATTTTTTTTTCATTTCTTTGTTATAAGAAGAAACTTCTCGTGTTCTAAAAAAGATGTGTAAGGTTATTAAACACCATGTTTAAAAATTCTTTAAAATGGAAATGCAAATTCTAAGAAGAATGTTAACTAGTGGTCAAGGAAATATCTAACGTTTTTATTAATTAGGTATTTCATTGTTAACAATTACGCAACATTAAATTTATTTAAAATTATCAATCAATTTTTAATTTTTTAAAAAAGTATAAACTTGATTTATTTAATAGAAATTCTTTTAACAATTAAATTATTAAAATGTAATATAAATTACAAATGTTTGGTCCAACTGCATACTAAACAATGTCGTGGGGGTTATGTCCATCTATATTTTTAAATAGATTTTTTTTGTCTGATTCAGTTTTATATTTGGTGAACGAGTTATTTTGTTCTATTTTTAAAAAATAAAAATTAATTATAAATAAAAAAATATATTAAAATTTTAGTTTATATTAATAAAATTAATTTTAAGTTTAAATATAATATATATAATAATATTATTTTAATATTTTTTAAGAGGAAAATAGTAAATATTCCCATTATACCGTTTTTTTTAGTGATTTAAAATAATATGATAATAATATATTATTACTAAAGAAATTTGTGGACGGAACGAACTGAGGAACAAACATGGTCTGATACTGTTGGCGTGACGTATCTTCGTAACCACATCGATAACAAATCTCACATGAAGCGTGGAGCGTTGCTGTCAGTGGTCGCGTGCGCCTTAGTGGTGGCGATATGGGCGGCGAACGGCGATGACATCCTGGTCCCGTCGCGCCGGGAAGTGTACGGCAATGGCCGAATATTCGACATCAGTCACCGGTACCACCCCGAGATGCCGGAATTTGATTCGAAGGACGGCATAGGGCAGTTCCTGTGGCTTCCTAAGAGCATGAAGAACGGTTCCATCGCTAACAACTCCGAAATGAAGCTCCCAACCCACACCGGCACGCACGTGGACGCTCCCGGCCACTTCTTCGATCACTACTTTGACGCCGGCTTCGACGTCGACACTCTCGACTTGGACATCCTCAACGGTCACTTTTTCTTTTATCAGTCCTTTCTTTTGCGTATTCTTTTCTTTTATCGCATATCACCAAAAAAGTGTCACGCATATGCTATGATTGGATTGGTAGTAGAGACTAGAGAGTGAAATGAAATGAATTGGATTATAATGAAATGAGACGAATAAGGATGGAATGGAATAAAACATGTCATCATTCTATTGTTTGGATATCTGTAACGAAGGAACGAGATATTTCATTCTATTACATGAAAACAAGACGAAAGGGAAATAATGACTAATAACTTTTTAATGTTCATAGTATATCCTTATTTTAGATATATTATCACTGAGGATTAGGATAAAATTTACAAATATAAAGTAATTATTTTATAATTGAAAAAAGAAAAATTGTTCCATCAAGTTCACCCTAAATTTAGGAGAAAAATTGTGGTCAAGAAATGAGACGGGATGGATCATGATCTATTTTCATCCATTATGATCTATTCCAATTTTTATAAACCAAACAACTGAATAAATTTCTCTTCCACTTCTTCTCTTTCCATTCCTTCTTCTACCACCAATCCAAACATACACTTAGGAATAAAGGATAAGTATACTTTACAAATACTTATTTCCTTAACCCAACTCACTGAGACTAAATACTCTTTTTAAGGACAAAATCACGAGGTTCATGATTCAAAATGGTCCATATTTGAGATGTATACATCCTCATTGTGCAATAGACTTGAGTTCAGAATACATGTAATAATGTTACTATCATTTTGTTTAAATGCTGATTGTTTGTGTGTGCAGGACCTGCTCTGTTAGTCGATGTTCCAAGAGATAGTAATATAACTGGTATGCAATTTTTTTCATGTAGTGTTTGAGGATTGGAGGACATAGGCAACTTTATGGTTTTATAATTATTTTTGCTACTATAATACAATTATCCGATTGAAATGTTTTGTCCCCTTTCAGCTCAAGTTATGGAGTCATTAAATATTCCAAGGGGTGTAATACGTGTTCTCTTCCGAACGCTAAATACAGACAGGTAAGGTCTGCAAGTTAAGCAAGTATACAATGTTTTGTTAATTCTGGGTGATTCCAATAGTGCTGCTATTTTGGTGCTTAAAAGATATTAAATTTGAGGAAACTAATTTGAAATATAATTAGTGGTGTTCTTGGAGTTATGTTATGTGTTTGTCTCAAATATGTTTTTGAAGTCTATGTAACTTCAAATTTTCGTGTGAGGGAACTTATTGTTTTATATACTTAGTATATTAATAGTTCTTTTTAATGCTTTGTCAACAATTTGTTATCTCTCTTTTATTTATTTTAATTTCTGTATGAGTGAGACTTTATATTTTTTATTCATTGTACTTGTTTCAATGGCTATATTCTTCTTGATTAAAAAAGCAAAAGAAATATTTAATTATGATTTACAAGTATGCATATATTTGTCCAAGCTAAGATATCATTTTCACAATCTTTGAATTTCATTGCTCATTTGAAATCAAATGTTGAACTAAACTTGTTGAATAATTAGGCGGCTTATGTTTAAGAAGGAATGTGACACAAGCTATGTAGGATTCACAGTGGATGGAGCAAAATGGCTCGTGGAAAACACTGATATCAAACTTGTTGGTAGGTATAAGTGCTTTTAGTTTATTAATATTTAGCTGCAGTTTCCCATGGTCATTTTTTTTCCTGTCATTTGTCTCAAGCCCATTAGCTGGGTCTTGTTTTGAGCATGTTAGGTTATATGTTAGTAATTTGATGAACACTACAAAGAGTATTCTTCTTCCTTCTTCCTTTCCGTTCTCTGTCTTTTCTTAGCTCCATCGGAAAAATCAGAACCCCTCTGGATTGGTAATTGTGATTCACTATATTTTTTAGCATTTTCATTCATGTTTAGAGCATGTCTCCCCCAACATTTCTTTAACTTTTATTTTGTGGTGCAATGCAGGAATTGATTACCTATCTGTTGCTTCTTATGATTACTTGATTCCATCTCACCTTGTTTTTCTAAAAGGCAGGGTAAGAAAAATTCCTTTTGTGGTGAGAGTTTATGTGAGGCATGTTTCAACTTTGATTACTAATTATCCCCTGCCCTTTTTAAGTGAAAAAGATGAATCATATCTTGGGGATTATAGGGTCAAAGTACCGCTAAATATTTTTAATCTCTGTATTTGTTTGTGGTGGCTTCTGTGCACGAGTGGAATCTTTGACTTTTACTACTCGTGATGTATGTAACTATGAACATCAATTTGGTCTTTTCTACCCCTAATAGTATATCATAATACCAGTTAATCTTTCTATGTTATAGCTATAATGTGCACTTGTCAAACTGTCTGGCAAGTATTTGGCTTTGAAAGCAGACCTAAGATTGTTGGAATTTTGAGTCACCAATGTTGATGTTCTCTTTGCTGTAATTTTATCAATACGTATAATAAAATTTTCTAACATAGTGCCGCATGACAATTTATCAGAGATCTGTTTCCTTCTAAAAATAATAATTACATTATTGTAAAATTATTTATTTGGATGACTTTCTAGACTGTTTTCAGGTAATGTGTTAGTTATTTTAAAACTTATTAGGTTTATTCGTTAACTAACCATTAACTTTGGATATACCAATATAAGTTCCTGGAAAAGGACGTCCTAATAAGTATAGTTTTACATAGTACATGTGAATGAGGGCTCTAAACAGTTATTTAAGTCTTTAATTTTTAAGCATTTTATAGCAATATCCTTATTATGTTCTAAATGTAAAATGTGAGCGTACTCAGTGTCTCCATCCATGTCAAAATCCCAATCTTTAATTTGTTTTGGCAGTCATTCTTATAAAATATTTTACTATTTAGTTTGAAAGATAGTTGCTAACAAGTCAGTACAAGATGTATTTTGGCAGGAGTTTGGTAGTTTTGTCTTCAGATTCCATTTGTATTGAACCAGATTGAATATGTTTCATTCGTTTTTTGGGTAAGAAACAGAATCAATGTGAACAAGACCTAACAATTGCAAATGCTTCAGGAAATAATTCTTGTTGAGGGCTTGAAGCTTGATGATGTTCCTGCTGGCTTTTATTCAGTCCATTGCTTACATCTTAGGTTGTCTGGTGCCGAGGGATCACCAATTCGGTGCATTCTGATTAAAAATTAAGGTATGTGTGAGAGCTTGGGACGGACAAACTTGGGTTTGCATCTTTATTTCATTAGGGGAGGAGGGGTTTGAAAAGGGCATATGATAACTATTGCTTGCTGTCTTGGTTTTGATTGAATTCTATAAAACAACAATGATATATGGATAATACAAACACCTATTTGACACTTTTTATTTCTCTCAATCTTTTTCTTCTTGTCACTTCATTCACTAATCAAATCTACATTTCTCTTTCTATGTGTCAAATAGTATTTGGGTGTCCTATAACTTTTCTTCTAGAAAAAAAAATGAATTCTTTTATTCAGTGAATAAATAGCAAACAGAGTATATTGAAATCGCTGCAGGAAACAATGCTGTCTCAAATGCAGCAGGAAGTGCAACTCATCAGGGGTTTATGCTTGTGTAGGGCAAGAGGGGTGCAACAATCTTAGCATTATTTTGAATTTGGTTTTCTTTTGTCTGTTAGGCTGGAACTGATAAATTCGCAGTGGTACCCTTATGGAGCAAGATAGTAATGAATGTTGTGCATCGAGTTCTGTGGCTTATGTTCACACTTACTAGAGACATGCATAAGTACTTAAAAAAAATCATGTACAATTATTATCTATATGCTTAATTTGGCACTCGATAACTCTTTATCTGCGTGTGCTATTATTATATTTTGTCTATCCCGTATCTTGTTCAATCTTTATCTAGATGGATAAATTTGAAATGAAGAGTTATTTACGTGATCATTGAATTTTTTTTTTTTTTGGGGAGAAGGGAGGGATGTGTGAGGGTGAATAACATCGTAATCTTTTTGATTAACCTGGTTTATAAACAGAAGTTTATACTAGAGTTATTATTATGTTGGACAGCAAAAGATGTTTTTTCTTTTATGATTTGGTCTTGATCTACGGCGTACATTTGGTGGTTTTCCTTTTTAGAGCTGATCACTGAAAAAACTGCACTAGTGAGATGAAACATTGAGTCCAATGATTCTTAAAAAATGTTGAACTGTTCTTGTTCATCATTTATTTCTCTACAGAAGATCCTGCAATCATGGCCTCCTATGAATTTACAGTAGATTCTTTATAATAGATAAAGAAAAGAAAAATAGATTGAATTCTAGTTCTAACAAAGCCTTAGTCATATTGAAGTATGATCTATAGATATTGGTAATTCATTTCTTGTAATCAGGATGCTGTACCTAATATTCAGGATTAACTTGTCTTTTCCTATCTGGCTGCACTCACTTTTGGTGTCATCAATCTTGAAATCTTGACATTCCATGTGGGAAGCAAGAATTGAACAAAAAAAAGGCTGTGACACTGCAGCTTATACAGAAAAAGTTTATTGTATGTCACATACAATTCTCAAGTCACATAATCAGAAATTAAGTTAAAGTCGCAAATTCACAATTCCAAATATAAAAGAAAGTTATCCAGTTTTTAACAGCTCGTAAAACTGAAACACTATAAGAAAGCAACCCAACTCTGGATGTATATATAACAAATCATTCAAGCCATGTTAACAAAATCATCATCTTCATATGATTTTCATATCCATCATTGGCAAATTGTCTATATTTAAATCTTTGATGGCAAATGAAGTATGTATCAGCAATCTAATCATCATAAGATGAACGATCGAGGTTATACTCTATAGCAATTCTAGCATATTACAGCAATGTTTACTTGACGATATCCTCAAGTTTTCACAGCAGCAAAAGAGGATAAATTAGAGGAACAATGAAGTTAGGCTGGAGAGCAAAACAGGAACAGTAGAACAGGCGAATATGAAAGATTGATCATGAACTTGAATTCTAGAATAAATAATGAGAGAACTGCTCCCTACAACAAAGGTTTCCGTTTCAGCCTTGAAAGACACCGATAACAGAAGTTGGCCAAATTCTATCATATAAAACGGATAACTAATCAAATAAAGTGGCATTTTCATGATTTTCAGTGTATAACTGATTTTATCAAACTAACGAACGAACATTTTAATTTTAAATTTCAGAAACTTCAGGTTTAGTTTTTGATAATTTCCAGTTTTACAATGTTGAGAAGATAAACTAATGACCTTTTGTTCTTACCTACAAATTAAGATTCTCCATAGTCACTCTATTCATATTTCCTAGACCAAAGCTTTTATACATAGGCTTGGTGGGGTACTTGACAAAGTAAAGCCACTGACATTGGACTTTATTCCTAACAAATACACAATTTTTGTTTCAATAGTTGGTATAGAGCACCATATACTTGAAAGTTGATAAACTGAATATCACGACAAAGATGTTATTCTGGCAACCTACCTTCCAATTGAAACATTTGTAAAGAAAAACAAAATAATTTAGTTTAGGAATATGAATTTGTGATCATGCGAACCTTAATTTGTCGGTAAGAGCAAAAGGTAATTGGTTACTCCCCGTTTTTGTTTTGAATTCTATCAGAACGGTGGGATCATTCAGTGACTCAATAGTCAACACAATATGTTGAAATTACTGCAAGTAAATAGAGAAAGGAAGAACAGTATAACAAAGAAGAAGACTAATCAACTTTTTGTATTTTTGCTTTCAATGGACTACATAACAAATATAAGCATTAGTTATTTCTTTCATCATTTATGAATTTTAAATTTTTAATTTAAAAATTGTCCTTTATAATTAAATCGTATCCCAATATAGCTTGAGTTGTGTCACTTATATCTCAGTCTATATTCTCTTAAAACAATATATAATAAGTTGGATACATTAAGGATACCATCGAGATGTATCGGAATAAAGAAAACAAATGCATGTTTTGGTTTCAGTTGGTTGTCGATAATGATGGTTGGATCTCAATTCTATTTGACAGCAAAGGCTACTGTATCTGCTCGATTGAACAAATGTTGTTGTAATTAGTGCATGGCCAAATTGTGATCACTATCATACTTTTTGTTGCAAGATTCCACTACCACGGCTACCAATGTGTAATTCAAATCAATCAATTCACACTCTATATATCCCTCAATCACTATTACACTTTGTCTACTTGGTATCTTGCTCATTCTTTCGTCTACATGGAGAAATTTAAAATAAAGAGTTAGATTGCATGTTTATAAGTTATTTATTTTTGAAGTGGGGTATGAGATAACATGATTATGTTTTTAATTGATTTTCTTTGTAAACAGAAGTTTCTATTAGAGTTAATCATCTTGGACAGCAAAAGTTGCTTTTTTCTTTTTATGATTTGATCTTGATCTACTGTGTACAGAAAGTTTTCACAGGTATTTAGGATTATTATTGTATCTTCACACCTGGCATGCATTTACAACTTATTGTTGATTCTCTTTTTGGGGATGATTATTTTCCTTGAATCTTGGTCGCTGAAAAGCTGCGCTAGTGTGATAAAACATCGAGGCCAATTATTCTCAAAAAATGTCGAACTCTTGTTCATTCACTCATTGTTCTATGAAGATAATGCAAGTACGTGTGCAGTCTTTCTTGCATGTTTTAATATCAAAGGACTACGATTTTATTTTGCTGACTATGTATGTATTCCAGAGATTTGTACAACATTTTTTTCCTTTTTAAAAGTTTTATGTGGTACTACTGATGATTGAGTAGTTCATTTGTTTTGTTTAAATAAATTATTAATTTGGAATGAATTGCCTTGGGTTGTGACATGAACCAGAGGCATATACACTTGATGAAATGCCGAAGGAAGCTGAACTTGTGGACAAGTCTGGATTGAGATGAATGCAAAACATGTCAAGACTCATATTTACAGTTGAATCTGCTGCTGCAATTATGGCCTCCTATGAATTTATTGGAGATTCTTCTTAAATTATTATGGAATGTTGCAGCAGAAATCTATTTGACCAAGTAAGGTCTTTCATGCTTTGAATGGATGTAAAGATTAATAGATAGAAAGGACAAGAAAAAACAGATCGAATTCTAAGTTCTAACAAAGCTTTAGTCAAATTGAAAAATGATCACTCTATATATGTAATTCGTTTCTGGCAGTGAATCAGGACTACTCTACCTACTATTCAGAACTAGCTTGTCCGTTCCTAACTTGCTGCAGTCACTTTTTGTGTCATCATTCCCTTGAAATCTTGAAATCTTGGCATTCCAAGATGGAAGAAAAAATTGAACACAAATCAAATTCTTTACGTTTCACTTAATTCACTTATTTTCACACAACTGTTTCACAGCTGGGATTTGGAACTTCTTCTGCTGACATACGTGATGCACAACAGCTAAAAATGTACCATGAAAAGAGTCACGGGTTCTATCTTTCTGTGATGCATTGTGGCATGTGGGTCGAGTAACACGACCTGCAGGTCATATAGTATACGAAGTGACAAGCCCCAAGCAATGGCTCATAACTTACTGGACCATATCTCAACTCATCCACATTCTTCTAATCTTATCATACAAATATCTGGTTTTAAATTCTACGCGGATGAAAAATAAAAGACTAACACAGCATGTTTGGTTAACTCTATACATTCTACTAATTTTATTAAGTGTTATGCAATCAAGGTTTGTCAATTATCAATGTTTCTACAGTTCTTTTATTTTTGTTTACAAGTTTGATGAAACTTTGTTTGTGTTGAGAGAAGTTTGGGTTCATATTTTGTTGTTTATTGTGTCTAATTAGAGCTTTTTCTATTTAAATTCTTGTTCTGATATTACAAATCATGTAAACTTTAAGTGCAAAATTAAATTATAAAATAACAATCTTAAAAGGGAAGGTTGATAGTTAAGATTTTTCATTGGTCATTTAATATTTTATTTCGTAAGTTTGGTATTTGTTTATATTTAGAAAAAACTAATTATAGATATAAGTTCATGATTTTACTTTTAACTTAACCATAATTTATTGTTTGTTATATCCAATTAGCAGTTTCATAGTTTTTTTATTTTTTAAGGTCTTTGTGGTCTAATTTCAAGTGTGTAAAATATGAATGCAAAACTAATATATTAAAAGATCAAGTTTACTTACTATTCTTTTCACACTCTGGTTTTAACAAGTGCGTGTTTGGTTTGACATTTAGAACCTCGAATCCACTTTCAGATGTAAAAGATGAAACCATTTAAAGTAATTTTTACTTATATATAGATCATATATCTATGTTTGACTTGCGAAACCAAGTATATACAGATGTGATTTTCCACAGATGCAACATATAATATCCAAACACACTAAGAAAACTTTTATTATACTATCAAGTTAACCAAAGTCTATGCAGAGACATAACAAAAGAAGAAGATTTATTGCAAGTTCTGGATTGCCTTATACAATAACAAAAGCAGAAGTTTTGTATTTAAGGAGGGAGTGTTTTCCTAGATGAAACAAAGACATTGTACTTAATGAATGATTAGATTTCCAAAACATTCCAATGTATTATAATTTAGACATACAAAACAAGAGTAATTGCTTGATCTGTCCTACGTGCTGTTATATATATGATTTCTCTCATTTGTAAGAAATAGAATAGAAACAACCTTCTCTGTTGGAGATACTTTGCTGCGTGACATTTACTACCGTAGGATTTGACTTTTCATTATCTACGTACACAACACATGCTGCATGTTTTGTTTTGTGTATTTGTTGGAGTCCTCTACTTGTCGCTTTATACCAACAGTATTTTGTACCAGGAACAAACACTTAAGGTGATGATTACCCCAGATAAGGCCATATTTAGGGTGTTCATCATTTATCAGCATTCTATTGTCAACTAGCATGCGTTCACTGTTATATAGTGTTTAAGGCTTTGAAAGCTTAACTTGTGATAGTGCTAGGGTCACTCTTGCCTGTCACAAGATACCCAAATCTTTGTCTGATAAGCCAGACATGCTTGCAGCATGGCAGCCAAGTTTCACAGATTTGGGACACAAGCCATGCTGGGGTTCATAGCTGGCCCCTAAAACATCAAAAACTTCTCTTGTCCTTTTCTTCTGACTTTGTAAAGGAACCCAAGAGAGAGACTTGAAAGGATCCACATCCTCCTTGCTTAACAATAAATTTTGCTTTGTTAGAAGAGAGGGAAAGAGATTTAACCATGTTTCTTTGCATTGGACCACCTAAACGCATCACTGCTTCTGCCTTTTTGTTTTGGCATTCAATGCTACTTGTCTACTTCTCCCTTATAAACGTTTTCTTTTCCACATAAGACATTAAATCAATATGGTGGGGAACCCCCTTAAGGCGCCAAGAAGGTTATTTTCGGCCTCCTACTATGAGGTTCTAAACTAGTAACCTCAAAGCCTTTCCTCAATTTATTGATCTTCTGGACTTGATTATTGTAAGTAGGTAATGAAACCAAACACTCATAAAAGAACTTGTGCTCAGTTCATTTAATATTTAGGACTGAGTAAAGTCCCTTATTTATTAGCCTATTCCAGCTCATCAATCTCATTGATTCTCTTGCTCAGACCAATCCTGGTTACAAACTTATAAGATAGTAGAAATATTATCCAAAGAAAGAGAAAAAGAATTCAGGAAGCTTGTAGCTTTCAGGACTTTAGAAAAGCCAAAGATTTTCCCATCTAATATTTCAAATGGTATGGAAGCTTAATTTAAAATGTTTGAACCTTGGACCACAATGTTCTGAAATGGGGTTCATTTTAATAAATGGGGTTCATTTTAATATAAGAAATAGCGATGTACATAAGGTTTGTACACATTTATATATGTGTGGCATAATGAATTTTAGTCGTACAAGTTCAGGATAACATGGCCAAATCTAATTATGTTTCTAGTGTTGGCATTTTTGTCTCTGCTTGGGAAAATGGTGGCCAGTTAGAATAGGATCGTTTCCTAGCACATTGGATGCCGATTGCTGGTAGCAAACATTAACTGAGACAATTAAAAAAGGAACATTGTGATAATAATTTTGTTCACGCATTAGGTGTGGAAATGCTAGTTGACAGGTTCTGGGGCTCCATTTCTGATCCATTGGGGCCATTCACAATAGTGATGCATCAACTGCTTGGAAACCATTGGTATTTGGGACCATATGAATCTTGGATAGCTCCTTGAGAGTTTGAGAAGCAAACATCAACACCTTGGTTTAGAATGTAGTTTGTCTGTGCCACAAGCAGCTTTACATCAACTTGAAAAGATTATGGTGTCAACTTGAATGAATCAGAATTCTTTTCTGCTTTTCAGATACAATAAAATCCCATATTTGACCTCCTTTCCACTAACTAACAGTTGAAACCTTATCATCAAAACTTTAATTTTGGGGGGGTAAATGACTGACAAGAACAAATTTACATATATTGTTTTTCAATTAAATTCGTTTTTCAATCAAATTTGGAATTCTATTTTAATAATATAAAAAATAATAAAATATATATATATATATATATTCATGTACATAAATGAACATTAGCAATTAGAACTTATCTTTTGTTCACATGCTTTTTCTTTCTTACCCTTACTCTGATGTTGAAACCTGGAAACTATCTAACTTGTGACGAATTTCCTGTTATTTTATAAAACAATTACAATGACTTTGAGAATTGTGTACAAGAAATTATACTTGCAACAAGAAGGTGGGTAACGAATTTCCATTGTGAGGCAGGTAAACACATGAATTTCAAAACTTCAAATCGTTGAAGAATTTACTTCTTTAAAATGTTGACTTAATTCTTCTGGTTGATTTAACATATAATAGACAAAATTATAACTCAATGATGTGACATGTTACCTTATTATGGAGTGGATTACTTCTCCCTGCCCTAAATGTCTTTGTCGTGGAACAGTCAAATTCTTCCCTGTTTCATCAGCTTTTTGGTGAAAATAAAAAGTTCTGAAATCATTTTTTTAGTGACAAACTTAAAATATAATAAGTCATGGTGAAAATACTTATTAACTGGGAATTCATTCATGATGAACTATTGTAATTATTTTGTGGTATCATGCATGGCATGTGTTAGGATGCTATGCAATCATCAAACTACAAAATCCTATATCAGCATTACAGTTTCTGGTGGTGAGATCTCAACATTATATCAGTGTTCCTAATTTTTGGCAGATAGAAATTATTTTTTGTAGTGAAACTGTAAGATAGACTATTATATTCATTAAGTAGTACTAATAAGTTAATCACCATTAATTGCTCTTATGATATTTTCCCTTTTGCTACTTACTAATAGCAGTGTCATTATTAATGGGAGAGGGAGAGGGGAAATTTAATGGTCAGAGTTGAATGATTTGTAGCATTTTGAGATGGTTTACAGAAAGAATGGTCACCAGCTTCAACTTTCCACAAGTAGATACGGCTGTATGTAGCTATGAATTGGCTATTTTATCAAAGATTGAAGATTGAAGAGTATGTATGTTTTATTGTGCAGCCTAAGCAGTGTGTTTCTGTGTACTCTAGAAAAACCTTTGAGGGGTCCACAAGCATATATATGGTCCTCTTTTATTGTTCTTTTAGACTTTACAGCTGTAAGCAAGAAAAGAGCAGAGGAAAATTATATTGAGAGGTTTTAGCCCAAATTTGTATTCATTTGAATTTATTAAGCAATGACAAACACAGTATGAGACTGGGTCAAAAGAGAAAGTTCAAAATCACCAAAATAAGCCCCAAGGCATCATATTATTCTACAATTATTGGGGTGGGGGGCATACATACATTACTGATCTCATAACCTTTGGTTCTTCCTTAGGAGTAAGGCTGTTTCCTTTTGGAAAAACATTTTCCCCTCGAGTTTTTCTCCTTCTGACTCATGAAGTCATGATCACTAGCAGCATCCATCTAGTACTATCTTTAATCTACCAAACTTAAAGTAGAGAAAAATATTAACAGAACCAGAGACAATCTTCCTACAAAATCAGATTTTGTCCCCCATAATAAAATCCCCTACCTTTATGCATTGGATCATAATTTCCAATTAGTGGGTGTTTTGTCAAAGCCACCAATAAAACCAAAACAATTATATTTCTACTCCTTTTCTTGTTTACTACTCACACTAGACAAACAAATATGGCCCTCTTATGCCTTTAAACTCCTCCCAGAAAAACTGTTCTAAAATACTAAACCATTATATGTGTGTGCCATTCTTATTCCATCACGTTCACATACCAAGCGTTTTTACATACACCACCTTTATAGAAATAATTTGTGTTATACACGTGAAAAAAGCAGAATGAACTTTATTTTTGTTTTCACACGAGAACAAAGACAAAAAAATAAATAAACAAAAGCAAAGAGAACAACCTAAAGGTGAAGCATGCACTATAGTGAATCCACTAGAATGATCATCATGAATCTTTGCATTCATAAAAGAAAAAGGGGTTAGAAGAAAAACAGAAAAGAAAAAAAAAATCTCCACGCAACTTAGAGAAAGGGAAGGTCTACGGAATGTTATCCACATGGGGTATGCCACCTTTCTTGTTTCTGTAAAAAGAGTGTGTGCACTTAATCATAGTTAGTCTAATCCATCTAACGACTAACAAAGCAAAGGTTGCATAAGTATTGAAAAGTTAATCCTGTGTATCCCACTACTTTGAATTAGTTGTAAAAGTGTCTCCCCCATGTTCTTAGTTATGTTTTTCTCTTGCCATTAGTGCTATATGGACACGATTAATCAATTGTCTCCTACTATTGACTGCAAATGCATAAGTTGTAGCGCAATTAGGCTTGATAATTGAACAGATAAAGTGTGACAACTAATAACAGCTAGCTAGGAACCAGCAAAAAAACTGATTCCAAGTGAGGTTCGTAACTTCATATATATACATGCAGACTTTGTTTTCAAATTATACATCACACAGATTATCAAGATATGCTATCAGAAAGAAATTAACATAACAAGTACTCTGACAAGTTGTTTATTCTAGATAAGCATATTATTAGACATGAAAGAGAAAGAACTCTTAAATACCATAATTAGCAATCTGTGAACGTTATAATATAATATTTAGAATTAGAAAGAGACATTTCGAAGTGGTTATCACTTTTGATGATTTCAATGTAGTTGATTAAACTAATGTAACGCTACAATCTAAATTATATTGCGCTGGATTGGCAGAGATGTACAGGAGCTGACCACAGAGTATAAGTCATGTAAACCAAAATAAATTAAGATAGCATGTTCGTCCTTACATGCCTCTAAGATTGTGCAGAAGGAAAAGAATGCAATAAATGTTGCACAGTGACAACTCCTTTGAAGTTTCCAACTAAAAGGTTCCAATGTACGAAATGTTTATTTAATGCTATCTTACTCTAATAATCCACCAAAATAATGACATGCAAAGGCAACAATATATGCTACAAAATACATGTATAATTAAGTAGGGACACAATTAGGACCCTACTTACAGACCAGGCAATTGTTCACACCTTTCTCAAAGTGCTTGTAGGTATAGCTAGAGCTAATGAGTAATGAACAGTAGTAGTAGAAGTTTGGTTTTTTGAGTAGGTAAGAGTTAGGTTATGGCAGAGTATTAGGGTAAGTTCAATATTATAAGACCAAGTGTTTGGCCCTTGTTACGAGGTCAAAAGACTGAATCCCCCAATCAAGAAACCCGCCCCCTCCCCTATGACCAAAACCCCACTGGCCGACAAACTACTTCTGCCTTCACATGCAAACAAATCCTCTTCTTAATTAGTCCAAAAACCATTCTTTTTTTGTTCTGCCTCACTACTTGATAAGAAAAGATAACATATGGTAAAAAACTTGAGGTGGACCATTTGTGACTCTCATCCATCCATCCATATATCTCTATGTCATAGTGTAACCATCAAGTCTCATCCCAAAGGTTCAATTCAAGCACACATGGAAGTGAATAAGAGCATATACAAATGAACAAAATTGTTCCCAATTTATTATAGAAAATATGATATAAATATGTCCAAATTTGGTATGGTCTATGAGACCCATTGAACAAAAAAAAAGTGCTTGAAACATATTAGAGTGCTGAGGATAGTCTTCAATTCTTCATTGCCAACTTTGTCCTCCTCTTCCCTCAGATACCACTCCTTCCTCTTCAAGAGATGTAAATGAACGTGGGACATTGTTGGAAATGAAAAGATACATACAGGGGGAGGCACTATAGTTTAGCAACATGCATGGAAATATTAATTACCACAGTAAATAAATATAAGACATTTTTTTTTATTTTGTTTGTTAAGGAAATAGAGGAAGAGAGAAAAGTGATATCAAGGAGAGGTGCCAACAATTCCGACAATGACCCGGTTAAGTGGTGACAATTTCATTTGTTGTCCTTGGGTTCTGCTCTTCTTGAACAGAGGCTCTGTTGGTGAATATAATGATGACCCCACTGCCCACGAATCGTTGGAACCATCAGAGCCAAATGCAGCATCAATTACGCCACTTGGGCTGTCTGGAATTTGCTCACACTTGCGTTTGTTAATGTTGCTGTTATGACCATAATTATTGGCATTTGAGAGTTGGAGAATATCATTATAACATTCATCTACTTTCTCCTGTTAAAATGCACAGTAACTAGGATCAAATAATGTGCTTATCATGTGCATTAATGACATTGTCAGTGTTTATTTAGTCTTAATCTAACATGCTCATGCTCATGCAACTCATGTTCTTAATCATATTCATAGACATGAAGCAATGTTAATAAACAAATATTATCACTTGAAACAAGTACTTGGACCTCCTGATCTAGGCACTAACCTTGCTAATTTTGAGAACACTCAGAAGCTGATTTTTGTATTCCATCCCACCACTGTGTTCAATCTGGTCTATAACATGCAGCATTGTTGCAGTGGCCAAAACAGAAGGCAGACACCCAACAAATCTTGAATCTAGATATAGGAAAACACACATACCAAATGATAAGAAAATCAACAGAATAACATCTTCATTCCTTCATTGTACTGATGAAAAAGTTAAATGTCTTAAGTCAAGTCAATAATGGTATCTGAAATAGTGAGGGGTATAGTCATTATTCTTAACGCTTACCTAAAAGCACAGACAGAAGAAGATTCTCACAGCGCCTGAGAAACTCCCAGTGAAGATGAGTTTTCAATCCAAGCCTTCTTATAATGTGATCTAGAAACGAGAGTGGGGTGACGGGATGCATCTTCCATTTGAGGGTGGACAGTACCAGTAGCTCCATTCTCTGAATAGTCTTTGCCTCAAAGACATACTTAGTGTCTTGCACCTGAAAACATAACATCATAAACAAACACGTGTGATGAGACATCAACCTAAGATGAATAATAAAAAAACACTCAAATGAACAGAGCTTTGTGATGAACCTACTTGAAGGTCCAAGAGAAGAGGCACTTGAGTTTCTTCAACTTTTGCAGCCAAAGAGATGCAAGTGACAGCCACAAGCTGGATCTTCCAAGGCTTCTCCCTTTGAAAATCGAAGCTTGGAAGGAACCTATCCAAGTAAGTAACGGCCAGTGTTGCAGTAAGAGCAGAGAATCCATAGTGAGCATTGACTTTAAGAATCCATTCCACGGCCTCACGACGAGGCTGAGAGAAAGAAGGGTTCAAATGCACATTATTATTAGTATTATTACAAACATCGCTGTTGTTGTGGTTATTATCATCACTGTTCAGATTGTTATAGCCATAAACTTCTTCATGCTGAAGCTTCTCTTTGGAAAAGAGAGAGTTTAGTTCCTCATCTTCCCAGAACAAGTCTTGCTCCAACAAGAGCAGGGGGAAAAGAGAAGTTCCAGTGTGGTGCACCCCATATGCATCATTGTGTGTGGTGACATCACTCTCTTGGTCTTCCTCTTCCTCCTCCTGGTCATCTTCCCACTCTGGTTCATCACAGTAAAGGGCATCAAGGAGAGATGAGACATTTTCATGATGTTGTAGATGGTCATTGTGGTGGTGGATAGCCATCTTCTTCAGTGAAGAAGAGGGTGTGTAGTCCTTTGTTCATTATAAAAAGAAAACACTCATTCTCACACCCATGAAACCCTTTTTTGATTTCTCACTCTCTCTTTTGTGAGTGTGTGAAGAAGAGAGAGTAGATGAAAGCAGAGAGAAAGAAGAAAAGTGGTAGGCTGTGGAGAAAGGTGAAAGGGAGAGATTGATTCTTGTTCAACTGAGTGGGTTTCACGCTTGTCTTTTATATTTATAAAACGAGAATGATGAATGAAAATATTAATAGATGGAAAATTGATTTTTTTGGAACAGTTTGTGCTTTCGGTGTTCTTGTTTAGTTGGCGGGCAGAATTGCATAAATCTAACGGCACACACATCAAGCTGGACCCATGACAACAACCTCTTACACTGTCAATTTAATTTTCGCACATTTTTATTCATTTTAGTCAGAAACTTTTCCCTCTCATTCATTTTTACTGATGCAACATTAATCCACCTTATTAATGAAACATCAAATACCAGATTCAGTCATAGTTCTAAGTTTATGTCCCTCTTCTAATTCACACCCAATTTCGTACCATTTCAAATTCATCCTGCTACACAAAATAACATAAGTAACTCATGTGAGTTCTTTTTATATATTCACAAATGTAAATTTATATTATTTTAATAAAAATGTTTTTAAATAACCAACTGATAAAGAACATTGTTAAAAAATCCTCTTAATCCTATTCCTTAATAAGAGAAACAACTTAATTTTTTTAAAAGATGTAAAATGGATATACTTTTTTTTTTAATTATATAAATGGATAATGTAGTAAGACTTCATGAACCAGTCAACACTAAAATCACCATTTTATTATTTTATTTTTTAAAAAATGTAAACCGTATATTGAAAACACTTTATTTTAATAGTTAAAGAAAATAATTTTTATTAATTATTGAAATATTTAAATTTAAATAATATTAAATAATTATATATTTTAAATTAAATTTTGTTATAATATATTTAAACATATTTAATTAAAATAGGTTAAATATTTATTGATGTACTATTAAAAAAATTAAATTACCTAATTAGATTTTATATATTAGTAAATACATAATAATTAATAAACTTTGAGTAAAATTTAAAAAATAAACCTCAAGTAATATTTTAATAATTTTGAAAAAATAAAAAGTTTAGTAAATATGTAATATATATTATTTATATTCATAACATATTTTTTATAATTGATTTTAGTAAATAATAGTTTGATTAGAAATTAAAATATAAAAAATATCAATTTATATATATGTAAAGAACATATTAAACTCAACTTTATTAGTATACTATAATGGATGATAAGAATGAAATTAAACAGATATAAATATACAATTATTCAATATTATTTAAATTTAATTTTTAAATAATTAATGAAAACTTATTTTCTTTAACTAATGAAAATGATTTCATTTAAAAAAAATAACTCATACTTCTAAAGCAGGCTTTCTGTAAAAAAAAAAAAAATAATGTTATCATAAATATAATATTAATTAAATTTCTTACTCATAGTCACAATTGTTAAAAAAATATTTTTCTATTGTGTCACTACATTAACTTAGTACTGATAGAACTAAATCAAAAGGTTAAAAATGCAACAATATTCTTCTGATTAATTAGGCAATTATGCTAAGGAAAGAATTATATTCCTAAACTGCAGATTTTTGCAAAACAAATATTGTAAATGAGTAGAAAATGAAGACAAAAAAATAGGACTTTTGGTAAATTAGGTGTATGAGAGGGTTTACAAGTTATTGCACACTTAGCATTTATAAGCTTGTATAAGTAGTTAACTCTACTAGACCTAACTATCACATTCACACCTCATTAACCCTATTTTTACAATAAATGATCATGATAAACAATATATATTAGTGTTAAGTTGTGATAAAAATATTATTTTATATTGTGATTTCAATTGTCTCATGTAAATTCATTTTATTTTGAGGAAATTTATCATTCATTTTTCTCTCTTCATCTTCAATGTGTGTGCAAGACTCATTAAGTTTACAATCTTGTTTCTTGATAGATAGAAACAAATCATAATATATAATCTTATTTGTTTATAATCAAGATAGAAAAAAATCATAATATATATAATAAAAATATTATAACAAGAAAGTATTATATATATACTAATTTAATATATCCATATATTCCGTGTTTCATATTTTCATTAATATTTTGATTAGTGGTATTTTTTGGATTGGATAATTCAATTTAATTTAAATTGATGGAATTGAATTTTGTTTAAATTAAATGAGGTTTTGAATGTCAAATCTAACAACAACTAAAATTATTAAATAATATAATTATTATTTAATTTATTTAATTATTTAAATATATTTTTAAAATTATTAAATTATATAAATATTAATTAATATAATCTATTTTTAAAAACATATTTTAAAAAAATTATTATAAAATTACAATTTTTTTTTTAAATTAATAATCCTGTTAGATTCACCTAACCCAATTGATAAGAATGAATTGGATAAAAAAATATATAAAATCCAATACAACTTGAAATTTTTTTTAGTTATGATAATGTAGCCAAATCCAACCCAATATGTTTAAAACTAATTTTGATTACGAATCAATCTATTGAATGCAATTGCTGGGCTCACTCTTATTTAATAACGAATCAATCTATTGAATGCAATTGCTGGGCTCACTCTTATTTAATAGAAACAATACGGACCTAATGGACCAGCCCAATTCAGAACGTGAAATTAGAATCAAATGAAAAAACTAAATATAATTTCTTTCTTATTTTTTAAAATATAACTGATTTCTTTATGATATATGTAATATAATTAGCAACACGAAAAGATAATTATTAATATATATATATATATATATATTAATTTATCCTATATCTTTTATGAAAAATGATGTATAAATGTAAGTATATATTTGTTTAACTAGTATAATCTTTGAATTTATCAACTGATTTATGTATTATTATTTTTTTTCCATTTTACTTCTAAATAATATAAACAATACTAAAATTATTCTAACATAACATAAAAAAACATTTAAACATAACATTAAAAACAAGAAAACGTAACATTAACTCATTCAAACATAAGTCATAAGGAAATAATATTATAAATATAATTTTTATTTAAATTATATAATATAATTATTTATATTAGATATTTTATTTATATATATATAAATGTTATCATATTTAAAATATTTTAAAATTCTCAAACTATAACTTTGACTAGATATACAAATGTAAAGTAATGTATATATTTATTATAAACTACAACTATGATTTCAGTACTTTTATAGAGTTTGATTATCGTTATCCAAGACTCAGCAATATCTTTCCATTGCATGATTCAAATTGTAATATTATATTAATAATCACCTATTAAACTTGTTGGGTAACCTTTAATCCCATGATTTTAGTCTTTAGATTTTGAAAATTTAGCTAATTGATCTAATTTCCAATTTTTCATACATTTACTTTTTATGTTTTAATTAATTAAATTATTTCATGATTGTACCTTAAATGAATATGTTAGATCTAGAAAATAAAAACACGTAAAGTTGAGAATTGTACAAAAACTGATAATTTATTTAAGGTTTAGTTAAGAGAATGTGGATTATCCAGTGAAACTCTCATAAATTTGTTGGAATATATTGAAAAAGCTTCTTCTTGTTAAAAGAGAATCCGTTGACCCCCTCCAGACTCTGTTCTGCACAATCTTCAGTTTTGGAGCCGACCAAGAAGTATGAACTACTCTTCCCAACCTATTCAATTTAGTCTAAATCAAAATCTATAATATATAATAATTTATAATAGATAACTACAAAAAATAAATTTAATTATTCATTAAATATTTTTTATATATTTTTTAAAATTAATTATTTATTAAATATTTCTTTTATGAAAATTTTTTATAAATTTATTTGTGAAATTTTTTCATAAATTTATCTATGAAAAAAAATTTTATGTATTTGTTTGTGGGAAATTTTCCATTAATTTATTTCTAAGAAATTTTCTATATATTTTTTTACGAAAAATTTCCTCTAGCCTTTTATCAACAAATTTCCTATCACCACAAATTTGTAGATAAAAGGCTAGTAGGAAATTTTTCATAAAAAATTTATAAAAAATTTTCTACCAATAAATTTATGAGAAAATTTCTACAAACAAATTCATGGAAAATTTGTAGGTAAAAGACTAGTAGGAAATTTTTTACAAAAAAATCTATGGAAAATTTCTTACAAACAAATTCATGATAAATTTCCCACCACCACAAATTTGTAGATAAAAGGCTAGTAGGAAATTTTCACAAAAAATTCATAAAAAATTTTCTACAAATAAATTTATGAAAAAATTTCCACAAACAAATTCATAGAAAATTGGTGGTGGAAAATTTGTAGGTAAAAGACTAGTAGGAAATTTTTCACAAAAAAATCTATGGAAAATTTCTTACAAACAAATTCATGATAAATTTCCCACCATTACAAATTTGTAGATAAAAGGCTAGTAGGAAATTTTCTACAAAAAATTTATAAAAAATTTTCTACAAATAAATTTATGAGAAAATTTCCACAAACAAATTCATGGAAAATTGATAGTAGAAAATTTGTAGGTAGAAGACTAATAGGAAATTTTTCACAAAAAAATCTATGGAAAATTTCTTACAAACAAATTCATGAGAAATTTCCCACAAACAAATTTATAGAAAATTTATGAAAAATTTTCATAAATAAAATTTTCATTAAAAAAAGTAAATTTGTGAAAAATATTTAATGATTAATTATTTAAAAAAAAAAATCTGTGAAAAATATTTTATAAGTAATTAAGATTATTTTTGTAGTGGAAGTTAATTTACAAATGGTAAAAGATGATACAACAAGATAAAGGTATGGTTAAACAGATCAGTATACACTGGGTTGGTGGTGGTAACCATTGTAAAAACTGAAACTGTTGAAAAATCTTCGGACCCTGGGAGACATGGCTTGCTATCCCACTAGCCTCCACCATATGAAACGAAGTGGATCGTTTGACTTGTCAGCATTTGTACTTAGGAACCATCGCCAAGAAAGGAGTTTTATTATTTTATAAATGGACTCATCGTCTTATGATAGTTTTGTTAACATTGAACTAGAGGTATTGTTTGGTGGTGTTACTTTTGTAATTTTCAAAGACATGGATCAGAGGTTGGTTAAAGCTGCAGCCACTGGAAACCTTGAAGATCTTGGGAGGTTGATGAGTGAAGACATGGTGTTGCTGAATGCTGTGGCCTTGGTTGGTGCTGAAACTCCTTTACACATTGCCTCAATGTGTGGTCAGGTTTGTTTCGTCCAAGAAATGTTGAAACTGAAGAAGCAGTTTGTGTATGAAGTGAACGAAGATGGCTTAACTCCCTTGCACCTTGCCTCCGCCAATGGCCATCTTGAAGTGGTGGTTGAGCTTCTGAAAGTTGAGCATGAGCTGTGTGGCATTCAGGGGAGGGAGGGAAGGCTTCCTCTCCATTTTGCTGCAGCCAAAGGAAGAATTGATGTTATGAAGGTGTTGCTTAACGCAGGTCCACTCACTGTTGAAAGCAAAACGGCGAGAGGAGAAACTCCGCTTCATATTGCTGTAAAAAACAACCAGTTTGATGCAGTTAAGTTGTTGGTGGAACATGCCAAGGAGTTGAAGAAGGAAAGAGTAGTGTTGAATGAAAAAGACAACCAAGGAAGCACTGTCTTGCATCTGGCTGCGTCAAGGAAGCAGTACCAGGTATCTGATTCTCACTTCTCTTATTTGTTCTTTGTTTATGACTTCTATAATATTTTAATTTACTAAATCATATTAATTTATTTTTTACTTAAATGGTTTTAATCCATAATCAAAATATGAATCGTTAAACTGTAATAACAATTATAACCAAATCCATTATTAGGTAATCAAATGAGAGTTTTGAGTTACAAAAATAATTGGGGTTAAAGTGGACAAACTCATCACGCATGACTTGTCAGTTTAAGGCTAGCATGCATGCATGCACGAATCTTTTCAGCATAACAAAAATTTATTAACTGGATAGTGACATACATTTCGCTTCTCCTTTGATCATAACTTTGCAAGTCTCAAAGTTATATATTATAAATAAGGATGTGTTCCAACAAGTATTGCTAATTTGTATAATTAACAAATTTTGAGGAGTGCAGATAGTTCATCTGCTGTTGGTTAACGATGATGTTGTGAAAGAAGTGATGTTGGTGAATTCGTTGAACGAGAGAGGAATGACTCCTCTGGATGTTCTTATGGTATTCCAAAGCGAAGCAGGTGATTTAGAAATTTATAGAACTCTGGTGGAAGCAGGAGCTAAGAGTGGAAAGGACATTGAGAATGAGAATGAAGTTGGTAGAATATCAAACAACAGAGGGCAATCAGTAGCACCTTTGGAATTGGAGATCATTCATGATAATCAAGTTCCTCCAACAAACACCTCTAATCGTGAAGAAAGCACCTACCTACCTAGAAGAATACGGTACTGGCCAGAAATGAAAGAATTGAAAGAGTTATTCGGATACAAACCGAACAGGGATTCAATGAGTGATGTGCGAAATATACTGTTAACAGTAGCTGCACTTATGATGACAGCAACCTATCAGGCTATACTTAGTCCCCCAGGTGGAGTGTGGCAGGAAGACACTAAAGAACACACTGCTGGAAAATCTATTGTGGCTACCAAATCAAAAAAAACATTTTGGTTGTTTATTCTGGGAAACAGCGTAGGATACTACACCTCTTTTCATATGATCATTTGGCTAACATATGGCTTCCCTTTGCAATATCCTTTGCTATTGTTGTCATTTTTCATGTCATTCAACTACACTGCAGCCATGCTTAGCCTTGTACCAGACGGTGACAGGGATTACAATATATTAGCAAACCTAGCTATAGGGTTTGGCTACTTGGCTCCATTAGTTCCTATTCTGCTCAGGAAGCTACAGTGCCCACGACACAGATAACCAAATCTTTCTCCATTATATTTCCATGCCAAATGTTAGCCATACTCCTTCTTTTCTGCACTTTTATATAGTTTGATTGTCGTCATCCAAGACTCAGTAATATATTTCCATTGCATAATTAAAATTGTAATATTATTTTAATAATCACCTATTCAGATAACACTGAGGAATTTTTACTATTTTTTTAATGTGATGTTGTTTAAATAGATCTAATTGATATCATTTATTTAACAGATCAAAAAATTAAATTGATTTTTTGTTCGATAAGATTATTGAAGAAAATAACTGTCAAAATAAAAGTCAAGCTTATTTACTTTAATGCTAAAATCAGTTAAACATGGTCACTTAATCGGAAGAAACATAAGCGATACTGTAGGAGTTGTAATTATTATTTTTTTACAATCCATATAACTATCAAATCCGATTTTAATTGTGAGATTTGTGTATATGGATAATTTTTTAAAAATTTATTAATATGTATAAGTAGATGATTTTTTAAAAAGAAATTTATTTTACTATAAGAATTGAATTAAGACTTTATACGAATTCCGTTTATAATATATATATTATACTTAAAAAAATCGTGTTACATTTAACGATTTCGTGTATCAGATCAGGATTTCAGTTTTAGTTTTTTATTTTGAATTTTAAATAAGTGGTCTATAGGTTCATGATTTTTTTCTTTTATTAAATATGTAGCAATGGAGGTGTTAAAGGTAGCAAGACTGCGTTTAGGATTCTGGGATCCTCCTTTTCCCTTCATGCACCCTTTTCTTGAGCCTGGGTTTTCTCCCACCCGTACCCTTTCTTCCTTTGCTTCTTCCATCTTAAGTTATCATGCCCTTTACTGAATAATAACTATATATTATTGAGTGATTGAGCACTTGCAAATAATAAAAAAGAAAAAAATCGTTAGATATTTCTTCAAATAAGGAAATATATATATATATATATATATATATATATATGATAAAAACAAAAATAACACGACTTCATTTAAAAAGAAATATTGAAATCGTAAATAAAAGATGATATTTTCCAGAAATCATTAATTTTTCAAAAAATTGTTCATATGGATAATTTCAAAAATAAAATCCCACCATTGGTACCAAATCCTATCAGATCAGTTTACTGTGGTAACTATAGCCTACCCAAACTGCATTACTATGTTATTGAGTGGAGGAATAGATATACAGAAGAAAGAAAAGGAAGAGAGAATCTGTGATATAGTGAAAAATGTATAGAGAGATAAGAAAAATGAGGTAGAAGTGAAATGCAATAAGACTCCAAATTAAATTGGACGCTGTATCCAATACAGACTGTGGCACTAGGGGGAGGGGGCCAACTACATAATCTTATTTGTAACTTGTGAATTAAGCCAATGAAGTAGCAGATTTATCATTACAACAAACAAACGAACAAATGGATGACCAAAATATTGTTGTAAGTTGCAAGCAATTTTATGTACAAATATTTAAGTATAAAGATAACAAAGTAATCCCTGTTGTTGTAGTTCAATCACTTTCGTAGTCTTCATCATCTCCAAAGGTAAAAACAGAAGCATCTGCAGCCATGGCCTTAAACTCACTTTCTGCGCTGGGCACCTCGATACTGGACACTGTTTTTCCGTCAACATTACTTCTTGGCTCACTAGCGTGATGAATTGACGTGGAGCTCTTGTTTCCCAAGGAAACTTGTTCTGTTGCATGCGATAAATTTGCAATTTGATTTGAAATTCTGTTGTCGGAGCCTCTGTTGTCATTTTTAACTGTTTCAACAGCTTCAGAAGGTGCTTTTGCTTGCTTGGTTTTTGAAGATGCAGATTGCTCTGCCTCGCCATCTGAAAAGACATCATCTTTATCATTATTATGACTGTCTGATTCTTTGTCTGCATTCTGTGCAGGGCTGCTCCTTTCCACTGGGGCAGGACGAGCAGGACTGTTACTTGAACTCTCATCTGATTTCGTTGTAGTAGTTTCAGGTTGCGAAGTTACAACATTACCATTATAATCCACGAGCACAACCTCAACCATAAATCCCGGAGAAGGCAATTTTCTCTGCAGAAGTTCATATCAATAAAAGAATACAAGATCGAATTGTGAATTGCAAAACCATTTTTTCTACTATTAACAATAACCACAAAACTTACCTTGTCAAAGCCATCAAGATCACCGGTGTTCAATACTTTTCTATTTTCTGTCATAGTTGTGTTCAACCAACTAAGTGAAAAGAGGAAGATATTTCAGTCCAACATAAGACCAACAGGGAAGAGAATTGATCAATAATAATAAAAATTAATTAATACCAGTAAAAATCTCCTTGGCGATCGTGAAAATGAATTTTGATGTCCCCAGCCAACTCTGTAAGACCAGGCTCTCCTGGCAAAGCAAAGACCATCACTCCCTTCTTTGGTGCACTGAACCAAAAATCTTCTGGCTGCAAATTGTGAAATCTCAAGTCACACAGAAATCCATCACACTTGGGGGGGAAAAAGGGCAACGAAAAAGATAACTTTGGAGCAACATTCAATCAAATAGTTGATACACTGATGTCATTACTAATGAAACGCACCAAAAGATCCTTGGTTCTCGGATGCTTTTTGGTTGAGAACAACACACCTACACATTAGAAATTGGTTAGAATCGACATCCAACAGGGCAGTCTATCAGAGACTAAGATCTTACGTTCCACACCTTCAGAGGGCTCAGCAGTCAGTAAATTCTTGACAAAAACAAAGCAGGTCGCAATGTCATGCAAATATATATCCAGTTATCTATACTCATAACTAGTAAAGCATACCATTCTTTCATATTGTAGCTAGAAAGAACATTCATGAACAGGTAGACTTTCTCCCTGCTTTTATATCAGTCACGACTCTTCCCTAGAAACATCTGAGATATGGCATAGCTATTGTCCTTGGAAGAAAATCCTAACGAGGATATGCCTTCTCAGTTCATACTAAAAGATCTGAGTGCATACCACATAGCTATACATTATACAAAACACACCACAATAGAAACAAGAACAAATTTAACGACTAGTACAAAAGATGACATTATAAATCTACTAACAGAATGGTCAACTAGATGTA
The DNA here is from genome assembly GCA_016859785.1 of Macrotyloma uniflorum. Taxonomy (NCBI): domain Eukaryota; kingdom Viridiplantae; phylum Streptophyta; class Magnoliopsida; order Fabales; family Fabaceae; genus Macrotyloma; species Macrotyloma uniflorum. The sequence continues at coordinate 1,556,164 of BDMB01000018.1, forward strand.
TACTTGTCAGGGAAATTTTAGTACAATGTTTGTCAAGCATACCACTATGATCTGAGACAGTTATAGAGGGCCTAATCCAGTAAGGGCATCTGTGAAGACGGAATCCCCTAAGCATGCACCTGTACAGAATATTATGTCAGTATGCATATTAGGACAAGTAAATATTACAGTCACATCTTGGCCAGTGAATACCTGCGGGCAGGAGGGTTTTCACCATTGAAGTAAGTTAAGACTCGTTCAAAATATTTGACATACCTCTACAGAAAACAGTAAAACATAAGAAATTACTCCAGAGCTTACAGAGAAAACATCATTTCCAGAAAACACTAAAACTATAGTAATAACTCCAGAATCTCCAAATTTCCACTTAATGCATTGCAAAGCAGAACTTACAATCTGACTAGGAAGAACAAGTCCCTTTCCATCAACACATCTTTTCTGATTATAGTAATCCATCGATTCCTCAGCAGTTGGGAAGAACTGCAGCACATTTTAGTCATCAGATTTAAAAAAAAATTAGCATAAAACAGAAAGTGCAAATATCAAGCACGTTCATCATATTTTGAAGAAAATGCTGAGAAGCACCTTTAAGAATAATAGAAGACTAGAAATCATCAACCCTGTCCTTGCCATTCCAGCCTTACAGTGGACAACCACCACATTCTCAATGTCTTGTTTTAACCATGAGTAAGCACTTTGACAGAAAGATATAATCAGTTGAATTGGTGGGCAATTGTGGTCATCAAAAGGGAAGCTAGCCACCTAAACGAAGGAATTTCATATTTCAGACGCAAGAATACAAGAAGCTGTTCAAATAAAGCCCAAGAAAATATAGTGTGGCAAAACAACAAACTTGGAGTAATCTAGGTTGTCTAGCATCATGATCAAGAAATAGGAGAAGATGGATGGATGTGCATGAATTTTTAATTGAAGAAAAGATAAACTCAATACTACTATAACGAACAGAAGGTTAAAACTAAAGTGATATGTCCATGCTATGAGAATTTAAGACATTCATTAATTACAGACTAAAGGTTTATGGTGTATAAATAAAATTTACAATCCTTGAGCAAGTCTATATCACAATTGTCCCATTAAAGACTTGAATGTAAATTTAGAAATCACCTTCCCCTCAAACAATGATGCATCATACAACCGCTCAGAACAAAGATTATAAACTTTGTATTTACCCTGCATACAGAGAAAGAGAAAAGTCAAAAGCAAAACTAAACAAGAAAATGATAATATCTGAGCATGATAGCATATACCTAGCAGAAAAGGAAAAAGGAAAATTCAATCATATCCAAGAGCAAAGAGGTTCCCTTATACATATCCGAAGCTATTGCAGAATATGATAGAAACCCAGAACTGAAGAGTAAAAACAGGATATTCTACAGTATTTAGCCTTCGTCTGGAATAGAAGTAGGGGAGAAATGAAAGGAGACAAAACATGCATTCCATGATTTTGGTATCCATGTTTGGCAGCAAAAGAACAGGAGAGAAAAAGGGGGGGAAGGTGTGGGCCACCTTCAAACTTAGTAGAGTTCCAATCCAATCCCTCAACTTCTCTTATCTGACCATGTAGTCTTTTAATTTCCGGGTATTTTTTCCTTTAAACATAAATACTACGTTCTTTCTTTACACCTACTATCCAACCAAATAAGTGGAGAGATTTCTTTCTCTACATTTTCTTATCTTTCTTTTTCTTACGATTTTCTTTCCCAACATTTTTTTCTCCCCTACAAAATAAAGAATTAACTTAGGCATCAAAAGGGGTCAATAGAAGTAGAAAAAGAACAGAAATGTAAAAGACGCCACTAATATTTTCACAGAGCAAAGCTCCTACAGAGATCTCTGCATTCAGCTTACAACTTACTGAACGGGAAGAATAATTATCTGCACCTCGATCCTCCAACTAAACTCCCCAAAAAAATCAATCTCAATCCACTACACCTCCTGGATGCTACTCAGACAAACTACCATTTGGCCATGCCATCTCAACCACTTTCTTGTGACATCTTGTGTATAACTTTCAACCTTTGGCCATGCTAATAAGACAATCTGTCCTCTAGGTTCATCTCTTATATTCAGATTACTAACAAAATATGCCTAGCAAGATTTAACTCCTCTAAAGTGAAATAGTGCACTGTAGAGGATAAAATGCAGTTATGACAATTTATTTACAGTAGACAGTGTAATAAAAAGCATGCACATGTTAACAAACTATAGATTACTTAAAATCTCAACTGTTGAGCACAAACCACCTTAGTTCAGAGGAACTAAATCCATGCCTAGCAAGAGGGGCAGGGAGGATGAAACACAAACAATTTATGGTATAGACATTTATTAAATGAAATGAAAACAACATTCGATATAATAGAGCATTGATTTGTATTATACATAAACTACAGAAAGGTATAAATATAAGATCTAGTACTTTCATGCATCAGAGTGTGTTTACTACCTTATGGTGAGTTTCAAAAAACTTAATCACTTCTTCCATATGATTTCTGTAAAATCCCTGCATTACATTTGTAGATAGTCAGAATGGTGGTGTTAAAGATCAAGATAGCGATAAAAAAAAATACAGAATTTTTAACTCACTTCAACATAGCCAAAAAATCCAGAGCTCATGTCACCAGCAGGGAATCCCATTGCAATGATGTTTTCAGTGATATATGTCATATCTAAATCAAAACCGCCTTCCTGAAAATTACAAAGAAAGGAACGTACAATTCAGCATGAAACAAAGAAATACAAAAGATCAAACTCAATGCACTCAGCAGTCAAAACAAAGTTAAATAATAAAATTCTACAAGGAAGGGACTAGAATGTTCACCATACAGAACAGTATACTATATAAAATATCTTAAATGGGTGTAAGCAAATTTCTGCAAACTTCGGGGTTTTAGAAATTCAACACCAGCTACGAGATCTAATTTAGAAAAGCAAAATAATAAAAACATTGGTTAGACCATTTTTGCTTCTGCATTGCATATTAACTGTTACATTGCAAAAGTTATCCATGAATAGGCTTCCAAAGATGAACTTGACCCAATTATTAAGGGATTAAAGCAATGTTACAAAAAGAAGAAACAATTAATTTTTAAATGAGCAAGATATTGTAAAAATCAAATTTACAATAATACACACAAATTATATTTGTAGTTTTAACAAGAACAACACCTGGTATCTGCGTTTATTCTGGGAAACAACATGGCGTGCCTTAACCTGCACAGCTTTCACAGCATTCTTAGAAGTGTCAACCAGGCCTTTCGTAATGGTTCCAAACAAATTAGATTGTACGGCCGATTCATTGGAACTGTCATCTGCTACAGAAGACTTTGGAGACAACTTCAATCCCAAATTACTAGTGATGCGTGCAAAAGTTGATTTCCCAACATTTCCACTTGATGAGTCATCTTGGGAGCCAGAAAATGACTGAGAAATTTTCAAGTTTCTGGCCCAAGACGATATGCCAGTTGGAGACAGCACAGGTGGTGCCTCGTGTGCCGAATTATCTTGCTCAGAAACTAAAGCAGCAGAAGCTTGCCGATCACCCTCTTTAGCAGGAGAAGAAGTGGGTGGATCTTTGATAGGATGAGAATTAGACACATCAGCAGGCACTGAATCCATTTGATTAAAAAAATACCAACAGCAACTTATGTAGAAATCGGAAATTTTATCATTAGGTGGCCCAGGCCCTACAGTATCTTTTTGGTTGAAGCTGCAGAGGACAAAAAATTCAAATAATGCTTCTTCTTTATATGTTATCAATTCATTTAATCATTGTTGTATACTCAACAATAAGATCGATCATTACAATATGCTACTATGTGGAAGGAAGAAAATGAGTACATAAGCAGTAATGGGGAAAATCAAATCCACACACATTTGCCGTAACAATTTTCTGGCACTTCACTTGCACAAGGAAACAGCCTTAAAAAACTACCCCGGAAACCCGTGGAAACACTTACAAAACTTCTCGAAGATTCAGTCAGGTCCCTAACTAAAATCTAGTTCAAAGCATTTCAGGAGAATGATTTCCGTCAATTGAACCCCGTGATTTTCAATTTCCAACTAAAGTGAGCCATAAGAAAATAGAATAAAACGAAAAAGACTGAAGAATTTAGCGTGGATTGGAATTCGGAAAAGGAGTCGTGAATAAGCTTATAAAACGCAAAAATCATTCACGATAAAGAAAGAAACGGTTAAAACAAGTAGGTTTTAGATCTGAGAAGAAGAGCTTGTGTTACCAGAAGTGGAATCAGAGGGAAGTGCAGAGGCAGTGAAGAAGCTGATTAGGGTTTCGAGAAAGAGGAAAGAGAACGAAACAGAGTCGTTGAGTTTAGGAAGGTGATGCTGATACTGGTTGACATGCACGAATGAATGATGATCACTGTGATGTCAAAGACTTTTTAATCAAACGGTTGCTGAGAGCCCAGGGGTATCCTGGGCTATGTTATGCGTAAGATGATATATTTTATGATTTTTGGGACATTTATTTATAATTTTACTTTTTTATTGTTAAAATGGTTACATTATTTTTAATTGTATCATGTTTCTTAAAAAATATATTAAAGGAAATAAAAAAAATTATTTTTAATATTATTTTTTACAGATCTTCAAAATAAATAAAAAAATGGATTTTTTATGGTTAAAAATGAAAAAGAAAAAATTCAGCATTAAACGTAAATACTGTTTATTGTTCATTTTTTTAAACTTAGAATTATTTTAAATAAATTAATTGAATTTTATTCTAATGTATGTGAAATTTCTTACCTGAAATTTATTAAAACAAAATAAATAAATTATGTGAAAAAATCATAAGGTATTTCAAAATTTTAAGAAAAAAAATTACTTGATTTTTGTTAAACCACATTTACATTTTTTCTCTAATTTAAAAATAAATATTAAATTTCATTAAAATTTTAATAAAATAATATTCACATTTGTTAATCTTATATTTTAGTAAATAGATGTCATTTATTAAAAAATGAAAAAAAAAATCTACTTAAAAATGATAACAAGTGTGAATATTATTTAATATAATTTTATAAGTGTAATTTTTTCAAATTTTTATTATTTATATTTAAAAACTTATGAAAATTATAAATAATTTTTACAAACTTAAATGAAATGTTAGCAGTATACTTTTGAATACAAATTTATTACCATGATTTTTATTGTTAATTAAAATTTACTAAAAACTACAAAATCATAAATAGAAATTATTAAATCAAAAGGTAAGATTTCCGAAAATTATATTTCAAAAAAGATGAGTAAATAATAATGATTGTGCTTAAAAAAAATGTGTTAAAAAATTATAATATTTCAATTTTAAGACTTCATAGAACTTATCTAAACTATTTAACACATTATCTTCAACATAAATGTTTCCGTATGTATCATTGTTTTGAGATTCAGTATTTTTTTATTTCATTGGAGCATGTCTACGTGACACGAAATGTTTTTTTAGAAATAAGTTTTGTATTTTTTTTTTATAAAATTCAATTGTTTACAAAGAAAATATTTTTCTATTTTTATAAAGAAATTGAATTAATTTCTCAGCTTAAAATAAAATCAAGTGTAACTTTTTTTTTAATACAAGTACGAGTTGTTTAATTTTTTTTCAATGTATATATACTACACAGAATATTTTTGTTCTGGAATGAGTCATTAATAGTTAATTATAAATATTTTCAATTTTTTTTCACCACATTATACATTTTATTTTCGTATTTGGGTTAATGTTGCTAAAACTAACTTTATAAAAATGATTGCAATGATAATCAATTTTGAAGTGAAATAATTTATGTTTGACTCTTTTATTTTAATTTTATAATTTAAACTTTTACACCATTGTTCTTCAGTCTGTCACCAAAATGACACGAAATATATATATATATATATATATATATATATATATATATATATATATATATATCTGAAGAAGGTATTTAAAAGTTACAAGAATATAACTACGCTGCTGCATGCACATGTTACCATTCTACGGCTCAATGGCTTGGTTAAGATGATGATCAGTTGATGATTTTCAAGGGTCTCATCATAGCATTGTCTTCATGATCCAATACCTGCATAAACGCATCAGCACCATTAATTCCTATGCCTGTGTTAACCAAATCAATTTTCCTTCACTAAGTAAGAAAAGAACTCACATGGCAATGGTAGACGTAGCCAGGTTCAGGGGTTGCATCAAAGCTATACGATGCATTGGTGTGTATGTAAGAAAACCTCACCGCAATCTTCGTTACATGGCTAGGTATCATCTTGAACACGTTCTTCCACCCTTTCTCGTTATCTGCCACCTTTACTTTCTTCCCACGTGCGTGCTTCTCCACGTGGCACTTCACCGCGTCGTTCATCTTCGTCATGCATTTCTTAAACTCTTCTGGTTCCACCAGCGCCGTCTGATCCAGAACCTTGAACAAACCCAAATGAATGTGAAGCGGGTGATTATCCTCCGTCAAGTTTATCACATACCACACCTCGGTGGATCCCACCTTAGGGGTTTCCGTAACGGGTGCGTCGTACGGTTTTGCATTTAGATACAAGTGGGTTGGCTCATCGATATCGCTCGCGTACTCGTACATAGCAACATACCGTGTGTGCGTCACACTGGATAAATCCGCCACGGGGTATTCCACCAACCGTTGAGGAACCCGTGACGTGTCAAGTTCTTGATCGGGTAGGATGATAAACTTCATAACCTTGCCGTTAGCCTCGTTAACGGGGTCACCGGAAGGGTAAGGATATTTTGCGTCGTTAGCTAGAATAACGACGTTGCTCTTGGATTGAGAAAAGTCAACAACGATGTCTGTGATCTCAGATGGCCCCACCAGAGTCTCATTGGTCGTTACGGGTTTTTCGATGTAAGCTGAATCGGACGCCACGTGTGTGAATCTTAGGCCGTTGGAGAAGAAGAATTTGAAGAACCTGGCGTTGCTGGCGTTGATTATGCGGAATCGGTATTTACGACGTCGTACGGTGAGGCGCGGCCATGCTTTGCCGTTGACAATGATGGCGTCACCGAAATACTCTGGCTGCCACTGAGGGTGTATGGTGGGGTTGTTCCCGGTGGAACTCATGAAGATGGAACCGTCGGTGCGGAAGCTACGATCGAAGACGATCAACGGTCGATCGAATTCATCACCGGTGGGTAACCCTAACGGATCCTCGACGGCAGGGTGGCGAATGATGTAACCGCCAAGTAAGCCGGCGAGAAGGTTGACTCGGGTCAACCCCATGGCATGGTCGTGGTACCATAGATTCCCTGGGTGTTGATTATTTGGATAGTGATACGTTTTCCTGCTCCATGTGGGTCCTCTTTCGTTGAATTTATATGTGAACCATGAGTTGGCGTTTCCGTCGCTCTCTGGCGCGTGAATCCCACCGTGGAGGTGGACCACTGTGGGGATGCCACGTGTGCTGTTGGTCATCGCGGTGGGGATTGTTGGATCCCACGGAAGTATGTGGTTTGAAGGGAGGCGATTTTGCCACCTCACATGCGTGTCAACGCCGTGAAGGGCCTCGATCGTTGGACCAGGAACCGTTGCTGTGTGCTTGGTTGTTCCGAAAGCGTACACTGTTGTTGGAGGCAGATCCCTGTGGAATTTCTGCAAAGGAAAAGAGATTTTTCAATTGAGACACGTTAGGTTTGTGGAATTATAGATTGTGAGAGAGAAGAATTTTATATTCGTCAAACAATGACGTAAGAAATGCTAATAATCTTACGAATGAGGACGCTGAAGCTTCAATTCCAAGTCCAGATTATTGTCCATATTTGGCTAACTCTCAACAATTTTTTAAATGAATGCAATAAATAAATTCATACTGTTGAATTAATGCTAGACTAGTAAAGTACTTGTAATTAAGAGTGATAATGGTGTGAACGAGTAGACATTACTCGTAGTGGATACCTAGTTATCAATGTCAGGGCCAGTGTGGATGGCACTTTCAAAGTTTTGGGTACCAATTCTAGTGACTAATCTTCAGAGCCTCGGGTCCATTGATGTCAATTAATTAATGCTGATTAGAAAATCTTTAAAGTTTTTTAACTTTTGGACACGAATGGGACTCACAGAATGATATTTTTTTATTCTCCTTAATAAAAATGGTTGAAAGGAGATGAAACCAGATCCTATGGAACATCATGAAAGTAAAGTATAATATTAAGGCTGAGAATTGTGTGGTAAAGAAGAGAATACTGATAGTGGATATTGAATTATCAATGTCAAGGCCAGAGTGGATGGCACTTTAAAGGTTCTGCGAACTAATTTTATGCGTAATTATCCAATGACCAATCTTACTGAGCAAGGGTGAGTGACGTGTTATGCTCAACACAAGTTTTATATGATTATAAACCAAGGAATCTTCCTGAGAGCTGTCATCACCCATGATCATGAAATGAAACTGGCTTTTCTGGTTTACAAGAGGAAATGATTAAAACTGAAATATATAACAATTTTTTTTTCAAAGTTTCTAATGTGATGTATATTTAAATCAGCTAAAAAGGTGACAAATATTTTGTTTTTAAAACTTTTTAGAACATCAATAATTTATAGTGAAGAAAAAAAAGGGACCAGTGAAATACTACAAACTGGCATTTCATGTAGAGACTTTTAAGTAATTTTACTGACTGAAAAAGGGTATACATGTATTTGCAGCATTAAGTTGGGCAATGCACAGAGAGAGAGAGAGAGAGAGTACACTAAAAAACAAGGAAACAAACGAAAATTTTGTGAACAGATTAGATTGTGTTGTCTTCGATGAGTGCATTCGTTGACAATTCTGATTGGAAAATTATGGGAAGGACAAAATTTTGCCTGCCCCAGTAAACTTGTGAACATAACCCTTTATGAAAAACAGAAAGAATCATTTAAAAAAAAAAAAAAAGAAATCTTATTATCTGCAACATCAAGATGCAATAATCAATAATTCAAGTTTAAAGGAAACAAGGAAGAGAATGACCAATTTTTATTTTATGAACAAAACAATAACCTGCACACAGAACATTTTCTTCAAGCCATGGAATTTGGTCCAAGAGCAACTCATGCAAGCATTATTGTAAATTTGGTTCTAGACTTTAGACTCAGACTGTTTCAAACAGATTTCAGACAATATTTGTTTTGAGTATCACTGTCAGTGTATCACACTACTCAAGGAGATGCAATTTTGGGGAAAAGGATATAAGGATACAGTATATAGATTATTTAATAAAAATAGTGTAAAAAATTGCAGAAAAAATTTGAATCAATTGACCATTGATATGAAATAAATTATTGATTTGAATTTCAATGATTTATAAGTTAACTGAAAACAACTCTATAATACCAAAACATGTGAACCACAAGAAATGAAGGCAAAGAATTATCTAGAACTATGCATGCATTAGCCTAAGGAATGGTTCAAAATTATTAACAGTTTAATCTTTAAAAACATGTGAACTGAAGGACCATGATGGTCTCAGCCTAGCAATCATCGAAACCAGCAAACAAAGAATTTGGCATGGTACAGTAACGACAAAGGTAAATACATATAAAATTCAACACTTCAATGGTTAACTGAGAAAGAGAAAGAAAAAGAAAAGCACACATACCCATTTCTTCTTGAACATCCCAATCTTGAGAGATTTAGATTTTGGGACACCATCAAAAACTTGATAGCCATGGATTCTGGGCATATCTGGAAGCTCGTCCACAAACATCTCTAACTTGGATACATTAACCAAATGATCTGAAGCTGAAGAACATCCTAGGAGAGCAACAAGAGTGAGTAGTTTAAGGAGCAATGTTCTGTCCATGACTATCTCACAAATGGACAAATATTGAGGAACAAAGGGAGGGGGAGAAGGGTATTTATAGGAGCAAGATTGGTTGATATTTAATGTCTAATGGTGGAGATTCTGTGTTGTGCCACTATGTGATTTTGGGGCCACGAGTGAACTGAAGAGAAAAAAATGAAAGCCACTCTTTGTTGTTTCGAGGAAACGATTATTTTTCTTATTCTGACTTTCACAATTCACGTTCTCATCCACGCTTTATTCTTTCCAGCTTACACCCTCCCTTTTCACACTTTCAGTGAACTTTAAGTTTTTAAAAAAAAAATTATAATATCGTTTTTAATGAGATAAAATTTATATATTTTATATATATTTATATATATATATATATATATTAATTTGATAATATTTTTATTACAAATAAATAAGTAAGATTTACGTTAATTTATATATAACATTAAACTCTTAATAATTTTTAAATCGTTACTTAAAATATAAGAGATTGTTATATATGTAGATAAATAAAAATTTAATACTCCGTTATTTCAATAAATTCATTGCTTTGACTAATATATAAGAGAAATATTTTAAGAATAAATCAAGAGAAAAAACATTAATGCTTCATTATTATATATGAGTACATCAGTTGCTGATTTTTTCTTTTTCAAATAGCTAAAATGGCAGATATTAGGGGATTGAGGGAGTAATATAGTCAATATATTTGTTTAATATTTTTATATAATTTACTTTATATATCATATTTAATAAACTTTAGTTATATATTAATATTCTTTAATTATATATTAATTACATATATTTTTTATTAAATAACAATATATTTATGTTCTTACGAGATTGTCCTTTTTTTATGTATTTTTTTCTTTTTTTAATCTTTATTTAATAGTAATCAATAGATTTAAACAGTGATTATTGACTTAATTGATAATTTTTTTATTTAAGTAATCGATCATCTTCTACTTAAAAGTATCTCATTAATATTTTTCAAAATATGCCTTTAATATTTTTTAATTGAAATTTTTATCAGAAAAATATCATTTTAAACAAAATAATATTAAGAAATTGGTATTTAGTGGGTGTCGATAATTTAAGTGTATATTTATAATTTATGCTTATCATTTTAAATTTTTTTGATTTTTTTTTCTTCTATTTTGACTTACCAGCCTAATTAGTGCACTTAAGGTTAGTGGAAACAAAAACAAGGGGCAGCACATTAATAAATATTGGCCTAATAACAAATAATGCATTCATTAACCTAATTAGTGCATGATGAGTCGAAAACCAAATAAAATGTAGGCATAAAAATTATTTATGTTTAAAATAAAAACAAGTTGGTAAAAGTGCACTATTTTTATTTTAATTTTTTTTTAATAAACTGAAGTCATATTTCTTAAAATATACTTTATTTTTATTTTAAAAAATAAAATAAATTTTATATTTGCAAAAATAACTTTTATAACATTATTTATCTTTTATAGATTTCATCTATTTTAATAATTTGATGGAGAAATTATACTCTGTTAAAAAGTCCTATAAAAATACTCTTCACTTTAATTTTCAATGTATTAGAAATAAATGAAATTTAATGTTTAAGTCGTGAGAAATTATCTATGGATGAAGAATTTCAAACGTCACTGTCTTAAAAGCAGGATAAACAATTAATTGTCATTAAATTACATTAAAAATATGTTACATATTTAACTTTAAGTACACAGCGCGTGAAGAAGTTTAAATGGTGCGACGAAAAAGAAAGAAATATTAATGACATAAAAACAAAATCATTAAAAACCCTAATCCCTTAAATAAAAAAGTAATTAATCAAAATACAAAATAAAAAAATTCATACTAAACTAAAAAACTTCTCTTTGATTTGTCTAAAATTATACTAAGATTTATCATTTTTTAAGGAATAAAAAAATTATTTTTACATGATTGATATTTAATAATTTAAAATCAATAACTAAAATAAATTATCACATTTTTTTTGTGAATAATAAATTAATAAAAAAAATTTAAAGATCTGTAATTATAAAATTATTATATATTTTGACTGTAGTTATTATCTAAATCAAAGAATGCATAACATAATCTTAATTCCAATGCATACACGTTAAAATCCACTGTCCTTCTCCCAAAATTCAATAAAAATATAAATATAAAATATTTTATATGCATAAAAGAAAATTACTAAAAAAAATGAAACTCTTCTATAGATCAATTAAGTGATAAATATTTTGTATATATAATATGATGATATTTTAGTAATATTATATAATATATTTTTTTACTCATTTTATCTTTCATATTTTTTTATGTACAGAGTATCTTTCAATAAAAAAAATTGAATATAATATAGAAATCTCTTAATAGAAGATGCTCTTTTGTACCAATAAATAGTTGAATTCCTAATTATATATTTATGGATATTACTATTTGCTAATTATGATAAAAAAGTTATAACTTTTAAATATTAATTTTTTTTATAAGACATATATATTCACCATCCTGATTATAATTATTGCATTAAATATGTTTTTATTTCGCATGATAAATTTATTAAATTTTAGTATAACTTTTATGATATTACGACAAAAATTAATATATTTATTATATATAATAATTTATAATTAAGTAAAATTACTTTTTATTTTCATTACATAATTTATCAATTTTATTCAAGTTCTGCTAAATTACATTTTTAATTGATAAAAAAAATTGATATTATAGCTAATAAATTCAGTTTTATTTAAATAATTTAATTGTAATATTTTTTTATTAAATAACTAAGATAGTTCCACTATAGGCATGAAACAATAGTAGTGTTTGACACAGGAATGGAAAATGTGAATGGATGGGAGAGCGAGGTTTGTTCGAAACGCAGTCCTCCATTTTCGGACACAAACACTCTCTCTCTCTATCGCACTCTATAACTCGCATCCATAACCACCCCAAAAGAATGGACACAGAGCAATTCCGATTCAACAATGGCGACTCTCTCGGAGACCTACGCGTGCGCACCATCCACGGAGCGCGGCCGCGGCATCCTCATCTCAGGCGACCCCAAATCCAACAACATTCTCTACTGCACCGGCCGATCCGTCATCATCCGCAACCTCGATAACCCGCTCCAGGTCTCCGTCTACAGCGAGCACGCCTACCCCGTGACGGTGGCTCGTTACTCCCCGAACGGCGAGTGGATCGCCTCCGCCGACGTATCCGGCACCGTCCGCATCTGGGGGACTCACAACGACTTCGTTCTTAAGAACGAATTTCGGGTCATCTCGGGTCGGATCGACGACCTCCAGTGGTCCTTCGATGGAATGAGGATCGTCGCTTGTGGGGATGGCAAGGGCAAGTCCTTCGTTCGCGCCTTTATGTAACTGTCTTCTCATTTCCTCTTATTTTATTTACTTTTAATTTTTCAATTGCACTTTTCTATGTTATGTCAATTTTGAGTTTGTTTGTTTTTTTTCATTAGCATGAATCTTCCAAGCCTGTCACACTCACTGGACACTAAAATTTCAATATCTAGATATTTTGTTTGGTGGAGCCTAGATCTTTACATTATCTATTGTCATAACTATTATATATATATATATATATATATATATATAAAATAGCTATGTATAAATATTTTTTAGAAACATGCTTAAATATTTTCTGAAAAAATAGTCTATGCTGACAAGGTTTTTCAATAGTCTGACAAAAATTTATTGAATATTATGCATATTTAGTATCAATATTTCAATAGTTCATAGAAATTAAACTATTACTTTTAGTCTTGACGTAAGAATATTTTGTGAAGTAATATCATAGTTAACAAAAATTAATAAGTAAAATATGACTGATATTGTTCAAATAAATACATACAAAAGTATATAAAAAAATGATATAAAAGAGACTTCCGTAAAACCTCACAATCTTATAGGAATTGAAAAAGCGATTTAAGAATAAAAATAGTCAAACAACCTCATGAGAAGAGAGAAATCAATAAAACGAATAACGAGTTTCATTTGTTTAGACTACAATAAAACTATTTATAATTACAGTTTCTTTATTTTAATCTAATAATAGAAGTATAAAATTAATTTAATTGATTTTAGTATCATCCACTAATTCTAGTTTCATATTTATAGGGTTCCAATATATTTAAAGATTCTAATACATACATTGAGAGTATAATACAAAAAAGGTATCTTTTACAGGACCACGTATTTACTAAGCACATTTTACAATCTTAGTTCTGTGATGTGACTGGGCCCATCGAGTTATCCAAACACTATAGTGTAAGAATTTCTTTTGATGAGATAATTCAAAAAAACTAGAAGTGATAATGTTTCATTGCATTATCTACGACACCTTGACTATAACATTTTTTAACAGAAATTATTTTAATTTGTTTGAATTTGTCTATGACCATTTTTCTGTTAGGGCTCAATTCATAATTTAATTAATGATATCAATCATAATGCTTGAATTTGAGATAGTTAGATTAGAAGAAGAATTGGCTAAATGCATGTATGTGCAAATGTGCTTCCTATTTTTCAACATCTAGTTGCCTGACCCCTTTTTTCATCTTTAATATATTTTGGATTTTAAGGTGGGATTCAGGTTCCACTGTTGGTGATTTTGATGGCCATTCGCGCCGGGTTTTAAGCTGTGCATTTAAACCAACAAGGCCATTCCGCATTGTCACATGTGGAGAAGATTTTTTGGCAAATTTTTATGATGGTCCACCGTTCAAGTTCCATATGTCCATCAGGTAAGTTTATTATCTGGGGTAGCATGTTTGTCACTGTGGTTTAATAGTGGATAAATGCTTCGTCAAATTAACTAGGGGAGCTTCTTTTTCATTTTTGTTTTATTGTTTTTTAAATGGGCAATGTATATTAATTTCCTAGAAGGGACTTTCTGTAAGAGTTGCTATCACTCTTTTTGGTAAAGATGCACATAAAAATGAATGAATGTCTTTTACCAGGGAATTGGGATATCAAGAAATTTTGTAAATAGAAATTATCAAGATTCTAGAATTTTCGGATGGTGTGGAAAAAGATAACTTAGTCATATCATGATCAAGCCTATCATATCACGGCCGTGTCAATTATCATTTTTTTACTTTTGAAAAGAGGGTCAAGTTGTTTTAGCATGAAAAATGTTTTGGGTTGAGTAGGTTTCCATTTCTTTATTCAGGTTGTCATAGAAGACATTCTGTATCTGCAGGGACCATTCGAATTTTGTCAACTGTGTTAGATTTTCTCCAGATGGGAGCAAATTTATTACTGTTAGCTCGGATAGGAGGGGCATTATATACGATGGAAAGACAGGGAACAAACTTGGTGAGTTGTCCACACAGGATGGTCACAAGGGCAGCATATATGCAGTTAGTTGGAGTCCTGACAGCAAACAGGTAAGCTTCCGCTTGTGTTTAAATCTTACTGTTTCAAGTTGATTTAGTGCATGTTCGGTATCACGTTTGAGAAACACAAGCGAATTCATTCCCACGCTACATAATGTATGTAGTTTATGCATCCAATCCACAATTGAACGTGGTTTTGGAACGTAGTTCTAAACATGCTATTAAGAATTATTAAGAGCCTAATAAGTATAAATATAGAATAGATGGTGGCAGAAGATTTTTTTTTATAAGTATAATAACTTATGAGCAAATACCAATTTAATCGTGTAAAGAAGAAAATGATTTGATGTTTATTCTTTTTCGATGTTCAGAGAAGTTATGTTTACATGCTACTCTA
This sequence comes from Macrotyloma uniflorum, assembly GCA_016859785.1. Taxonomy (NCBI): domain Eukaryota; kingdom Viridiplantae; phylum Streptophyta; class Magnoliopsida; order Fabales; family Fabaceae; genus Macrotyloma; species Macrotyloma uniflorum. The sequence goes on from BDMB01000018.1 coordinate 1,571,737, forward strand.
AAGTATTTATTAATCAATTGCAGGTTCTTACTGTGTCCGCTGACAAATCTGCAAAAATATGGGATATTGTTGAGGATGGTAGTAGTGGAACTCTTAATAAGACTTTGGCATGTACTGAATCTGGCGAGGTGGAGGACATGCTTGTTGGTTGTCTTTGGCAGAACGATTTTCTGCTTACTATCTCTCTTGGTGGCACCACTAATTTATATTCTGCTAAGGATTTAGATAAAAGCCCATTGTCAATATCTGGTCACATGAAAAATGTCACCGTTTTGACTCTGCTCAAAGGAAGTGACAAGATGCTTTTGACCAGCAGCTATGATGGAGTGATCATTAGATGGATTCCAGGCAAGGGATACGGTGGCAAGTTTGAGAGTAAACAATTCGGATTAATCAAATTGTTAGTAGCTGCTGAAGATAAAGTTATTGCTTCTGGATTTGACAACAAGGTAACTGATTGGCATGTGACATCTTTCATTTATAATTCATCATTATACAGACATCTTTGGTCCATCTATTACTTCATTGCAAACACTGAAGCTCCACGTTTGATGTACCGTGATTTTTAAATTATTTTTAGACAAATATAGTATAATGTTTCTGATTGATAGTAGGCTAGTCACCAAACCATGAAGTCAGTTTTGCTCATGTTTATCCTGAAAGTACATGCAAAATCAAGTTTGTTGATTCCAGTATTAGAGGTTGAACTTATGTGTCTGATGAATCTAGATCTAGGCCTCTGACTTTTGCAACACTAGTAACGGTGTTTACTGTTTAACAAATATTTTGTTCCGGAAATTTGTGAAGCAATGTAGCTAAATAGTGCCTTTCATCGTAGGTTCAGAGTGAATTAGATTTAAATCTTCAATCATTATTAACAATTCATAATTTTTGTCTCCATATTGAAATAGAGTGCATAAAAAGAAGAAAGTTCTGCTTTTTATAAAAAAAGATAGCAGCTAATAGTCCATTTCGTTTCTAGGTAGGCATTTATAAGATAGAAATATCTAGAAAAATGAGAGATTAGTGTGTTTTCTGAGCAAGGTTTGCCAGACCTCAAGTTTTTCTCACGTTGCTTGATTTACTTTCTTAAACTACTGTTTGGATCTTATATTCACAATCAGCACATATTTGAGATGAATTATTATTCTATGCTTGGTTTTTAGCCAAATTATTCAGTCTAGAAGGCACCTTGTTGCATTGTTGATATTCATTATGATTTTTTTTTTGCTACCACACAATCTATCTATTTATGCATATGGGGAAATTTTGATGCTATATCAAATTGCAGCTGCAGTTTAACCTATTATCAGTTTTAAGCAGTTTTTTGTTAAAATTGACAGCACCTGTGCATTACATACCGTAGTGTGTTTAACATTTGTCTAACCCAAAAAAAAAAATCGGAGGCCAGATTTTATAATTTCGAAGTTGTATTTACAATACCTTCAATTTATGGATTTTAATACTCATGTTAAAATAATGTCTATACATGTAGCCAAAATACACACGGATGATTAAAATTAGTCAAGATCTTAAAACAGTTCCGCGACTGCAATAAATTGTAAGATCTAAAAACAAAATATTAGTAATTCTGATTTTAACAAATATTCTAATGCTAACTGTAAAATTGATCCCTTACCGTTATCCTAATCTTTCACTTAAGAATAGTTGAAGGAAATTTGTTTATTTCTTGATTTATAACTTGGTCCAGCGAAGGAGCAGAGTATCATTTGGTTGTTAATATTGTCACAAGTCAATTGTTTCTTTTAGTTCCTCATAAGATCTAACGAACACTGGCCTTACTTTTATTCCAAACTAATGATTTTTTCCTTCGGTAGATAGTGCTTAAACTTTTACGTATTAAATGTAGGTATACAGAGCTCCTCTTCAAGGGGATAATTTGGGTCCTGCTGAAACTGTGGATGTTGGGAGTCAGCCTAAGGATTTGAGCCTTGCACTTGATAGCCCTGAACTTGCCATCATTGCAATTGAATCTGGAGTTGTCTTACTAAACGGTTCGAAAGTTGTTTCCACTATAAACCTGGACTTCATTGTGACCGCGGCTGCTCTTTCACCTGATGGAAGTGAAGCAATTGTGGGAGGACAAGATGGTAAGTTGCGCATATATTCAGTCTCAGGAGATACAATTACTGAACAGGCTGTCCTTGAGAAGCACCGAGGCGCCATCACCGTAATCAGATACTCTCCAGACGTTTCAATGTTTGCATCAGCTGATTTGAATCGTGAAGCTGTGGTATGGGATCGTGCTTCCAAAGAGGTAACATGGGTCTTTTGCTTCACCCATCATGATGAGTGCATCTAAAATTTCAAGTATGTTTTTTTTTTTTTAACTTGCTTCCATAATGAGCAGCACTGATGAAACATTTGGGTGGCCATAATTTTTTATTTACTCAAGGGGAAATTACACTTATTTACTCAAATCTATGACGAAATATGAAGAACCTGTTTCATGTTATGAGTGTTATATTGGCTTTCCTTCTGTTTATAACCATATTCTGATGTTCAGGCTAGGAAAGGAGACATTCTTATATCAATGTGGTAATGTACATGTTCTGTAAATTAGGATAATTACAAGACAATGCAACTACTATAACGTTTGAGTATTGAATGTAGTACCCCGGCCATGTCTACACTCAATAAATGATATAACACGGGACCATAAAATAAAATAACAGAAAACCTGTTACTAAAGGTAGCTTTTTAATGAGAGTGCCTCGTCACTGACACAAACACAACAAACTTTGAATTACCAACGCAGTTTCCAACACTGACGCGGCTCATTTCTTGAATTTCGTGTGCTTCACAGATGATATGATACTGTAATAGATACTGAAATGCTTAGTTGTTTTGAAAGATAAATTCCTCCTTTATGAGCTGGCTTTTGACTGAAATTTTTCTCTTTCAGGTCAAGCTTAATAACATGCTGTTTAACACTGCGCGTATTAACAATCTAGCTTGGTCACCTGATAGCACACTCGTAGCTACTGGTTCACTTGATACATGTGTCATTGTATACGAAGTTGGAAAACCAGCATCAAGCCGCAGAACCATAAAGGGTGCTCATTTAGGTGGAGTATACGGATTGGTTTTTATTGAACAGGATAAAGTGGTCAGTTCAGGGGAGGATGGTTGTATTCGTGTTTGGAGTTTGATTTCTGAATAAACACTGCATCAGTCAGAACCTTCACTTTTACGGTAAGAAATTGATACTTGTATGATGATCTTCAATTTTATTCAGTTTATGTAGCGGTAAAAAAAAAAGTTAAGATTGCATTAGTGTTGTGGTGTGCACTCTTGATAGATTTCTCTAAGACTTATCCACGCTGACTTTTTTATTTGCAGAGGTGGGAAACTCTGGTCATTTCCAAAGAAATTGGCGATAAATTTTGTTCTTGTCTAACCAAAATATCAATGCAGGTAATGAAATAACACTTCTACCTATCAGAGCAATTTAATCATGTCCCCCTCTAGGCATTTGATGAAAGCAATCAAGTAGAGTTTTATTTTTAGGAAGCATGGATTGTAGCCTTCCAATTAATTTTTTTTTCCTGTATAATTAAAATTAACATATAGACACCTTTTTTTTCGACAAATATAATCTTAAGCTCATATTTCACTCTAGTGGCCAGGCCTGCATTATCCTTTAACTTCTACAACAATAACAAGGAACAAAGGAACAAATTTATGCATAAGTAAAAAAAAAAAAAAAAAAACTTTTCAAGTTATTTTTTATTTAATTACAAGTTTGACCTCTTTAATTTGAATTATTTATGATTTTGATCCCACAATTTTGTAATTTAATTAATTACGTTTTCTAAAAATGAAGACGGTTGATTTGTTCTACTTAAGATCTTCCACTTCAGTTTATTATTCAAAATTTTCATAAATTGATCTATTATCATATCGTTTAGCCTTTTCTTTTTATTAGAATTTGCCAAAAACCCATTTTTTTTCTTTTCAAACTACAATCCGACGTCCTAAAAAAATCCTTTAAATTTGATTAAATTAATACTAAATATTTAACCTTTAACATATAAAATTATTTTATATCTCAAATTCTTCATAAATATCTAAATATTTGAACAGAAAATGGATGTTACACACAAATCTACTCTATTTTATTTCAAAAGAAAGAAATTTAATTAAATGAGATTTGGTAAATTGAAATTGCTCATAATTTAAACTAATAATAATCTCTTATTTTACCTCACCCTAACATCATGTTGTGTGGACTTAATATTCTCTAATTGACATCACACTGAAAAAGAGCAAAAGTGAATGCTTTGATTTAAAAGAATGCAAAGATAATTAATAATTTCTTCGAAAATGTGTCTTATATTAAAAGAATAAGAGAAATAACTATTCTAGAAGATAAATACCGAAGTAGTTTATAACTCATTATTTTTTCAGAATTTTTGTTATACTCATTAAATTATGAATCAGCCTTATTAAATAAGAACTAAAGTCCGTATCTCTTTTGTGAATCTCAACAAATTTTTAGCTTAAAGTAAAAAATGTCAGAGACAAAATGTGCTAGAGAATGTGAGTGAGTGAGGACTGAGGAGAAAAAAACCCTGAAAGATTGTAGTTAGTATAAGAAAAGGGACAAGAAATATTGTTTTTGAATAATTCTTGGCAATTTTAATTGACTTCGTCAACCTTGTCCTTTGTATATCATTTTTGGTACATGCTATGAAAGATGATCTATGGTTTAAATAATGGTTTGTCTGTGCAGAATATTCATCTATATGTCCTGTGCTGTTGCTTCAAACCCCGAATCCAGAAATAACTGCATAGGATTATTAGTGGATAAACTCAGAACAATCTCACGTGAAGTTCCGCCACACCTTTGTTTCTTCACTCTGTTTTCTTCGTAAGCCTATACAAAATGGTTAGTAATTTGCTAGAGCTGCAGAGAATATATTATTATTTACAATTAGACAGAGAAGACTTGGCATGAACTGTGAAGAATTCTGCTAAGCTTCGTAAAGTATTTTCTTATGTAGGTTTGAATTTCATATTCATTTATTTTACTGTAGCAATTTGGTGTCATACTTGGATAAGGTTCTTATTCACAAAATGGCTTCCATTCCATGCCACTAGCCTGTGGCACGTATCTTCGCTGTTTCAACTTTCAATAATAACACCCAAAAAGAAAGAATTCATTATAAAAACACTCATGTAACTTCTAAAGATTACGATTACTTTTTTATTGTATAAATCATTTGATAGTAGTACGATTTCGATAATTTTTTAACCAGAGAAAAATCATTTTTATTTATAAACCACAATATTCTGACCACCCTGTTCCAATTCTGTGAGATCTTATGGGTGAAAATTTTTTTGTCTAGTGCAGCTACATTTATTAAGACTCAGTAAAACAAATCACATATTCAACAAACTAGAGGAAAGGCAAAATTCAAATATACTAAAATCAATTCTGAGATTCTTTTTTTTTTTTTTTCATTACAGAGTACGTTTTTAGAGTGACTATTTTCAAGACATAAATTTTGAAAATTTAGAATGACTCCCATCTATTATTTTTTTAATGGGTCTCTTACTGTCAACTATAATACAAGATTATTCATTAATTTTTATTCTAACAATAAAACATTGAGTTTTCAACTTATTTTTATTGAGTGTCATTTCATCTCTACTCACAAAAATCACTATTTTAAGTTAAAAATTGTTTTCTTTTATTGATTAAGCACCCTTATATATATATATATAAAAAAAAGGTTTTTATTCTTCTAATAATATTCTCAAACTGCTTAACTTTAAAAACCGTAACTGCATTAGATTTACTCTTAGTTTAGACTTAAGAGACCCATTTAAAGAAATAAGATTGGATGAACACTAAAAAGGAAAAAGAGGTGCAGGATAACGGAACAAAATTTAAATTTAATTTTGTTTGTTGTTTTCCTTCACTCCTCAAATGCTGTGTAGCTGAGATATTAATTAGCATAGCTACCAATAACAATAAGGATATCATAACATGCACAGCATTCCTGAGATATTTAGCTAGTGAATTGACTGTTGAATACTGTGAAATAATTTATTTGAGTTAGTTGTTTTTAAAGCCCTTCTTTAGAATAATTCACTTCCCAATATACTTCTTGTACTATCCACACTTTATTTATACCTGTTGTTGAATTTGCTGGCAACCACATTTGAAGACATTCTATTCATTATTTAATGCTTTGGTCATGGTCATGGTCTTGGCAGTAGCGTTTTGTTTACAAGAAAACATGGCCCCTCCTGCACTTTGTCCCTTCCTTTATAACAAACCAACCATCAACCAACTTCTAGTATTTTTTTCAAAGGTAAATCTACTCATAACACCATCATGAGATTTAAACCTCAACAGTAGAGAGAAAGTATAAATAACTGCCCAATCATAATCTAGAAACTACAAAGATAATAATCTGAGATGCCATCATCATTCCTCTGGTTTGTTCATTATAGTGTTTTATTCTATTTTATAAGAATGTATGATGTTCAAACTTTGAACTTTAAAAAAGATAACGAAATATAAATATGTGAACAAAAGCAAAGATCAGGAGCCTAGGAAATGCTATAAGGTAGCAGTTCCAACCTCCAATTCCAACAGTCTCTGCTTATACCTTTTCAAGTTCCTTTTTCCTAACTAGATAAAGGCAACAACATCGGGTTTAAAATTCTCTTTGGATAAAGCCCCTTAAAACATTAAAACATAGTGCATGTGCTTTGTTTGAGATAATTAATATACTACAAGTTATACCTGGCTGGAGGCATGTCAGCATCATATGTGTATAATTAGGATTGTAGTAAACATAATTATATCACCAACTCCCAAGTTGTAACGTGGTCCTGCCGGTTTCAGCACTGCATGATCCCACACGTGACACGCGCGTGCGTATCTACCTAACGTGCATAATACTATTACTCACAGCGATGTACACATTGTCAACCCAACTGTTCTTAGACACACGGTGTCATCATATCATGTCTCAGTGCACAGAAAACAGTGACTCGTGTCACCTTGTCTAATTCGAAGCATACTCCAATATCCAATTTCAATCTAATATAATAAAAGAAAATGCGAACCCATCCCCCATGTCCCTCCAAAACCACAAAGTCCAAAGTTAGGTTCGCATATTTACTTTGGATTGAAGATTAAATGCATATAATATACTTTATTGCCTGAAAAAGTTAGGACTTTTAACACATGTTCATCTACTTCACATACAAAGCAGGTCATGAGACATAACAAGCAAGGATACAATCTTCTTTTAAAAATAACAAGGCAAACATGATCTTAACCACTACACAGTACACAGATATGATTCACTCACATCCATTCATCCCTCCCCAACACATTCATATGCCCCACCAAATTGCAGTCAAACACTATTCTAGCTTGGTAAATGGAACTATAAGGTCAAACCCATCATCCTTTTTTGCTTTTTCTTTTCACTTTTATGGGCTCTACTATCTTTTACATTATAGAACAGCTGCTGCTGGTATTGTCATCACTGAACATGTGAGCTGCAGAGTGATCATCTCCCCCAGGGTAACTAGGCAAGCCATAGGAGTAGGAGTATTGTGCAGGGCTGTAGCTATTACTATGGTTGTAGTAATAGCCAGTGTTAGGGGGAATAAAGGGAGACCTGTGATACATCATCTGGGGCTGTTGCTGCATGGCTTGTCTAGCCTGCATGTTCATGTTCATCACCAATGGAGATGGGGATGGATGGTTATTAAAGCCATTCATGTTCATTAGCAGAGAGGATGGATATTGGCCAGCAGCCATACCACCACCATTTGAAAAAGCTGAAGAGGACCCTGGAATCATATTATTGGACTGAACAGGAAAACTACCCATACCATTGGAATTATTAGCCCCTAGAACAGTGGCACTACTAACATTAGCACCATTACCGAAACCAGCTAAATTCATCATGGCACCAATGTCATTGGCCCTTTTGGCTTCACCGAGATTAAGGTTGAGGCTTTCTCCACCCAAGTGGCCACCGTTCAATTTAAGGGCTGCCATTGTTTTCTGATCAAGCCCCCCATTAGAACTCTCCTTCATTCCCATATTGTGATTTGGGCCTCCTTTCTTGCCACTATTGGCATTGCCACCACCATTGTTCATCTTCCCATTGTTGGCACCTGCTATGGATCCCATACTTTTCCTCACATTATTTGCATTAGCTGCTTGCTGCTTGAGCATCTGCAGTTGATTGGCCTTCTCCCTGAGAAACCGCATTTCTTCATCTTCATCCTCATCATCATCTTCATATTCAGAATAGTATTCATCCTCTTCAGAACTAAAAGCAGGAAACTTCTGCTGGTTTTTGAAGGCCTCAAGTCCCTTGACAAGTGTTTGTTTTGGTCCTTTGTTCTTGTCATCCTTCGCATTGTTGTTCTTCTGCTTTTGGTTCTGATTAGTTTTCTGAGACCAGAGCTCGGCGTATTTACCAGCTCTCACCAGCTTCTTGATCAAGTTTGCAGAATCTACACTACCTGAAACCGTTACTTTCTGCTGTTCAGCATCTATTTGAACTTGATAAACACCTGAGGAACAACAAGCAAACAGAATTTCAGTTCCGAGCTCAAAAATAACTAAAATGAATAAAAGATTAATCTGAAAATCTCACATACGACAAACACTTAATGAATATAATAAGTTTCTCACTTAAAAAGAAAAAAAAGGTGATATTTTCTTTCATATGGCAAATCACTTACAGCTACTTTGTTGTTAAACCCTTTATCATATTAATTCTTCACAAAATTTAACTAACTTCTTAACATTATCCATACCGTACATGCACCAAGGTCAAACTGCTACGAGTTACAAACACCTTAACTAAAAGCCTAACTTCCCACAGATGGTTTAGAAACAAAATATCCACGCTGTCTCTAAATAGAGCAAAATAGTACTAAATAGACTTAACAGTTACTTTATTGGTTTTCATTTAACTATCATAGCTTATGAAAGGAAACCGTTTGATGTGAGTTAGCAATGCTACTAGTCTCCCCAATTTAAGTATCATTCTTCCGTCATAAATGTACTAAATAACTATGCTACCATTAGGATTTCCATCAAAGAAAAACTTTCACAAAATTTCCTGTTCTGTACTCTTCAGAGTGAAGAAAAACAAGGGAAGCTAGAGATAATGTAGACAAGAATCAGCATAGTGAGTGAATAGTAAGAGATAGACAGGATAAGGTAAACAAGAGAGGTGAAAAGAAAGAGAGGACCTTCAATTCTCTGAAGGAGTTTCTTCACTTTCTGCTTACAACCATCACAGTGAATGTTCACTTTGAGAACACAAGTCTGTAGATGAAAATAAGACGAAACATGGCAAACAAGAAAAGAAAACAGAAAGATTCCTCAGGAAAAGACCAACAAACAACTTTGCTGTGTTCATAATGGAATGTTAAAAAAGAAAACAAAACCAGAAAGGAGTCTTAAAAGAAAGACAGAAAGCATGTGTTGGATAAGGGAGAAAGACCTGGATTTTAAGGAGCTTAAAGTCTTCTTCTTTAGTCATTTCTTCAGTGCTGTTTGGAACGAAACACGCTCCCTCTTTTCTCTCTCCCTCTGTTTGCAACCAAAAAATAAGCTCCTTAAGCAAATGGTAAAAGGGGTTGCATGTGAGTTTCTACAACTTAGATTCCACTCTCTCTCTCTCTTATACTGGCTAGTAGTAGTAGCTACTCTTCTCCCTCCCTCTCAACCAGTTTTCAGAAGCAAACAAAACAAAGCCACATGGGCTTCCAACGTAACTTTTCAAATAAGATTTCAATTTTATGTATTATGTATTGTACTACTTTATACCAATAAAATTTAACACCAAGTCAAGTAGGAACTCTAAAATGTGGAAATTTTATATAACAATTCAACACATGATTGCACAAAATTAAGAAAAAATGTAGAAATTAATTTACAGGGAGAATATAATAATATAGTATTTAAATGAAAAAAAAACAGTAGAAAGGAAAATAAAGAGAAGAGAAATGCAGAGAGAGAGAGAAGAGAGAAGTGAAAAAGTCAGAGGAAGTAAAAAGGGAGGAGAGGAGAGAGAATTACGGGTTGCTCTGAATCTGAAATGATGTGATTTAACATTAAATACTGAGTGAAAACAATAAAAGAAAAACAGCGACTTGACATGCCGAGTTCCTACTCTGTACCCTTTGTCACATCTCAATACTCTCTTCTCCTAATATTTATATTTTTTTTTCTTTTTCTTTTGGGAACTGAATTCTTATGTGATTTTTTATTTTTTATTTTTAATAATTGATAAAAAATAAGAAAAATAATATTTCTTTGTCTATTATTATATAAATATTTTATATTTATAAATAAATTATAAAATATTATATTATAAAATCTAATATAAATGTTTATAATTACATTTTAATTAATTAGTTTTTAAGAACACAATAATTTATATTTTAAAAAATATCAATAAAATTTTATAAATAAATTGATTAATTCAAATTTAGTTAATTATCTTTTTCTTTTAAATATTAATTTTAATTTTTATATGAACAAAATAATTAATGAGGATATGGAATGAAAATTGGAATATTATGATGGTTAATTTAATAAATTATATTTTTATATTTTCTGAAAAAATTTCAACATTTTTTCTTTATTGTAGAAATTATTTACAGGGAGAATATAATGTAATAATTTCTTATAATAATCTCTTTAACATATTTTTTATTGTAAATTGATTTTATTATAAGATTTACGTCACTGTACCATTTACGTTTGGCTTTTTCAGTGCATGATAATAAAGTTGTTTCATGTTAATTGTTGTCTATAACATTGATGTTAATAAATAAATATTATATTTTATTCATATAAAATAATCATATATTTATAAATAAATAAATATGATAATACTGTATAATGTATTATGTTTATAAATAATATTATTAATATATAATATTTATTGTTTTCTGAAGATAAAAAGTTTAAAAAATAATAAACTTAAATTAAATTTATAGATATATTTTTATATTTATCTTAAGATTTTATTTTAAATTTTTATTCACACAAAATAACTATAAAAAATATTAATTATTCTTTTAATTATAAAATTTAAGGTTTAATAAAATTATTAGAAGAGTAGTTGAATGCAATTTTATTTAAAAAAAAAAAACTCAACTTGTAATATTACAAAAATATAATATTAGATTTTGTAGTTAAATGTTACATTTTGAAAGAACTAATTGATTATCATGTTTAGAATAATGATGTTCTTAATAATTCATCGTCATAGAATTTAATTAAATAAATATGAAAACTATTTTTTAATAAAATTTTGAAAAACTATAATTATATTATAAATTAATAAAATTATTTAAAAAAATAGAGATTAATTTTAAAAATTCATTCACCTCTATAATCTAAATTTATGATTTGTTTTAGAATTATTATATTTATTTCTCTTTCATGGAAGGAATTAATTAGAAAAAATTAAAAGAAAAAAAAATCCGATGTTAACTATAAAAAAGCCTATAACTTTCTATCCTTTAATATACTATTCTTTTAAGAAAAAAAAACTGAAAACTTTTTTTTCTTAATATTTTTTCTTTTAAGTACGAAGATAACTGTCCCTTAATAATCATGAATAAATTGAAACTACAATTTCTATCATATATTAATTTATATCTTCCAAAACCATTAACAATTATATATTACATTTTTAAGGATAAGATTAAAGAAAAGTTAAAAATTTTATCGAAAAATCATAAAAACCTTATTTGTATTATGAAATATTTTTCAATTGAGTTCAAATATGTCTTGTTTTATCTCTCAAATATTTCATCTCTTTTGTCATTACTTTTTTAAAGTAAATTATTAATAGAACTTATATTTCTCTTTGTAATATATTTGATATCAAACTAGATATGATGACATTATCTTATCTCATTAGTCATATATAATTTATCCATTTTTTTATCTTAAATATGTCAAAAAAAATGAATCTATAATTTAAATATCATTTTACTTAAAATTTAATTGATTTAATATAAATAAATTCTATAAGAATTTACTAATCTATATATTTACTTATATTTATAGTAGAAATGTTTTGTTTAGTTACATTTTTTATGTGTAGTTTATGATAATATAAATGACTAATTAATAATTACATTTCTAAATATATTTGTAACTACAAACAAAATTACTTATATCATAGTACAAACAACTATTAATAATTACTACAGTTTTGTTTGTACGAAGTTCCACCATCACCACATTTATTGGAACCAACAAAATACTTTATTCAAAAAAAGCCATGTTTGGTTATCATTTCAAATTATTTTACATAATTCCGCACACATTTTAATATAAAATTTAACGTCTAAGATTATTTTAATTTAACCCTAAAATAAAGGGTGTATGAGAAAATGCTTGAAAAAGTTTCTAAGAGTAGTAGTTGAAGAAAACTCCATATCTTGACAAAATGTTCTGAAGAAAAAAAACACATACTCTCTCTCAGTGTCATAAACTCATAATTAAAGGGAACTAGAATGTTTATTTAATGATGTTTGGAATTCTCTGTCTCTTAGGAATTTTTGTTTTATGAATGAGTTAGGTTATGGAGGATGATGAGTACAGAACAGTTATTCCAATATGTGACAAACAATAGAAGGAAGAGCTTCAGCGTACCTTTGTGACAGTTCACAACAATCCTTGGTTTGCGACCATTGTCTCTGCCTATTTTTTCGCCATCCATATGCTAACATTGTCACCACTTGTTTGTCATTTGATTCCACCTTTGAGGCTACGAATGCATGGATTCATGTTTATGTTTTTTATCTTAAAAAAAAAACATTTATTTGGTAATGATTGATGAGTTAAGATTGTGAATGTTGAGTTAGGTTTTGATGGTGTCTTTGTGGCAGCTTAGTTGTATTGAAGATATTATGCAGAAGAAAAGTTGAAGTGAAAATAGATGATGTGAATGATACATGTAATCTGGTAAAAGAATATGAATGACTTGACCTGAGACTGAGTTTTGTGACGTGAGAATGGAATCACCCATTTGTCTCTCATCATTTGCTTCATCAACTTCTCTGTAAGGAATGATGGCATGTACACAAGGGTCAATGGAGGGTCTGAGGATCAAAATATAATGTTTCACAAATTACTTTATTTTTCAGATGGATAAAACAACTGTATCAAATCATGTTTCAAAAGATTTCTGCTATCATGTATATAATATACACTTTAGTGTGACATTGTATGGTATTTTTATGTTAAAAAAATTTCATGATATTGACAAAAATATTCGAATTAACTCTTACAATATTTAGCTTATCAAGAAAAAGAATAAACTGGCCCAGATGAAGCAACTTAGCCCAACCGAAGTTGGGATTCGTGAACGAGAGAGTGCACATATATATTCATTCATTCTCTCATCTGGGTTCTTTCAATTTATCTATCTTCTCTTTTTAAATTATCTTTTTGTGAGTAACACCACCAGCTTTGTTTCAAGGAAGTCACAGAAACATTAAACAATGCAAACTTTTTTTTTTTCCAGTCATAACAAGTTCACTTGATTGTGATGTTATTTTCATTTGGACATTTTCTGGTTTTAATTAATCTTCTAGGAAATAAGGGCACTAACAGTTCGATCAGGATGATCCCAATAGAAGAGACAAGTACTTTAAGACGACAAAAGAGAGAATCTTAGTGGAAAAAGCTGAAACAATCTCAACCCTAGCTTAATCATAGTTGAGATCCTCATATTCCATACCATTATCACTGATAAAACTTTCATTTCAAGCTACACAGTACAACAAAGTTCATACATCGATGATTATATATATTTATTTCCATCAAGTTAGTTATTTACATATGACATAGTATGACTCTTCCTTTAAGCAAATTTTAAGTTAAAAAATGGAAAAGAAAAACATTTATCCGTGTGTTTTCATAGAAAGAATGTTGGGTTGCAAAATTTGAAAAGGTAAAAGTTTGATAGAGGACCTGCACCTGTGTTGTGTGGAGAGGGTAGGGTAGTAGTATAACTAAGCAGAGGAGGAGGAAAAGGGAAGAGGAAATTAAGTTTTGAACCTTTTATGGGACCAAATTCTAAACATAGTTCCTCGTTTAAAAGCTATTTATGGTAGGGAGGTATAGGTAGGGAGAGGAGAATTTGAGAGGAAGAAGATGGATGAGTTTTATTTTGTGTATGTGACACACAACACAAGGGTTTGTAATTGTATTTTCATAGGCTATGATATAGGTCTACTACTATGAGAGGCATTGGCAGAGACAGAGACAGAGAGAGAGAGAGAGGGTGCACGCAATCACACAAAGGCTGTGAAAAAGTGGGGGCAAGTGTGTACTTGGGACTAGAGAAGAGAAGAGAGGAAGAGGGTGGGGTTCAGTCACCACTGTCACCCCTTGTTAGGTCATCATTACTTCCTACTCCCAAACACCTGCATCTTGTCCAACACATCAAGCTTTTTTTTTTCCCTGCTTTTGTGTCTTTGCTTCTCCACCAAGCCTGTCATTGCACTACCATAATTATCTTTAACTGTAACTGACTTTCTTCTTATTGTTCATCTGTGCCTTTACATCAACTTGATGTTAAAGTTAGTTTTCAAATGAGGACTTAGTTTGCATCTCATGTTTTAATTCTTTGCCAATGTGAAAGTAATGAAATTTTTATGATGTTCATTTTATCTAAGTAGAAAAAATTGCATAGAAGACCATGGTATGGGTCATCTAATGTGATGTGGTGAAATTGTGTGAGATCAGCATGTGGTGAGAGAAAGTGTGTGTGTGTGTGTGTGTTAGTACAGGCTAAGATGAGGTGGGATTTGTATTGTATTGTATCGTATCATCCAGAAGAGGAGGATCTGATCTGGTTGGTATTTCATATCCAAAAGTCATAAATGGCAACAGTGAGCATGGGTCCCCGGGTAGGGTTGAATGGGACGTGTCCAATTCTTTTCCTGCAACCCTGTTTTACCATTTTCTTCTCATTTCATGCCAAAAGAGAGCTCCAATGTCACATCATAACCCACCATCATCCTACTCAAATTTCTCATTTCATTATCATTAGATCTTAAAAACAAGGTAACTAAACTCATCATCATTATACTTTTCTTTAATCATGTTTAGCTTATATGCTTCCAATCTTAAAGTAAATCAAGTTTATTGAATTCTATATTATTAAGTCATATATAATGAAGAGAAAATAGCATACTGGTACAAGAACTATGATGTTCCTAGATTTCTCATGTTATCATTTAAGAAAAAAGAAAAGAAAAAGAACCTACTACAGTAACCATAAAGTCCTCAGTTTGAATCCATCATTTGGTCAAAGTCCAAAGTTAACTTTATCTGTTTTTAGTTTCAGTTTTTTATTTTATTTTGAAGGAACCAATAGTTAAATGCCATAAGGTCAAATAATCTGAGGCAAATTGGCAAAACTGGTTACAGCAAAAGCATATGTTGGGATATTGCACTTTAGCCAAACTATTCTAGAGGAGAGTAAAATGGTGTGCATGAAGAGAAAGAATATGCCCAAACCCTAACTCCAACACGAATTTTTGACCCATCAGGCTCTAACTCCAACACGAATTTTTGACCCATCAGGCTCTAACTCCAACACAATAGTTTTTGGCCCCTCCCAACAATTACTCCAAAAACATTAATATACTTCACTAACAGACAAAATCATAGGCAACCCGTGGGTGAGAAATGGCCTAAAAATAGAAACTGTAAATATTGTAGAACCAACTCCACGAAACTTCAAAGTAATGTTTCTTCATTAATTCAATTTTTGTTATCATACATTGCTGCACTACTTTGTCCTTGTTCTGCCCAAACAAGCATGTTCCCACTCTAAACGTAAACAAGGAACAGTTTTCACGAGTATAGCCACATAGCATGCCTCTGAATTAATATTGCAACACATACATTCTGAAAACCTACTCTGTCAATGAAAGTGCCTTCAAGATATGGAACAGAGAAGATATCACCCGAATATGGAGGCTTCACCACTACAATGCATCTTTTCACATCAAAGTAGAACTAAGCATGCTACACTCACACCTTTGCAGATATAATATTCTTAGTTACATTCAAAAGTTAAATCTAGTTAGAGTGTGCTCACATTCTAAAATATCATAAAGTATTTTTCTTAAGAAATTTATCAAGTCCCAAATATTTTTTGGTTTTAGTTATTATACTTAACAACTCTATGTCTTAATCCCTGTATAATTTTTTTATGTTCTAGTCTTTATAATTCTATTTTGTGACTATTTTACATCGTTAGAAAACTTACCACAGTAACTAAAATATAAAGAATGTTTGTGTACACACTCAAATGTAGAATTAAAAGGCCCATCTGGGTCTCTGTATTAAAAGGCCCAGTAGGCCTGGTGCTCAATTTCGAGTGGGCTTTTCTCACACTAACTCGTTTTCACTTTTCAGAAAACTAGTAAAGTTAGGGGTTTTCAAATTCATCAATGCCATATTTTACTCTTTTTTTGGGCTTATTTTAGTTTTTGATTGAGATGACAATCAAAAACACCCAAATTTTCTCCATTTAGTGATCAAATAATCTCAATATGACAATGAAATTTAATGAAAACTTCAGCATTGTACAATGCCAAACATTAAACTTCATTAGTCATGAAATACTATAACTCCTTTTACTAGATCACAACTTCTGTTAGTAGTACCATTTTACTTTTTTGGTTTACAGATAGCAAAAACAAAAGATACAAGAAATTATAACTCAAGTACTCATATACAGTTCCTAACTCATCTGCTACAAGCAAAGTCTTTTCAATTCATCTGAAGCAAATGGAATATTACCAAATTCTGATCTGAAGCTGCTCCTAATTTAGCCAACAAGTCTACACACTTGTTGCTTTCTCTAACATGACAGAGTAAAGTTCCACCTTCTATTCATGAAATCGTTGATAATGGTAAACTCATTAGCATACCCACATTCTGAGAGATCATATCAGTCAAATATTTTGAGTCTGAGAAGCAAGCAATGTGATATTCACAGTTTTACTTATAAACCATTTTGACTTAAAAAATCATTAGTTACAAACTTACAATGATAATTCTTTTCATAAGTAGTAATTATAAATGTGTGAACTTGGTTAGAGTCTCGTTTTGTAGGTATTAGATTTGTTAACTTGTGTAATCAAATAAAGAACAGTTACCACATTTTTTTTTCAGTCAACTAGAGATTAATTACACCACTACTAATCTAGTTTGTAAATTACATTCCATCAACTTCAACCAGTTTATTTAGACATCCATGACATGACAGTGCCCTCAACTTAAACATCAAACTTATTTTTTCTTCCATTAAGACACACTGGTGCAATGCCAAAAGAAGAACAAGAATGCTTTAGTTACGGTTCCTGTTCCCAAGTGGAAGGTTCCTGTGGCAAATAATAACCCTCTACTTTTTTCAGAAGAAGCTTTATTTTATGGAAATGGAATATAATATGGACCCTCCTCTTTTTGTCCCCTAACCAAAAGAAAAAAAAAATAAAACAAAGTCGAACCTGATAGAGATGGAGCAATTAATTATTTTATTCAACATTTGTTCCTTTGTCCTCCATACATATCAGTTATTCTAGATTTGCATTAAATGCAGAACCAAAAAATCCTCACTACCCTATACTATTACATCTACTACCAATCTGATATTTTAATTTATGTGTATGCCAGATAAAATAACTTTTTTGCCTTTATGCTTTTCAGAAAAATCTACAATCTGCATTCAATTTCTGAGAGACAAAAAGAGAAGAAGCCTGCAGTGAGCAAGTGTGCAAAGGTTAGTAAGTTTCCTTCGACTCCTATTCCTAAAAAGCTACCTTGAAGTAATTTCATACCAAGTAGAAGCCTTGAGTTCATATTACATGATTGTGGAAAATGTAAAGGTTCTGGCTTTTCCATCCCTTTCATGCTGGCCAAATTGGTCTCAAGCAATTAGGATGTAACAAACATCTATCATGCATGAATTATTCATCACCAGATTTCCCAATCAGAGTGTGTAATATGATTGATCTTACCATATATCTATCTATCTACATGGATATATAAAAGATTAAAAGACATGGATGATACTTAGAAAGAAAAAAAGTATATAAAAGTTAACATTATTAACAGATATATTTTTAGATTGTTGGAAAATTTCAAATTTATTAAAAATGAGACCGAACTATGATATATAAGTGAGGTGTTACCTTCTGAACTGATTTTTGAGGTGAATTAAACTCATAATTACTTTTTACATGATATTAGAGCCAGATTAACAAGATTGTTAAGTCTAAATTCAGTCATTTATTAATAACCCATTCTCACTTTTTATGTGAAATAAGTCTTTAGTATTTAGTATATTAGTGTTACTCAATTTATGATAATGTTAGCATGATAATTTAATAATACTTTGATATAATCAAATGTTAATGTTATCACCTAAGATTTTGCAAAATCAACCACCACTTTGTTACCAGATAATAGTCTTTTTGCTGTATAATCCCAAAATTAAAGGGAAAGCAAGATACTATGATGTCTACTGTTTGACAAACATGACAAGAGATTTTTGTTTTATTATTTTATTTGAAAGGAAAGATCTTATTATATTTTTTTAGCAACTATTTGAGATGTTATAATAATAAATATATATAAAAAATTATTCGGATAAAAAGTTAACATGGATCATCTTTCCGTAATTCTCTTATTATTTACTTACTTATCCATCAACTAAAGATACTTTTGCATATAATATCTTCAAATTCATCAGGGTCTCATGATATCAACCATTGTTAAACATAAATTCTAATTATGGGAGAACTATTTGTATTTGATTTATACCTTGTTTAAATAAATAATTTAACACACACAAATATTCACTAATAATTACATAAAATAAAGTAATAAAGTTATAATTATTTATTTATTTATATATTATTTAACTTTCCAATATATTTCCTAATCTGAGATTTTTCTAAAAAATAATTTAACTAAGTTTTTCATGCAGTGACAAGTGCTTCAAAAAATAAAATATTTTATGAAATGTTATATTATTAAAAAATAAAAATTAAAGAGATAAGACCTTTGGATAAGAAATTTATGAAAATAATAATCTTCAGTGTGTCGAAATTTAGAATTTAAAAATTAAGTTAATTATCAGCCATGATTTTAAATTCAATTTGTCTAAAACAATATATTTTTAATATGATATAGTGTTTGAAACATAAGACTAAAATCAAGTTTGAGTAATAATATTTGAAAGAAATATAAACATAGATAAAACTTTACGTGTTTATAATAGTGGTTTTATATAAATTTTAAAGTTTACGTGTATATGCATGTATGTGGAAAATAAAATATTTTATAAAAAAATTACCATTTTTGAAAGACTATACGAAAGTGTTTTCATATACAAAGCAGTATCAATGTAATTTTAATTTTAATTTAATTAACGGGTTTCATTAAACATTTAACAAATCAAATCCAAATAATTTACGAATATTTTATATAATCTCACTCGTAAACTACAATGCGAAAAAACTCAATGAACTGTTATTTCTAAACTAAATTCTTACAATTTTCTTCTAATTTATAATAAACACATTTCAATTGCTTGCCCCGGTTTTTAAAGAAAAAAAATCAACTAATAAATAAAATATTTACTTATTTTTTTAGTTCTTGTAATTTTATTTTCTTGTAAAATTAAAATTACTACTCTTAATTACTTTTTTTTATCATATATATATATATAATAATAAGAAAAGAAAAAAAAAAAGAAAAAAAGAATAGATATGGTGGATATAAAATGAAGAGAAAAATAAAAAAGAATAACAAGTAAAAGTGAGATAGAGAAAACTTTGTACAAGATAGAGAAAACTTCAGTAGTGATTAAAATTTAACACACAACCATCACAAACAGAATTTGCGATCTATTCCTCCAAGTTCTGTTCTAACTTATAAGCAGAACCAAATTTCTAGTCACCAAACAAAGACAATAAAGCTAAGAAGAAGCTAAAAAATAGTCTCCAAGAAACTATATATGCATGCACACATGGAAAAGTGAAGCATTTGAACTTGCAAGGTACCCCTGATCTTGTACACACTTGACTAAAAATGGTTTACATGATCAAACATGCATTAGGGTTGTCATCACTGAAGAGAGAGGTGAGTTTCTCATCAGGTGCGTTTGGGTTGGGGAGTGCTTGTTCAGTGTTTTTCACATACCCAGTTGGAGCCTTCTTGTCATATGCCTGAGCCACATAGGGATATGCCACCAAGTTGTACTGAATATAGGGCCAAAACTCAGCTCTTTTTCCTGTTCTTTGCACTCTCTTTAGGACCTTGTTTCTGTCCACGTAACCTGTCACTGTTACCTTGCTTTGCTTTCTATTCACCTCAACTTGTTTCACACCTGGATTCATGTTTTCAAATGATTTATTAAGTCTGAGTTAGTTAAGTATAATCAACTTTTTTTTTTTCTATCTACCAACATTTGAATCAAGCCCTTTGAGAATTTGAACATTCCTAGAGCAAATTAATTAGCAAACGACCAAAAATGATTTATGATATAGGACAAACTTTAGATACATTTCTCGAGTGTACTACTTTTATGTTATATGCTGATTTACCTAGAGAAGAAGATGAAAATAGTAAGGTATCTTTTCCATATATTTGCTTGAAAAAAATTAAAACTATGAGTAATTAAGAAAGAAGAGAGTTACGAACCTGACATGTTGGAAACAGAATTACGAACTCTTCTTTCACAGCCGTCACAGTCCATTTTCACCTTGATTTCAACTGTCTGCAAGACAAAAAGGTGAAGAAGAAAAAAAAAAGATCAGAATTTGCTTGAGACTACAACCACCATAAAAACACATACACACATATGGCATAGGAGCTCATAAAAACCTGCATTGGTTTGCGTTTCTTTTTTGGGGTGGAGACTGAGAAGTAGTCAGAAAGGAAATCAAGAGCACCCATTTTTGTGGTTCTTTCTTAGCACAAAAATGAATGGAGAACTCAAAAAAGGAGTTTGAACAGGGCAGAGGAGAAGACAGAACAGGATATTCAGAGAGAGAGAGGGGTAATGAAAGCAAATTAAAGAGTGAGGGAGGGAAGAGGCTACCAAATTATGCATTTACGAGGGTAGTGGCATCCTTTAATATATGCATTACTTGTGCTAAAGTTTAATACATAAAATAATAGTTAGATAAGGACTTTTGTCTCTAATTATGTTTGTCTCCACAAATATCGTGACAAAATAGCCACTTGACATGAATAGACAAAATTATTGAATGTAGATAGTAAATTATTTGAGAGTGATAGGGTTAAAATATTTATCATGAAGCCGCACTCTATCTGGTTTCTTTTTCTTAAAGAAACACACATTTTTTCAACTTTCATCTTTCTTTTTGATTGTTCTGCAGCATCTTGTTCTTGGCACCTTTTTCACAGGGATTTGACTTTAGGGTACATGCCTTCTGTTAAACTTCATTTAAAACTTGTTTCTTGAGGTGTACTGATTTGCTTCTTTTAATAGAGTTTTGATCAAGATTTTTACTAATACTTGAATCAGAGTAGTGTGACAATTGGTTTTAACGACTCGATTATAAAGGGTATTTAAATGAATTTCAATTGAAAATTTATCAGCCTTATATTTTTCCTGTGCCAGTCATGTTTGTTCAATTTTTTCTTGGAAAAGTTGTTGAGGATTGTTCGCTTATCACTAAAGATGAATAAATATTCTTATTTGAAACTTTGTATTGAAAACTCATTATGCTGGAATATCTCAGAAGACAAGGAACAGTAAACTTATTAGTACGATTCAGTAAGAAATCAAAACTGAAAAATATTTCGTAATCATTAATTTCATTGCAGCCATAGTGTAGCAGCTGCATTAATGCGATGGATCTTTTGTCCTTTATTTTTTGTGGAAATGATTGTGATGGGTCATTTAATTTGAATGTCAATGTTCCTATCTCAATAGTTGGGAACTGTAGAAAATCTAGCATATCTTCTATGTACAAAAGAAATAGTAATACATTTTTTTGGTTGAAAATAGGACATGGACTATTTTGAAGTGTCAATGTTGTTATCTAAATAGTGAGAACCCATTAGAAAATCATGCTTATCTATATATCTTTTTTCTTGCTTTTGACAAGCAATTTGTTTGAAAGACTCTATGCATGTATATATAACAGATAGTAACTTCCAAAAATTATATTTCTACCTCATAACTTGGTTCTGTTGCATGCATGCATGAGATCCCAGGGAAATAGAACTTTGCTATCTGCAGCTATAGTTGACCAACTGCAACTGCAACTGGGTTTGTTGATTTTACACTCAACGAGCATTGTGAATTGTAATCATGCCAACAGCTTCCACGGTGATTAATTGTTACTGCATAAAAGTTTGTGCGAAACTAATTTGATTATTTGGTGGCTTTGGTTCTGCTGTGTTGAATCTCCTAAATGACACCACACAATGAAAAATATATAAAATTTCAGGTTGACCATCATATCAATCACACCAGGGGTGATGGTATGCACCTGGCATATGCAGTGATGGTATTCATGATTAGAGATTTAGAACAAGTTGAGAAAATGCCAAAGTCCTTTCAAATCAAATTGTTGAAGTGTACATGCATGCTATCATAACTATTAACTTGTTAACCTGATACCATCTATGACTTTTTAAATCACCACCATCCTAGTCAAAATTAATTGGGGGGTCCCTGCATTATTCAAACATATACACATTCACAGATTAATGGAAGTGAGAGAAACAGAGAATGGCAATCATTCAATTTCTTTGTCCATCTATTCTGATTGTTCTCACTCTCCTATGGCCTATATTCATGGATTTCCATGGTTCCTACTAAGTTTGCGTTTTGTTAACCTCCATTATTGTCCATGTGTCACCATTCTTTTAAGTACATGTTTTCTTGTCTGTGATGAAGAATTATATTTTATTTCTTGTTGAATGGGAACCTCTACCTCTAGACATTTCCTTCAATCAACCAATATTTTTTTTTTCAATGCATCTCTCTAAACTCTCTCTTATTCTGCAGATTTTGTTATATTCATTACTATAATTATTATCATAAATTGTAAAATAAGTTTTTCATAAAGAAAAATAAGTTTATTTTCATGCAGAAGCTAATTTGTAGAAGATATTTCATATTAACTTTTCCAAAATCTAATGCTTTTAATTTATTAGTGTAAAAATTTCCTTCAAACAAACTCCAAATTACAAGAACAAATAATAACACATCAACTTTGTAAAAAATTCCGTAGGTATATATAGGTTTGTTTGTTCATAGATAGATTTTAAAAATAAATCAATTTGCTCACATGTTTAAATTAGTTTATGTATAAATTAATTGGTAAAAAATATTTTTTATTCAAATTTTCAAAATCTAATTTTAAATTCATACAAAATTAATTTTAGTTTATAAAAAAAATCCTATAAATTTTCAAAGAGAAATTTTCTCCCCATATATAATTTTTTTGGAAAGTTTCTAAAATCCGAAAGGCAATAACTAGCAAAAGTTATACAAGGTCAGGGTTTGTTATATCTTTTAGTAAAAAAGAAAAGTGCAAATAATAACAGGCCTCGGCAACATCCAATACTACTCCAAGGCCCACGAGTAGATAATCTACCCGTGTAAGGCCCGGCCCAGTGCAGGTGTATTATTATTTAATAGGAATTATAATATTTTGAATCATAATGTATTATTAGTTTGAATATTAAAATCCAAAGATAACTTTATTGATTGTGATAATAAATTTATATTTTTTAATCACTATCATGTTTATTTATAAATTAACTAGAGTAAAAAAATAATTTAATCTTGAAAACCTCAAGCTACTGTTCTTGTAATATATTTAATATTTTCATCACAAATTTAGTTGATAGAAAAATAAACTGTCATCATATCATTTTAATATATTTTAATTAAATCATTTCCTCACATATAGATGAAATCAATAAAGTTATATAAAAGATAGTGTAAATAACCAAGAATATTAACAATAATCTTATAATTGAAAAATGTACACACTATTTTTACATTATTATTAGATATGTTATATTAACAATAATCTTATAATTATGTTGTAATTAATTTACTTTATACCGATAATCACTCCATAACAGGTGACTCTTTGATCAATTTCTTTTAAGTTTTGTTATTTATTTTATTTTATTATACTTTTGATTTTATTGTAATAGTAATAATAAATATTTAAATCAGAATTTAGTAATAAAATAAAATAAAAGTTTATTCATAAATAATAAGAATAATAATAGTTTTTATATCAAATAATTTTAAAAAAGTATATTTTATTTTTTCATATCCAACACATATTTTCTTCCCTGTATTAGTCGATGTTAAAAAAAAAACGAGGTTAATAGCATCACCCACAATCAGGAGTGAAAACTCAAAACGGCGGCGTCTAAACAAAAAGGCACCGTCGCTGGTCCGTTGGCTCTCTTCTCATCTCACGTTGCCTGAGAACACCGCCGGGGCCGTACCTTTAATTGTTTTGTTAGGGTTAGTTTGTTCACCCTCGTTACTCTTTTCTTCTTCGAACTTCAATTTTACGTGATTATTCGGTGAATTTTTCTCTCAATTTCTACGCAATTTTCCTGTTCAATTTATATATTCCTTATTCTTCTTGATTTTTTTCGTTCAACTACTGTTTTAATCTGTTCATTTGCTATTAATTTCTACATATTTTGTATTATTTCCATCATAATGCCCTGTCCACGCATATTGCACTACTGCGTTGAAGAACGTTTTAAATAAAACCCCTTTTCTGTGTGTTGGTTATTGTGTTTTATTATTGTGCAGGCATTCGTACAGTCTAGGAATCTAGAAAATGTTTTCAGGTGTGAAATTCATTCCCCGGGACCAGGTGAGTAGAGCTACTGTAGTTGTATCTTAGTATGAGTGTTATTGTTGTTGTTCCAATTTCCTGTGTCTGATAGTGTGTATACTAGGTGCATGACGAGGACTTGGATTCTGCCTCGAAAGAAAGGAAAAAATCAGATAGGAGGAGGGAAAAGAATAAGAAGAAAGGGAGGAGCTCTAGGAACAGTTCTGATGATGACGGGCTTGATAAGATCAAGAAACGATCTAGGAAAAAGAAGTGGTATTCGTCCGATGAAGATTCTTCTCTTTACACAAGTGAAAGTGAGAGTGACAAAGATGAAAAGAAGAGGAGGAGGAAAGCAAAAAAGAAAAGGGATGATTCTCCGAGTGAGATGGAAATTGCCAGAAAAGAAATGGGACTAGATTGGATGCTCAGGGCTGAAAGTAAGAAGCCTGCAGTTACGGAAACAGAGGAGAATTTGTCAGAGGAGGTTCCTGTTGAGGAGGTATGTCTCAGTGTTAAATATCTTCTCCTCTTGGCTGTTAAAATAAGTAGCTCTCCTGTTATTTGTTGTTTTCCTTCACTCCTCAAATGCTGTGTAGCTGAGATATTAATTAGCATAGCTACCAATAACAATAAGGATATCATAACATGCGTAGCATTCCTGAGATATTTAGCTAATGAATTGACTGTTGGATACTGTGAAATAATTTAATTTTTCTGTCCTCAAAGGAGGAAACATTATTTTATGTTTACTAATTTTTTGTTGCTTCTGTTTGAATTTTCTTTTTAACTGCTATATGTTGGTTTCATTTTGTGCTATTTCTTACAAGATATGAAAGGATAAATGAGAAGGGAAGGATGGAATAACTAGAAATAAAGCCAAAGAAGAAAACAAAGCAAAGAGAATCTTCTTTTCCCCTTATATTGCTATCACCACCATCTTAAAGGATAAAATAAAAGGTAAATGGGAAAAATGGTAACATTTTATCCAAAACTAAATAAAGGTAAAGCTAGTGACATAGTTAGCTAATTCCTTTTGAAGATAAAATGGTTTGTTCATTTGGCCTTCTTCTGCAGGAGAATTATTTTATATTAATGTGTTTATTTCATTATTGATATATGTATTTTGTTTAAGATAGAAGTGCTTGATTGAGGAACAATGTTTCAATATCCCTATTTGACATTCCAATAGTTGAATGTCCATTTGTGGTTTGTGTTAAATATTTTCTTATAGTTTGCAGCTTGTCTTCATCTTTTGTTCCCAGCCAATGTAAAGTGTTGAAAGGACTGAGTTGTTTGCTTTCTTTTTCAGTCAAAGAAGGGAAATCCTAAGGAACTGAATCCATATTTGAAGGATAGTGGAAGTGGTTACCCAGAAGAAAGTGGATCTAAAGTTGGTGCTGACCAACTTCTATCTTCTTCCCTTGTTGGGGATGGAGGTGCAAGTTGGAGACTTAAAGCCTTAAAACGTGCACAAGAACAAGCAGCTCGAGAAGGACGGAACTTTGACGAGGTTATTTTGCTTTCCTGTACTGATATTCCTTGTTCCTATGTAAAAAAGATATCTTTTTCATCCTGAAACATTGCTGTTTATTATATGGATATGTGCAGGTTGTGCAAGAAAGGTGGAGTTCTCTTGGTGAGTTGACTGCATCTGTTGCATCTCATGCAGCTGCTCCAGCTCGTGCTCATCTACGTGCTATAAAAAATAGACAAAAGGGGGTAACTGAAGAAAATACGCCAGATTCTGATAAGCATGGTCGAAGGGCTTCTATAAGGGTAACTTTGATAACAAATAAAGACTGTTTTATGTTTTTTTTCTTGTTCCTTCAATGGGTTTTATGTCTAATAAATTTCACGGTGTTAATCACATTTTTCTGGAATTCTGAAATATATTCCATTACACTTTTACTGAAATTAACTAATGAAATGCTAGCAGGACTATTTAAAGGATGTTTCTGTTCGGCACCATGAAATGAGAACACCTAAAGTTCAAGATTCTTTGTCTTGGGGAAAGCGGAAGAGTCAACATGTGGTAGCCGAGGGTGCTGAGGTCATCTCTGCTGCAGTATCTAGTCTAAATAAGTTTGCTAATGATGGAAGCTTTATGCATGATTTTGGTAGCAAGATGAGTAACAATTCTGATGGCTCTGTTTTGGGAAGTGTTGAATTGGAAGCAAACAGTCCTGGAGAAAGAAGTGCAGTAATCAAGAATGAGATGAGTGCAAACCAGTTGGCAGCTAAGGCTATGCAACTTCGTTTGAAGGGAAAGCATGAAGAAGCTGAGAAACTGATGGTAAGGCATAAAATAAGAGAATATGGTGTCTTTCAATAGTTTGTTCATCTCTTATCATTTTTGCAGTTTAAACTAGAGGATTGTGATTTTTATGACCCTCAACCATTTCATGTGCCTGTTCAGTATTGAATTTGGAAATAGTGCAATTAGTTTATTCCTTATTACCAGATTAGATGAAGTAGAAAAAGCCAGGATAAACTGTTTTTTCAGATAATGGTTTCAATGTTTGTGATTATGGTTCTTACTCCAGAATTAGGACAAGTTTTTCTCTGTTCCTGGTGCCTTGAAAAGTCTATCTTCAATTATAACCGCTTTCATGGTTTCTTTGGTCTCTGCTACATTATCAAGTTTGCTTTCCGTCAGTATTTTGTACTTGTTATTAAAATTCTGATGTCAATCTGGCTTTAGCACTTGCCCTGAAATTAGACATTGTGTACTTCCTGGACTTCTTTCATGTTTTCTATGGTTTATTCTTGGAAGTGGAATTTGTGAGATGGTAGGAAACTGGTGAGGAGTTGAAAAACTTCAAGTTTTGTGAGAGTAAATAATGCATTATCTTTCGTTGCCTTTTGCTCCGGGAGGAGGTGACATTAGCCCAGTCAATTGGCTTGATAATAATACTCAATTCTAATGAAATTGGATCGGAAATTCGTGAGAGGTTGACTCTCAGTGTTGTTAAGTTGTAATGATCAATGTACTGTCAAAATCCCTTGATTATAGGGATTAAATCCTGTAATTACAGCCTGAAAATCCTTCCTAGTAAGCACTAATTACACAGCTGTCATACATAAGTAAAAAGATAGTTAATTTGGTAAAGTAAGGAAATAGAGAATATTTCAACATATTTTATTTATCTTTTGTTTACAAAAGCATATACTTCTAGTTTATTCAGTATTTTGATTTCATTGTCTGGTTTTTGTTCTTGTTTTGGTGGACAGCAAGAAATAAAAGTTATGAACACAACGCAGGAAAATCAAGATCATTCAATTAGATCAAGAAATAATGGTAGTTCTAGCAGGTATTTGGCTGTCTTGGAATTCTGTGTATTTTGTTTTTGTGTTCTCTTCCTTATCCCACACATGATTCATTCCGTTCTAATGTGAAAACATTGTACCCAAGGTGACATTTCTTATATTGCAGAAAAAACTGGGCTACTCTTATTATTTATTTATTTTTAGTTTGCATTTATTTATCCTTTGTATGTTTGTAAGCATGTTTGATGTGTTTCACTATTATTATTGGTATCTACAGGTTTATTTATCCTTATAATATTTCTAATGTTTTTAATGATGATATTTTACTTTTTTTAAGGTATGCTAAGCAAAAGATATCTGCTGAGCAGAAGAAAGGAGAGGATGATACTGATATGCATCTTGCTCGCAAGATAATGCACAACAAGCAGTTTAGGGTTTCCACGCAGGCTGATGATGAATATGATTTTGAGGATGGTCCAAGCAGAAAGGGTAGAAAGAAGCAAGGAGGAGAAGATCAAAAGATCCAAAAAAAGACTAATCGGTTCTTGACTCAGCAAGAGCGCTGCCTCTTTTGTTTAGAAAACCCAAATCGACCTATGCATCTTGTAGTTTCAATTGCAAATTTCACATATCTTATGTTGCCACAGTGGCAGCCCATGGTTCCTGGTCATTGCTGCATTTTACCAATTCAGGTGACTTTAATATCTGCTACTGTCTGATTTTTTCGGAGCTGAAACCCGTACAGACTTGTTTATTTAGCACAATCCCTGCAATATGAGTGATTAAGTTCCTTACTTGGTTTTTTTCTTTTGCGAAAAGATGCTATTTGACTAGAGATTTGACAGCCGAAGATTTTCCATTATGACCAGTACTATTCCTAGATAAATGTTGCAGATCCAGGAAAATATTAAAATAGATCGTAGTAATGAAAATTTGTGTATTTGATACTGCTTTCTTGAACTTGGGATAGTAATTTGGTATATTAGTATTATTGCATGCATTTGGAGTAACATTAAGCTTTATTAATTTGACTTGAATTGAAGTGCTCTACAGATTTTTGAGCCAGCTGGTCTTGGGCCAGAAGCAAACTTAGTTATTTTCTTATTTTCATGGAATTTTACATTTGTAACTCTGTATTTTCCTTTTATCTGACAGCATGAATCAGCTACAAGAACTGTGGACGATAATGTATGGACAGAAATTCGAAACTTCAAGAAGTGCCTAATAATGATGTTTGCTAAGCAAGAGAAAGAGGTAGTGTTTCTTGAGACTGTGATGGGATTGGCGCAGCAACGACGGCATTGTATGGTTGAGTGCATTCCTTTACCCCAAGATATTGCCAAAGAGGCTCCTTTGTACTTTAAAAAGGTGAGATGCCAAACATTATTTTCTTCTGTAGTGCTGATTACTAACTTCTCTCTTAAAAATCGATGCTTTTCATTTATGCATTAGGGAAATGAACTATTAATCCTTTAAGCTGCACATAATTGCATTATGGTGTTGTGCTCTCGAAGCCAGCATGAAATTAATCTTCTAGAGTTTCTTTCTTGGTTTTATGTGCTAATGATCTGAATTATTGTAACAGTCTACCTTTGATTCCTAATAGTGACCACCACTATAGTGGGGGTAGCAGAGCGGTCTAGGCTGCTATGGTATTCAAATAGCGGAGAGGTTTTCAATAGCTGTGCTACCTTGATGTGATGAAACTATTGAGTGTTAACCTCACACCACTGATAAAACTATATTACTTTCTGAGCTAGTTTAAGTGGTCTTATTTTTGGAAGCAGTTCAGTGCATTTATGGTTTTATTTCCCACACCCTTGCTACATATGGTCTTTTGGTGAGTGCCAGATACGATTAAAAGCATACTAGATATGGATAGGATAGGTCTACGAAACATAAAAGGGAGTAAAGAAATTGAGAGGCAAATATTTTCTTGTCCATTCACTCAAATATAAATAGGGCATCGCTCGCAAGTGGTTTCACCGCTATAGTAATCCTTTGCCCAGTAGGACTTCGGCTGTTGGCCCATGATCGCCCAATTTATTGAGTTTTCAGTTGAGAATTGGTATTCCAGTGCTTTTGAAAAGATGCATTGTATCTTGTGCTGTGATGTTGTTGATGGTTGTCTTCTTTCTATCCATTATTATTAAGACATTTAATATTTGTTTTTAGTTTTCAAATGTATTTAAAAAATTTAAACTCTTCAAATTGGGTTCGTCACAGGCGATTGATGAAGCTGAAGATGAGTGGAGTCAGCACAATGCAAAGAAACTTATTGATACAAGTCAAAAGGGATTGCGTAATTCAATTCCCAAGCACTTTCCATATTTCCACGTTGAATTTGGTTTAAACAAGGGTTTTGTCCATGTTATTGATGATGAAAAGCAGTTTAATAGCAGCCTTGGGTTGAATGTGATACGAGGCATGCTGCATTTGGCAGAAGAGGACATGTACCGGCGACGACGCTACGAGGCGGTGGAGGTACAAAAGCAAGCAGTTGCAAGCTTTTCCAAAGAGTGGAATCATTTTGACTGGACAAAACAGCTTCATGAAACATCCTAACAAACATTTTTACAGATTAGGCCACTTTGATTTAAGGATTTACTTAATCTACATTCTAATGTGCTTTAGTGATAGAAATGAGTGCGGTGGTTCTATACACCCCATTCCCATTCCAAAAAAAGAATGTGTAATATTGTTTATTTGTTATTCGAGTATTATTTTATATCATCAAATTTACAATTTTAGCATGTGAAAAATAAGCATTTTGCTTTATATATCCCAAATAATAAAGGAAACTCAATGATGTAATGGTTTTTAGAAGAATTATAGATTTATTGATACAAATATTAAATTTTAATGTTATATGAAAATCTATAAATATTAAATTTTAATATAGCAAGAGAGTATTTCTTTTACAACTCCTTCACCAATCGGCAAGACAAATTATTTCACATAGCAGATTGTTTTATGAAATTTTGAAGATAGAAACTTATTTTAGAACCTTTTTAAGTTGTGGGAAAATATTTCCTTCACAAATGTCTCACTACTTTAATAATATTTTTTATTAAAACATAATTTAAGAAGTCGAATGGTTTTTTTTTTCTTTTTTTAAGGATGAATGGACTTATAACTTACAGAAAAGAAAATTTCAAACAATCAAATGTTACATGAAATATAACTTACAAGCGGGCGTGGACAACTATAAACTTATATTTAACATAGAAGGAAGCTGAATCTATTTACTCCAATGGCAAATAGATAATGAGCATCACTTTCGCAAACTATTGCAAACATGAACAATCAAGATTAACTAATTTAATTTGCATAGTCATAAATAGATGGTTAGATACATATTAAGTAAACTTTTATTATTATCAAAATAAAAACAATACAAATGCGAATCATAATTATATATAATTAAAAATAATACTTGACATTTCTAAGTGATAATGTCCATTACTTCAATTTTAATTTTCACCATTATTTTTTTTCGTGAAGTCACCATTTTATTCTCAATGAAATATTAATTTTTATTTTTCTAATTTGTTGTGGATTAAATTACATTAATATTTATATTACAAGATAAAATAATGCATTATTTAAGAGATTAAAATTATATTATTGTTAGTATTTACGAAAAACATTAAACTATAATTATTAAAAAAAAAATAGTGGTAGATATCTAAATAGCACAATTCACGAGATTCACTCAAAAGGTGTCACTATAAAATGTCTACTTCTCAGAGACGGACATGAATAAAGATGGTAATGGTAAATATAAACACCTAATAACAATAAGCCTTTCATTTCCTTTAAGAACAGGAATATAATTACAGTATCTAAACTGTTGATGAATTTCTTCAAAACATCATGTGTCATGCAATGGTTACAACATTCAAAAGAATACAAACAATTTCAGGCAACCAAGATTTTACGGACAAAAGGGAAATCCTCCGCAGCAGTCCCTGCTATGTGTCAAGTTGACTTACTTTGTGGCAAATTCCATCGCTCTGACCTGACCTCGCCAGCAGCACAAGTGGTTAATTGTCATCTGGTTTCTTCAAGTTTAAACAATTATCTGATGCTTGTCTAAAAAGCTCTTGAACCTGATTCAATTCCTTCTCTGACATCAAGAACACAAAAAAGCGTTATAGATAGACACATACCTTCTCAAGACATGCTAAAATCCAAAGCACAAGTCGTGTATAAGTTTAATATTGCATTTTCAGCACAAACAATAAGTGAATGCACATTAAAACACTCGTTATTTTAATTTTTCAATCTTAGTTTGAATAAGAACCACATACAAAGCAAAAACTGATGCATGCCAGCCTATAAAATGCTTAATGTGGCATAAACAAACTACTTTTGTATATATGGAAAGTGTGCCGCAGGGCACCTTTTTCTAAGAATCTAACTTAAAACTCATTTCCTCTATTTAACGGGAATTTAACCTTTCATGTGTTATAAAGAGAAATCAAATAGAAACTCAGACTTCAGAGATTAAGAGAGAATTGGACCCACCTGCAGCTTCCAACTGCTTTTGAAGTTCTTGGCCTATTGCATCATTTTCAGCCTGGAAGGCAAAATGCAGAAACAGTGTAAATCCATAAGCACTGTAACAATTAGATTACTAGTTATTAGTGTGGTGTGAGTACGTACTTGTAGTTCTGTTATCCTCTTAAGCTGTGCTTCTTCACCTGACTCAGATATTGGAAGAGCTGCAACCAGTGCATCAAACTGCAGAAAAACCAATATATTCACCGGACCACTTATGGTCACGTTTTTTTAAGACATAAAGAACTAAATTTAAAAAGGTAAAAGGGACTGTAATTCAGAGAATTTCCTTTAGTGTGAATTTCTTAAAAATACAGAAGCAGATTAATAATAAAACTGAATTACAGGAGCATTGCATGCAAATTAGACAGATGAAATTTAGAAAATGCATACAAAGGATTAACATTTCACACCCAACCCAAGGGTCCTCCCAAAATTTAATATGGAATGGAACCATCGCCTATAACCAAGGGGAAACAAAAGATTGAAAAGAGGCATATCCTTGAGATATAGATTTATAGGGCCTAGCAATTATTTCATTGTTTTAACTACAGAATTGTCATTCCATACATCAGAATGCAAACCACACTTACCCTAGACAACTTCATACCATAAAGAGCTAGTCTGTAGAGGAAAAGGCCAAAGCCATTTAGCTGTCAAAGCAGCACTTTTGGATACCAAATTTCCAAGATCCAAACCTTCTCTTTTAGGTCTCTCAACTAACAAGGTGGTCTCCAGTTAATCCATTTGCTCCCAACCAAAGATCTCATAATTTTATCAAACAATTTTGTTCAGAAAGTATTTCTTAAAATTACTCTTTTGAGTGTGAAATGATTTAAAGTGTAAAACTGATAAATGATAATTTAAAAAATCAGGAATTTCAATGATGTTAAACATGGCCTTGAGGAATAAAAATGTAAAATAAGCACATGTAAAGTCAACTTTCAAATGATATTCTGCCAAAAGCAAAAAAATTGTACTTTTCTTTGAATGTCAATATTAGTTTGGGATTGGAATGAAGGCAGCAGGATGCACTCTTACATTCTTCATCTTGGACAATATAAAGATAAAAGAATTCATTTTTATGGTGCAGTTAGAATGGGATTTTAAAGAGCAAGAGTACATTTTCAGCTGCAAGCCAAATTTGCACGATAAAAGGTGAATGAATCGTTTGTTTCCTAAAATTCGAATGTTACCTCACTATGAAACAACACTCCAAGAGAGGAAACATGTCTATGTCCAGTCCAGCACATCAAGCACTGACAATTCACTCCAATTTGAGCAGTATTCTTTAACATATTAATATTACATTTCCATATTTGAAGCTTCAGACTTTCTAAACATATTTTACACATTTACCTCTAATGTATTTTCATACACTAGCTGTATCAAAACTTTGAATTAAAAAAATTGTATATCTGTCTATTGTATACCGGTTCGGTGTTTATGCGTACTAATCCTAATATTTACTAGTAACAAATCATATCCTCTCTTTGTTGAGGAAAGATAAAACAACTTAGTATCATATACTAACCTCCCTTTCTTTTTTGACTAAAATGCTACATACCTGCTTAGCAGCCTTCACCAAAGTAGAACTCATCAGCTTTGGCTGTTCAGAAAAATTTGCCCCGTCCTCTGTAGGATGTGCAGGTGGTTCAGGATAATTTGGCGACAGCCGATTAGGAGGGGCATCCCTTTGCAATGTCCCAATGGTATTAAAAGCCAAATGTGCAATCAAATTAACCTGTTCTTGTAACTGAGAGATTATATCCATTGCAACTTTGTGGAGGAAATTTTGACTTGCTGAAAATGTATGCAAGATTGTCACACTTATAAAAAGTTATAAAACCTATAAATAACATATATGCATAACTTCAAAATCAAAATACACCTTGAATTATCACAATTTAGAGCAGTACACAATAACAAAGTAATGAAATCACGTGACAATTCATTTTCATTTTCAAGTTTAACTATCCTTAAGGAGAGTAATTCAGCATCCGAACGAGACTAAAAGAAACAAAAGATCAAAACGGGATGGGATCAAATTCGTATAAGGAAAGGAACAAATGGGAATGGGATGTAAGAAAAAGCTAAGAGTAACAAATCAACTAACTGAATCAGATCCGAGCTCGCCCGTAAGCCAATGGGTAAGTGAAATGGAGCCAGAGTAAACAAAAAAATAAAGAAACAAAGAAACCCTAGTGAGTTTCGGACATTTAGGTGTTCGTAGCAAAATTTGTTAACTCGAGCATAGAATCACGAGTTTAACCGATTCTACTAACGAGTTTGAGGAATTCCGAACAATGATGACGCAGTGCACTAGACCGAGTTTGAACAATAAGTGTTGTACTACGTAGTGTCGGATTGGTCTGGTGAAATAAAGTGATGAGATTAATAATAAGCAGGATTCATGATGAAATTACAAAGCAGGAAGATGAACCCTAACATGATTAAATTATTGGAAGAAAAGAGGAATTGGATCCAATCACCTTCTAATTTGTAACTTCGCTTGCTTCTGCAACTGCCTGAAACGAGAGACTGTTTTTTTTTGTGTTTGTGCGTGTATAACATTTATAATTTGAATCCACGCTTATTTTTTATTTTTTATTTTTTATTTCTCAATTCATGCTTCTCCTGCTTTTTCCAAATTATTTATATATTTTCCTTTATAGATATAATTTACCTATCCTAATGGCACTTTTTATTTCTTAGACCTTTTGAGTTAAGGTTGTCGTTTCAAACTAATGATTTTTCAATATGATTTTACAAAGTATGATTTTTTATTTTCTTATAAAATTATTTCACATAATACCATTTTAATTTATTTTCAAATGATTTTAATGAGTTAATATTGTATTATATAACATAATTTTAGTATAATTAAAAAAAAAATCACTAAAATGGTTTTTCATAAAATGAGTTTAGTTTTAATTATTTTGTTTTAAAATATTTTAATGTAAATAATAGGACTTTAGTTTTAATCATTTTTTCAAAGAATTTATTATGATTAGATTAATATTTTTAAAAAGAAATTATTCGTTGATTTATTGTTTTAAATTATTGAAGTTAATTGATGTATTGAGTAAAATAAAAAATAAGAAATTGAATCAATACAATAAAATTAGTATAAATATCATTTATATAATAAAATTTATAAAACATAAAATTAGAATATATGATTGAAGTTATTTTCATATATGGGGTAATGTAATTTTTCTTATCCCTTGATTATCAATTAAGAGATTCAGAGAAGTTACAATCATTTTGTTAAATGTAAATTTTTAATTTTGCTAAATAATTTAATCTTATCTTATGATTCTTTATATTCAATGTTTAGATGAATTACTTGTGTTTTTTTAAAAAATTGATCATTTATTCACATAAACATTAGTTTTGATGTCGTCAGATTGAAAAGTTGATTCTGTTGCAGCATCATTCTTTTAAGATAAAAACATTTTTTCATAAAATAAAAATTGTTTGGACTTTCTATGATGATAGCATGTTAAATAAGTTCACCAAAACAAACTAATATTTTAATAAAAGCAATGAAATAAAGATTTATTGAAGAACTAAGTACAGGTGGGCTAAGAAATATTATAATTTCTTTAGTTGATGTTATAAACATAATACAGAATTCAATAATTACATAAAAAAGAAATTGAGACTTTTAATATTTTCACTACATGTATATAAGTTAAAATATTATCCTCATCTATGCGTTTATACAATTTCTTAAATCATGTTATTAAGAAGACACACCATTATCTTAATAAAAAAATTATAAATATAATTATACTAAATTCTAAATAATTTAAAAATACATTAAATAGTTAAAAAATGAAATCAATCTAACAAAATAACTTACATTTAAATTTTTATCAAATATGAAATTATACTGGGGAATACAATTTCTTTAAAAAATATGTTTACAAGACCAAATTTAATTTTTAAAAATTTTACTTATTATAATAAAATCATTTTTTTTTCACCATTCTAGTGCTTAAATTGTGCGGAAAAAAAAATAAACAAAAAATATAAAAGGGCTGAATGACA
The DNA here is from genome assembly GCA_016859785.1 of Macrotyloma uniflorum. NCBI lineage: Eukaryota > Viridiplantae > Streptophyta > Magnoliopsida > Fabales > Fabaceae > Macrotyloma > Macrotyloma uniflorum. The sequence goes on from BDMB01000018.1 coordinate 1,608,556, forward strand.
ACATGATTGCCTCCCAAACAAACTGCCCCCACAATGGGGTTATTTTTATTTTATGCTGCGGATTTGAGAATTTGGAAAAAAGTATTAATAAAAACTTGTGAGAATATCACTAAGTAATTGGTGGAGCAGAAGGTGGGGGCTCAAAAGTAAGACGAGATCTGAATCCCACCTGGCGAGTATACAATACAAACGAGAAGACTCACCGACGTTGTATGGTTAAATTTCAAGAATGTTCAGAGAATGAGCTCACAGATTGTCATAATGGATAGCAGGAGCTAAATTCTGAACTTCATTGACATGTATGGACGACTTATCTGACAACTCTATGATATCTTTAAAGGGGATTTATTTTTTTCAAGACACATCAAATAATCTAAAATGGTCTTCTTATATATGGCAAATGGAACTTTATTCTGGCTTTCAAACTACAACTTCCACCCTTAAAAACTCAATATTGGCTTAGTTGAGATCTGGTAAGGCTACTGAAAGGTGGCAAAATTTATTTAAGAGACCAGAATTCCCACAGTTTAAATAGAAATAGAAGTCAAATTCAATATCTTCATACATCAATGTTGCTGTTCCCTGCTAACCCAAGTAACCTAATGATCAGTAAAGAATCAATGATCGCTGCAAGCTAACAAGTCTCCAACTTATGAGTCTGTTGAAAGTCAAACAAAGGGCTCTAATGAGACATACTAACAATCTCACCAACAACGTAATGGCAGAATAGGGGTTTAACATAACCAAATTATCTTTAATCAAGATCAGTGGCAAGTTAACTTAGACAGAAAGTTTCCTAACATATCCCCAAAAAGATGAACACGAGAATCGGTGCCTTCTTTAAAATACCAAACCTGGTCCATTCTGCAATAAATTGGCAGGCACAAACTGCCATCAGCACAAAATTTAAAAGATAAAAGGTGAAAGATCACAACAGAAGGATTATAACAGCACAAAAAAGATTGTTGACCATTCTACCTGTGCCTCATCCCATTCAAAAACACATCAGGCTAAGCTGCAAGCCCTTCCCACAAGTCCAAGTAGAATTTCTGTTGTGACAAAACAGCCAAATCAAAAACAACAACCATCCCAACCACTGCCAGAAATAATCTAGGTTAAGGACAAAAATGACAACAAAATAAAGCAACCTCGTGACTAAAACCCAAACAAGATACACGGGTTAAAGGTACATAAGCTCAGCAACCAACTGTCCAACAGTGTCCTTGTACGAGAACATATCCAATATTTGACAAAAACCTAAACACTAGAAAAAGATAAATTTAAAAAAAAAACCCTATATCATAACTTCACGTGGATTATTGCAATACTGTAAATGAAAAATAAATAAAAAGTTAATATGTAAATATGATCCCACGCTGACGGCAAAGGAGCTTCTCAATTAAAAAAAAATCAGTAACTTCGCAATAAAGAAACTGAAATCCAAAAGAAAGCAATAATCAGTGATGCAAATAATTTGAATGGAGCAGATTAGATAAAGGAACTCCACTACTTCCCATTCCCTCAAGAGAGAAGCGCCAAGGTGCCAAAATCTGTATTCCAGAATTAACATCAGTCTCCAAGAAAGCAGTAAATACTTCAAGATGTCTCAAAATACAATAAATCTAATGTATTCAACATAAAATTCAAGAAATAACATCATGTAGTCTATCAATACTATAAGAATCCATATATATGCCTTACAATAAGGCATAGATTACAATAACCTTCTTGATCGGACATGCAAGCGACATGATCATCTCTTTCTACCACCACGCTCTCTTAAGGTCAGGCTAAGTGTTTCACCTCCACCAAGATTGTAATGAGCAAGTGACATATTATCCTTGAGAAAGCCTGGCTTTCCACTCAATTTCTGCTTATTAGCAGGGAGCTGAATCTCCCCAGCAATTTTTTCCTTCAAACTACCAACGGTTTCAGACAAAGATTGCACTGTAATTTCCAGAATTTGTCCCTTAAGATTTCCTTCATCAACATTAGGAACAGATACACTGATACGAACAGGTCCCTATCGTCAATAAAACAGAATGCCAGTTAGGATAGATAAAAATAGCAGTGATGCTAAATATAATGCTATATAAACATTTAACAAAATAATAATATTGTTAACTAGGTTGATCCATACAGGATGTTGAGCCAGAAATTGATCTTCTGGGATCAGAGCAGAATCATCAAGCTTCTGCCTCTTCGGTTCTGGTTCTTCTGGTAGTGGAGGAGGAGCCTCCTCTGGTGGTGGTGGCGGCGGCACTCCTTGAGGCAAAGGTGGTGGATGCATCATAGGCATAACAGATGGTGGAACAGGAAGAGGTACATATGGGCGAGGAACTGGAACAGGCGTGAACTGAGATCCTGGTGGTGGAGGTATTGGAAACCCTTGGTTATTCATATGCATTGATGGAGGCATGGGGGGTGGTTGACCAGCCATGACTGACTGCTGTCCAGAAGTCATCGACATTGGAGGAGGAGGAGCAGGACGAACAGATGGCATCATCGGTATGACTGGTGGCCTGGGTGGTGGAATTGGAAGGGCACCACTATGAGGACCAGAATATTGTACAGGACCTCGAGGAAGATTTAAAGCCAATCCAGGTGGTGGTGGAAGGGGGCGAACGGAAGGCATACCAGGTCTTGGAGGCGGTGCAGCAGGACCAAGAAGGTTCTTGGCATCATTATTAGAAGTGTCATTTTGGTCCTCGTTTCCAATATTCTGTGACATGGCTTGGTTTGCAGTACGCCCAATACTACCTGTGTGACCATCCCATATAACCTGCTTAGGTTGCTCATCATTTATCTTCTCAATCTCTGCCTTGACAGCATTGGAGACCTCTTCTTCCGTGGTACCAAAAATATCAGGACGAGTCCGGGCAAGTCCAACAATGTTCCTTGAAATTTCGTCATCGGCAGCCAAAGTTGTCTCTCGAATTTTGGCAAACATCCTTTCTTTTTGTTCTTTGTACTTGGGATCAATGAGAGAAATTCGCATATGTTCTGACATTTCACTAATAGGAATCAGCTCACGAGTGATAGGAGAAACAACAAACTTGGCTGAATCTCTTTCAGCAGGAATCCTCTCCTCTGGTCTCTTCCAGTTCTTAACAATTCTCATTGGTGGTTCAGGGTCTTCAGTAACTCTGACTTCATTTTGCTTCCCATCATCTGGGTCTTCCAAACTAGCAGCTCTCATACCCTCTTCTACAAGCAGGGCCTCTTCCTCGTCCATTTCCATTTCAACCTCTTTTTCAGGCTCAATAGTATCTTCTTCTGCGGCTGACACCTTGCTTCTCCTTATAACCACCTCAATAGTCATTGGAGGAGGTAATCCTTCATCCTCCTCATCAACAAAATCTATAGTTTCAACCACCACAAAATCATGCCAATCAATCATAGCCATTTGTATTCTTTCCTGTTCTATTTCATCCTCAGCCTTTTGCCTAGCTTGCTCTTGTGAACGCTCCCATTCCAGCCTATTCACACACCTTTCAAGGACAGTAGTCATATCAGACACACTCTTCTTCAGCTTCTCTGTCAGCCCCTTTGGTGGCATCAAAACCTTCGAATATGCATCCGCAAGGGAAGTAAAAAATGTAAACATGCTATGGGTCGGTTTCAAAAAATGGAACTGGGGATTATTAACTTCCCTACTTGTCAACCCAGTCAAAAAAGATTTCCCATTTCGAGCCACGAATTGTGCTGTAAGCTTTATAATATCCAGCTCTTCACCTGTAATTCCTTCAGGAAGCCGAACAGTATACTGTTCTGCTTCAGGGGGTTCAAGTACTTTCCTAACAGGTTTAAACTGGGCAGAAACATCGAGCTTTTCTACTGTTCCTATGCCATTACTATCAGGGGCAGGGGCAGATGGGGTTGACTCAGTAACAGCCGAGTCTGCAAGCTGGGAAGGAGTTTGCTGGCCTGATGACTGATTCTGAGCACGAAATTCAGCCAATCGATGTTGATAATATGCGTGATAGGGATCTGATGAGTTAAGGAAATTGAACTTGACATTGCCTGTGTTATTTGCAATAATCCTCTTTTCAAATTCTGGACCATTTTTAGCAACAAACTGGGAGGTCTTATCAACAATGGTCCTAATATCTGGAGGAGGATGTATAATTCCAATGGTTCTTGTGTGGGTGGCAACTGTTGCTGGCACTGGAACAGAAGCCGAATTTGATTTGTTCTGCTCCTCATTAAAAGTCCTCTCCTCAGACACTTGAGACTCAGGGAGAGGACCTAGATTTCCATCAGCAGGAGGGGCAGGGAGAGGCAATATAGGTAATGAACCTAGCATGTTGCAAAACCCTAAAACCCTTCAAAATTCTAGGTATTCATAAAAAGTGAAACAAAAGAAACACCAAACCAGCTTCTTGCTCCTGCAATGAAAAAAAAAAGAAAAAGGTAAAAGTCCACACTAATTAAACCTAACAAACTCGAGAAATGGGCAAAAAAACACACAAACCATGCTTTACAAGTAACGAGAACTGAGAAAACATAACACAGTATTCTTCATAATAATAGAAACCATAACAAAAACCAGATCATTGAAAATAATAATAATAATAATAATAATAATAATAATAATGATAAATAAATAAACGGTCAGACTTTGCTACTTCTCAGATGCAATTAAAAAAAAAAAAGAGTTAATTTTCATAGTTCTGCTGTTCAAATCGAGAGGTGGTAAGAAACACAAAAATATAAATCTCTTGTTTACCAGATTCTTTCTTCGGCGCGAACCAAACAAAACAAGATCGAATCTGGCAAAAGAAAAAACAACGAGGGAAGAAGAATATGGAGTCAGTAAAGAGAGTATAGGTAGCTGCGCTGCAGAGAGAAAAAAATAAATTGGGGGGAAAAGAAAGGATGAGAAAGAGGAGGAAAATAAATGTGAAAGAAGCAGCAAAATAAATTGTGGAGAAAACCTTACTGGAGCAAAGGGTAGGGGAGCTTTCGCTTCTGAAACGAAACTATTCCCTCAACGCACACTCTGGGCTCTTTATCGTCCACCGCGTCAAGAGTCGGTTTCTTGGGTGGCCCAGTTGTGGGCTGGGCCGCATATGGCCCAAACGTTGTAACTGTTTCATTACAGCAAAACAGGTAATTTATTATCACTTGCTAAAGTTAAAAATATATTTTGAAAAATAAATAGAAATATTAAAATTATTACCTCTTTCCCAACTGTGAGAATCACTCGTTTTCTTGAGAGTAAGAAAAAAATAGTTTAAAAGTATTCTATCTGTGAAATAATTATCACGTGATAAAAGTAAAATAAAAAATAATCTTAAAACTATTAAACTTTCATTATTAAAAAACTTTGTAGTGAAAAATTAGACCCTCCACGTTAGTTTATTTATATATTATTTTTTCTAATTTTATTTTTTTAAAAAAAACTGATTACTTAAAAAAATGTGAAAGTTAAAGTATGAATATGAACAAGTATGAGGGAATTGAAGAGAACGAATGTCATGCATTGCATCATATTAGCATAGCTTCCTTCATGTGCAGCAGTAACATTCTCCTTCTGGTATGTTGTAGAAATTAGAGTTTAAATAATCTCTGAAGTTGTTTCAGCCTATAGGCCTTCTAAAAAAAAAAATCTTTTTATTAAATTTTGCAGGTGTTGATCATAAGTATCCCGTATGAATTGCCCTTGAGATATATCACGGGGAAACATGAAATTTTCACATGATCACTTATCCAAGAGCTTCATATTCATCTCCTGCGAACAAGCGTTTACCAAGATAGAGCTACATCATGCGTGTTTTTATGTCAAACAACCAATGGAGATTTCCTGAGTTTATCAATTTTCAAAGCAAAATTCAAGATAATATGTTCCATTGGCGCATCAACTAGAGCTTCCTTCAAGGTGATAAACATTTTGGCAGGAGGTCGAATGCACACATCCAACATTTTCTGAAAGTTTTCATCCAACTTACTTTCATGATCAGAATAATAAAAAATTCAATGTCAATGTATTATGACATGGTCGATAGATAAATTTATTTTTTAAAATGTATGGTTAAAGTTTCAATCTCAGCCCTGTGTTTTAAAAAAAAAATGTGAAGATGAGTTCCTTAAAAAGTTAAATAGATTTTATTTTGAGAAATTAGTCTTTAACTTCTAATTGAGATATTCCTGGTATAGAAAAAAAAAACACAATAATATCTAAAAAGAATGAACTTTCTGCTCTGATTGTCCAGAATCCCTGTTGTAATGAGGAGACATACAGAAGATACAACATTATAAAAATGGATGCAAGAGGGAATATCCTCCCACTGATGGAAGATATTGGAGGATCCACTACAAATATTAAGCCTCCAAAGCCCGAAAGCTTAAACATATATTCCCTTCCCCATTACAACTCTGTTGTGTTGCTATCAACACTCACTTACAAACACTGCTATGATTCCAAGATTGATATTACACTTTTTGGAGATGAAAGAATGTGCTTTCTGCAAATGGCAATTTCTAATGGTCGATGAATCGTCGTTCTTAGACTGCACAGATTCCTAAATGCTTCTATTCTCTTGTCTATTCACTTGCACTGATTGGTCTGTGAATTCCAGTCATCAAGAAGGTTAGAAAGGGACCCTTCAAGCTTCTTAGCCTGAGGACCTGGTTTCACAATATTGACATCACCCCATTGGGAGCACGGATCCACCCACCAGCTCCTCTGCCTGGTGCACCACACTCCGGGAGTAGCTCGATGGGTACCACGATGGAGGATTTTCTCATCAATCATGTCCAACACAGGATTATTATGTTGAAACTGTCTTGCAAAAGCAGCTCCACTTTCTACCATCTGATTGTAAACGGAAGTGTTAAGGAAGTGTGGTTCCATCTTTGGAGGATTGTCCCAGATCATATATCGTAAGTCCCCATTTACTGTTGTGTTCTTGAATTCCTGCGTATTGCAAATGACCGAGTGAAAGTAGCCTTCTTGAGATAACTTCACATTCGTAAAATACATCAGTAGGGTCCGAGGTAAATTGTCCCAACCAAAAATGCAGAACTCCAGAAAGGGCCGGCTCAAGATGACCCATGGTGAACCTGCATGCCAAGAAAAACATTCAACATATAGGGGGGGATCGAGAAACCCTCGAAGGCATAGATTGTGTTGCACAGAAGGCATGAGAGAAAAGATTTGCCTGTGAAAAGTTTGAATGCGTTAGGTGTTGCCCTCTTTTCTGTAGCTTGAAAAATTTGACTTTTTCTTGCTAAATATAACCCCGGGTCAACTACAATAGGCTGGAATCTATCGGTCCTGCAAAACCAAATAAATACAAACTAAATAAATGGTACAGGGCTAACTGAATAAGTGCCAAAAAGTAACAGCTAGAATAAGGAATAGTTTTCATACTCTTTCCATCCAAGGTCACCAGTGTGATCAATGAAATTCAGGTCTCTCCTAACAGAAGAGAAAACGTGGGACAGATCTGATAAAAGATAAGAGATGAATCAGTAACTTCCAAAAGTAGGGAAAAAAGGCAAACACCAAGCTAAGATGAGAGTAAACAAAAAACTGAGAACTCTGTTGAACTTAAAAACAAGAACAATTCAGTGAATAAATTTTGGAATAATGAATATTTCTTGACTTGAATAAATAAAATAATAGAATAATGAATATATATGTTCTGTACTGCAACTAAAATAATATACAACTCTACTGGTATTCAGAGGAATCCTAATGTTTATTTTAATCAACAAGGCCTTTGACGCACCTCTGGTCTAGGAGAACTGGTACAGAATAGATTATTGCTACTAGCTAATGTAGAATTTGATGAAAATTTATAGTAAAACTCAAGATTTTCTTCTACAACTAGCAGTTGTATATCGGCATATAATGCATGCATTTCCCCCTCTTCTTGAACCATATCATAATGAAAGTTTCTAATATAAAAAAATTCTTATATCTTATAAATATGTTGTAAGCACCTATTTAAAACATTTCAATATACATATCATTTTTTGTTAGTTCTGATTATGCTTATTTCCTGTAGCAGGTGCATATCAGAGTGAAACATACCCAATTTTCCTTGTTTAATCAAAAGCATAATGGAAGTGATGAAGTCTGAAACTGATATCTAAACAACTGTCCATTCCCCTTAAAACATTTTAGTGCCCATTTACTTTGAGGAAATGCTTTCTGTTTCCACTTTTAATTACAAATCTGTAACTTTGTTTCCAATCTATTTTTTGATTTTAAAAGATTTGTACAGGAAACGATGAAGAAAACTTCTTTTGTTTTTTCTGTTGTGATTCAAATCTTTCAAAACAGGAAACAAATTGAAAACAAGGTGATAATTTTGCTATTAAAACTGACAACAAAACAAAAACAGAAGAGCATCCTTAGTATCTAAAAATTAGTTTTGCTATTTGTGACAACTTTTTTTGCTTGAATATTTGACATTTGAGCTATGCTAAATCACATCCTCTGCACACCATATCAGTCAGACTAGCTGTTAATTCACCATTAGAACTCAATTCCACCTTGATACTCCACTTTGTAAGGATGCTTAAAAATTCCCTCCAACTAGAAGACCATGCTCCAGTCCTATTTCTGTATAACAAGATCAGTATTTCAATTTATCAATTTATGAGCAAATAACAGTAGTCACATGCAATCCCATGCAATCAGAAGAATTGACTTGATCCCTTATCAGATTTTGCGATCATAAGCACTTAAGATATTCAACCATCTAAGGCATAAAATATAATCTCCAGCTTAGAACCAATCTCTTCCGTTTGGAAATTAATATGCAATGCTAACACAATTTAATAGAAGTTATCGGGCAAAATTTTGGCATGAGTCCAAAATGCATTCACAAAGCGGTTGAAATCAAGGAGGATGAAAAATGAAGTGACTTCAAATTCCTAAGCCTAAACTCATTCACTAGCAAACTGAACTATATAACATGAAGAATTTTTGTGCAGTTTCTTTGGTATACAGGGATCAGTTTGAAGAACCTCTAGCTCAGAATTGGTTATTTGGTTATGATAACAACAATAACTTCTGTCTTTTGGCTGTAAACACCAAAGGTGCAGCCAAGGGCAAGTGCCCCTGATCTGTCTCATTAAATACCCTTCTACCATCTCTACCTCCTCACCCCAGTGATCCCTCTTTCAACTGAATACCCTTTTCTCCCTTTTGGAGTTCCCTCACAATTTTGTCTTGGCTTCATCTCCTGGCTGTACAAATTCCTTATGGATGAAAAACTAACGAGTTGGAAAACCTGTCTTTTTAGCTAAGTATCCTAAACATTCAAAACTAAAGCCTAAATCATGGTGGGCTCAAGGTAAATTTTAAATTTAATCTGAAAATCAAAATTAGAATCCAAAACGACACATGGAGAGGCCTCGGTTTAATTAACCTGTACTAAAATCTGATGCAAAGATATTTCCGTATTGTTTTAACAGAATAAACCTTAACCTTCACTGTTACAACAACAAAAATCCAATACAGAAAGAAATCTCAAAACCAGAACTTACAGAAAGAATCATTTAGTCACAAAAACAATATTATGCGAACATCAATGCAGAAGTCTTTTTAACACTGCTCAAACAGAATTGATGAAATTCCAAAACAAGGCAGTAAAACTAAGACACCTAAGGAAATTTAAAAAATAAAAAACCATATATGAATATTTATACTGAAATACATAAATTCAAGATGATCATATCAAAGAATCAATGATAAGACGCCATCTGCATCTAATCTGGGATAAGTGAAATTAAAGACAAGCTCGTTGAATTGAAATTAATTCTACAGAGATCAAGTTTGCAATCCATAATTTATCTCAAATTTCCTAAGCAAATGTTTGGGAGTTAAGTTATTGAGGATAATTTTTAAAATGCATTAAATAACATGATTCACATACAGTTAATGTCTTAATCTTTTTGCTTACTTTTATAAGCATTATATAAATCATAGTTTTAAGAAACTATTTGCTTTCCCTTTCCTTTCCCTCCAAAATTCCAGCCCGAAGCATAAACTAAACATGGGGAAAACTTGAAAAAAAGGGTGAACTAATGGGACAGAAAATGAATTTTTGGACCACTAAAACTGCAGATACTTTCCAATAAGTACCAATCTACAAGTTCTTAATACTGGATCAATCAAAATCAAATTCATACTACTGAATTATCAACTAATCAATCCACCAAGCCCATTTATTTAATTCATTTTAGAGGGAAATTTGATTTGAATACTACTTCAAATTTCCAACTAAAACAACAGCAATCTAGGTATTGACTTATCAAAACACAGATACAAATCAAAGAAACAAACAGGCATACCATCCTGTGTGATAAGAGGATAATCCTGTGCACTCAAAGTGATGAACCAATTCCAGCCACTATCCAATTTGAGCATAATGGCTGCGGCCCGGAGAGTGATGGCCACATTGGAGGACCCCAAGTAGGTGACATAATCAGCCTTTCCAACCACATCAACGTTCCCAAAAGCGCGAATCACCGGCACCGCCCTCACGGCAGCAACCAGGGCCTGCCTCTCTTCATCCCTAGCATCTCTCCCAAGATGAAGGAGGTACCTATTCCTAGGATGGTAAACTGCCAACAACAAACGCAAGATCCGGTCCTTGTCTTGGTGTCCACCAGAGATAAAGTATGCAAAAGCTGGAGGGTAGTGAGAGCCATGCTGAACAAGGGAAGGGAAAGCCTTTGGGGAACTAAAGGCAGAGAAAGAAGACATCAACAAAAGCATGAGAGATAGCAATGCTGCACTGAATAGAGTGAAAAGCCATTTCCTATCAACTCCCATAGCCACTACTGTGCTCTCTAATTTGGTGTTGGGGCATATGATACAATAATGGACGTGGCTTGAAAGAAGGGATTTTGAGAAGTGGGTCCGGTTAGAGTCTGGCTTTCGAGACTCTTCTTGGTAAAGGTTAGCTGAAGATCTTGGCTTTTCCTGGTTTGGTGATGATGGGCATGGAAGCTGTTAACTAACCAATACCCTTATAAGCATAAAAGAAAAGGAAATAGTAATAGTGGAAAGATGGAAAATCCGGATCAGAAAGTTCCAAAATTTTTCTCCAGTTTTGCAGGCTTCAGCTAATTCAGTTCTCTAATTCAAATCCCAACGTTGTGGAGAAGAGAAAGTGGGATTGAAGAGAGAGGGCTAGGGTTTGTTTCTTGGAGGTTAGATTGGTTGTTAGGTGATACGGAAGAAAATGGAGATCACGGAATTTCTCTTGCCTTTCTCTTTTCTCTCTATTGATGATGATGTTAAGATTCAATTTCAGGTTTATTTTAATTTTTAAGCAACCATCACAATGAGCAGATTATTACATAAATAAATAAATGAATAAAGACAAAAATGGGGACACACTCTATATATTATTTTATTTTGGTAAAAATTTTAAAAATGATACTGTGATACGGTCATACTTTACTTGCCGGGAAAACAGTTGACTTTGTCTCCACGCGCCTGTAAGCATTTGTGTCAGTTCTTTTTATTTATCATAATTTAACATTTATACATTTATGATAATATCACTTTATATTAATTTTAAAATATTTTACTACTAATAATAAAAAAAATCATAATTATTAATTAATTTTATATTATTAATATTAAAAAATTATTGATATATTTTTTAAAGAATTATGATATGATAAAATTATTATACATAGCAAATTATAGTTATAGTATATTTTTTTCTCTATATAATAAAGAAATTTATGTTATTAATGATCAATAATTATTATTTATATATTTTAAAATAATTATGATAAAAAAATAAACTTATTATACATAATAATTTTGAATTATAATACGTTAATTATATTCTATGTTACAAAAATTAATAAATTTGTTATATTTTTTTTATGAAACAGCTTATCAATCTTTCCTTACTTGTTAAAAAGAAAGATATCAATATAGAAACAATAACAGAAAATTAAATAAAGAAAAACCGTTATTATAATATTATAAATAAAAAAATATGTCCACTAAAAGTAATTAAAAAAATTATCTTTATATAATAGTATTATTGATGAAAGTGATGTACACGCGCCCTTCCAGAATGTGGGATTACATTAGTTTCGTGAACTTTTTGTATTCCAAGTTAATAAAAACATTCGTATGAAGAATAGCAGATAGGAGTATTATTTTATGTTTTGAATATAATAGAATTTATTTTTTAAATATGACAATTAATGATGATATTAGTTGAAGAATATATCAAGTTAAATACAAATAAAAATGTGTTAGCATAGACAGTGTATGTAGTTGATAATAAGTTAAAAAGCTTAATAAAATATATGGTTGAAGAAAATAACTTTTTGCGACTTACTTTTAAATCTCACGAAGTTCCAAAGATATAAAATGTTTATTTTTTTTCTTTAAATTAAATATTTTATTTGGTTTGTTTCTTTATACAAAATAATATAAATATCAATATTACATGTTAGTTGGATTCGTGATAATGATGCATTTATTACATGGTTTGTAACTAATGATCTTCTGTGATGTGGATCTTTTGTGGTTGGTAGTTACGTGATTGTAACGTAGTTAACGGTAGGAGAAAGAAGATGAAGGATAAAAAATAAAATGATCTAACGGTCCTAAAGTGAGTTAGATAATAGGAGAAATTGTCATGAATCTATGTATAATTATCATAAAAAGCTTCACATGTTTCAATGGCAAAGCAAAATTATTTAAAGTGGATTAATAATATAAACACATAAAATAAAGCATATTATTTATAACCCTTCCAAGCCAGACTTGACAAACATTCAATTCATTATGTATTGGATTACTTTGCAAAAAGTAATGACCAATGAAAAAAAGAAAAGAAAGAAACCAGTCTCGTATAACTTTAGATTGAATGTACCGAGACTTCATCACTGCCATCACTATCACTGCTGCTGCTACTCCCACTACCACTTCCACTACCGCTTTCACTACTGCCACTTCCACTGCTACTGCTAGAAGATGATGTCTGCTCATCCCTCCCCTCTGCATTCACCTGGGCTTCGAGAGCTTCTGCAGCATTGGGTCCTCTGTCCACCTCATCACCGCTATCATCCACATCGACCATATCCTCATCTGTGTGTGGAACATTCATGTCAAATCCAACATTATCTTTTTCTTCAACATTATTGTCATCCTCAGGTGACTCGCTGCCAAAAAGGTCGTTAATAGATATATCATGATGTTCTTCGACTTCATTTTTGGCATCTGGTGCGGTATTAATGGGCGGTTCATTTAGACAATCATATGACCTCTTAGAACCAGATTTGGTGCCTGTCGTATTGACAAGTACAATATTAATTAAAAGTAGTTCATATATAAATAAATAGCAAAGCCAGCACCAACTATTTCATCAATGGTAGATGCACCACATAATCAACAGAGCAGACATCCAAAAAGACGTCTTCCGTCAGTGGGTAAATATGGTAAATAGCCTCTTTCAAGTACATTAACAGATTACTAAGATGCATCACATTATGAAAAAAAATGAAAAGCTTAGGGCCTGTTTACTTCGAGAAAAGGTTTAAAACTCAACACATTCCAAATATGTTATTGCATAAACCTTCAAACCATATGATGCATACCGGTATTCTCAGGCTCACCAATATCAATACGCTCCACCTCAACCTGTGCAGAACCAACATAAATATGTTAAAGGTATCTGAGTAAGAAAAGATATAAGAAATGGTACAAGAATCAAACTATTTGCTTCATTCATTTAGAAAACCCCGTTCGCTAGTCTCAAAAATATAAAATTACAGCCTTCGGTTCTTTCTAAAACTCTTTTTCTCCCTCAATTAATAAATGCTTCAATTATGTTGATGAAAAAATGAAAAATAGCTTAATGAGAAGTACCTCCATGATAACAAGCACAAACAAACATGTTTAGATTGCCCCTCCAGGCCTCTCTAATCAACTCACTCTCCCCCCTCCTCCCCAACTTTCTCTCTCTATCATTATGATATCAAGAGGATATATATTATGGTTATCATACACAAAGTACCACACATATCAAGTTTTTAACTCTATAAAAAACAGTAAAAATCTTTATGTATTGAAAAAAAAAACATTTATACTGGAAATTATAGCTGCATACATTTTTAAGATGCAATGGAAATAACTAGTATGCATAATATGCCATAGATAGGGTTAGTGGCCACATACTGGCACAGCCTGAAAAGAGCTCCTGCCAACAGCTGCTGGTTTTACAGACTTCCCAACAGGGGATGATCGAGGATCCGGTCCAGAAGGAGCCCCGACTGTAGCTGCAGCAGCTGCAGATTCACCAGGCATTCGTAGGTGCCGCAGTTGCTTTACAGCCCTATGAAGCCGCTCCAATTTAAGTGTCTCACCATCAAAGAACAATACAGCATCATTTTCTTTGTATTCCTCACTATTCCCCTCAAATGTCACCTTGGGTTTTCCTATTTGGTTGTTCTGAAATTCAACAGAAACCCTATTCTCTTTCGTCTTGCGTAGCAATCCTGGCTTACTCTTATCAACTGAAGCTGGCTTAAATTCATCTGTACAGATTTCAAGACTTTAACGATTAAAATTCAACATAAATGAGGATAAAGAATAAAGAATCAAAATCCCAAGCATGACAATATAATCATTACAAAATCAAGTGTGAACATTCCATGCCTAGTTGCTAGTAATAACTAAGAGGAAAACAAATACTGACCCACCAGAAAAAGAAAAATATTCGAAAGGGCTTTTATATTTTGTAACTTACATCGTAGAGTGCAGTATTTGTTAGAGGATTCATCTTTGAAGGAAGGTCCAAGGGTGAGATTGTACCACCGATCAGGCTCAGGAGCAGTCTTGGGTTCTTCTTGAGATTTGTTGGCCATGGTAGAAGGAAAGTTCAAAAACCTGAGACAGTCTGATTGGAACAATTTTTTATTGAATTCATTCAAAAAGGCACAAATTTAATTAATCAAACAAGTCTTATAATACTATAACAGGATATATCCCTTCTACTCACCAATGGTTTCTGAACCATAAGGCTAGGGATAAACAGAAACTAAGAAGGAAACTCAGGAAGCAACGGCAGCTACAGAATCATATCAGAGACACTTGTTATTACTTTGAACGAGTTTGGAACTTGTTTGAGTTTATAGTGCACTGTTTAAGTTCATTTATTAATTTTTTTACAGTCAGGTAGGAATTAGCTACCGCATGAGCATCAATTGACATTGGACAGTGGGTTAACTCTAGAAAATTATTCTTCCATAATATGGAAATAGATTGTATTTATTTATTAAGGAAAAATGTTATATCCCTAATTTAATTGGTGGAAGAACACATTCAAAGTGTTTGGACTAGGATTATGATTCACCAACTCACACTCAACCAAGCTTTGCTGTTGTATCTTATGAACTAATGATAATAACTATTTCTTAAATTTATCTTAAATCTTAGTATGCACTGAGTTGTATAATGTTTTGTAGGATTTATAGCAGAACCAACACAAGGCAAGGCACCAAGAGAACACTAAGACAGGCAAAACTAAAACCAAGAAACCAAACCTGAGTGCATGAGTGAAAACTTTTTTTTTTTTTTTTGAAAAAATTAATCAAAAGCAAAAGTCACAGAATATTAAATCAAATGAATTAATATAAAGAACATACAAATCAACATAGGTACACCAATTTTCCATAGAATATAATTGAAAAAAGGAGAAAAATCCAAAAAAAAGCAAAAAAAAATCTGAAACAGAATGAGAAAATGAAACAACGAAAAAACGAAAGATATGGATATATCTCGGAACATAGAAATGACTGGAAAACAAGTGAGAAAGACAGGTGCAGGAAAAGAGAATCAGAATCAAGCTTACAGTGATTTGCAACGCAAATGAAGGAGTTAAGGGAGGAAGAGAACTATTGAATAAAAAAAGGTAATTGGGATTTGGAATGGGATGTGTGAATTAAGGGTTCACAAAGAAGAATCAGGGGTTTTGTTTGCTTTGATTGGGAGAGGCTGAGATGGAATTGGGGTAGGGAATTGAGAAGCTAGATGTTTTCATCTGAGGTGAGAGCTGAAATGTGAAACGGAGTGGACTTTCTGTGTTCCTAGCTTGTATAATCAATGGTGAACCAGAATCCATTCAAAATATAAATAAAGTATGATTAAAACCATTTTAAAAAGTGGTCTGGGGTTATTTCAGGTGTGGTTTTATTGGTTTTTGGAGTGGTTTGATTCATTTGTTTTTACACACATCAAATAAGTTGATTAGCGTTTACCTACTCAACATATGAAACAGACAAGCCAAGTTTTTCAACATTGCAATTAAATTGTCGAATACTCAATTTCCCTCTCTTCACTCGCATTCAAACAATGCAACGGCAACTTTATTTCATCTCACTCCATTCAACTCTCCGATTATATATCCAAATATTGCCTAACATTAAGACTAATTTTCCTCCCTAAGCATTATCAAGACAATCTTATCGATTACACAAAAGAACCTTCGTAATAACTACATCACCCGAACAACAAAAGTTCACTCGAGAATCAAAATTATCACATCACTAAACTCACAACTTTATTTCAATTCAATAATTATTCAAAATACTGATTATGAGACATGAATCACAGAGATGTAGTAGAGACAAAAATACGTACCAGTGTTAGAATTGGGAAACGGTAATTTTAAAATTAGGGTTCAGTCGTCCGTTTTTGTTTTCCTATTCTCTGGAAAAAAAATAAATTAATAAATAAACAGAGAAGCCTAGTGGCGCTATCTTTTATGATAAATAAATCATTGTTATAATATTTTACTAGATCTATTTAGAGTTTAAAATTGTAGATTTTTATTTTTATAAGATGAACGAATTTTAATTATTGTAAATTAATTTCATTGAAATTATTAATCCTTTTAAAATCTTAATAACCATTTTAGATTTAAAATTTATTTAAAAAATAAAATAAAATATCAATTATATAAGAATATAATGCTTTAAAAGTACATCACCTCACATTTTAATAATACCTTTTTAGCACAAACAAACGTACCCAATAAAAAGATAAACAAATATTTTTATAATTTTTAAAAAAATTGAGCCTAAATGATTAATGTATTTAAAGGGAAAATGTATATTGGAAAGTGGGTAATGAAGGAAGAAAACATTTTCTTTATTATATAAATAAATATTTTACTTTTTCCTATCTATAAAAATATCTAAATGAGACCATCTTTGAATTCAAAATGAATTTTAATTGATTTAGTAAACAAAATTTTCTTATAAATAAATTAGGTGCATTAATTCAATTAATAAGAATATGTATATGATTAGGTTATTGAGAATGGAAATACAAATATGTTATGAATGAACTTACCATTAATTCGAATCTATTTAATTTATAAATTAAGTGAGTTGAATTGGTTTCAATTGCAACTAAATTTGTTTGAATATTTTCAATCCAATCCCACTCTAACATTTGATATATTGAGTTGATCGATCATCTTTTATCTATATATTTTATTCTTAATAAAATTATTAAAAAAATAGTGAAAAAGTAAAAAAAAATTCTATTGTTTTTTTCAAAATAATATATAAATAACTTTTGATTATATAATTTGTAGTATCAATTAATTTATTTATTATTTTTATATATTTTCTTCATTTCAACTTTTTTTTTTCAAAAGAATAAATGCACTTTCATTTTATTTATTTTTTCTTTCATTTCTTAATTATTTTCTCACATTTTCTTCCGTTTTTCTTCCTTCCAATCTAACGCAGGGAAAGAAAATAGAAACACTTATTAAACTACCGTGATTCTTCCACAGAACTATGCGAATCGAAGCAAAGATCACGAAACAAAAGATAACGGTGATTGATTTGAACAAGATGATACTTTGACATTAACGACACCGAATTCGAAGAAACACAAATCAAACCCTAAGCATTTCGTCTCGTCAATTTCGATGCAATGGAAATCACGCTCCTCTCTTCCCCTTCCCCAATCCATCATCGTCTTTATCTCCGTTAGTCCTGTCTTTCCTTCTTTCTATCACCAACTCCACACAAATTTTTTACTCATTTCCTTTCCTTCTTTTCCTCTGTAGGCCACAAAGAAGCAAGATTCTTCGGGGGATCCTCTTCTACCCTCGTACGTAATTCTTTATCGTTCTCTTTTGTCTCGTCTTTATTTCATGTGTGTGTATGTCTGTGTGAACGTGGTTTTTGTTTTGTTTGATTGAATCCCATTCGTATTGCAGTTGTGTACTCATGGTGGAACATCAACGTATAAGCACCCAATTTTGAGGAATTCACATATGGGTAAGTGTGTGCGCTTCTCCCATTATGCATTCTTAATAGCATCTTACATTAGAAAAGATTTTTAATTAATCTTGTGCTTCTTTTGGTGTTTACTAGTTTGTTTGTTTCTTCTTGTTACATGGCTGAGGGTATAATGATTGGTATAGTAAATTTGGTAAATGGCTGACTGTAATTTTTTATTATTATTTATCGTTACTTCTTTTCCTTTATAGCTCCGCAATGTAGCATGCAAGGAATCTCCAAGAAGCTTGAAAATGTATCATGGCTATTTGTTAGTCCTAAATTGCTTGTTCAGAATAAATTGCCCAGAGATGTAGTTGTTAGATCTGAACTTACTGCAGCTGGGTCTGCTGAAGATGGTCATTTACTACCTGGTATGTATAATATGTTATATTTAGTTAGATTTTGTGATTTATGTTTGAACTTGATACTGATTTGTTTTGTCAAGTATTGATCTTCACTTGCAGAGCTGAAAGTGGAATCTAAAGTCAGGGGAGCTTGCTTTTATGTTGTCACAGCGTTCAGTGCCATATTTCTTTTTGTACTGATGCTGGTTGGACATCCATTGGTGCTCCTGTTTGATCGCTACCGAAGAAAGTTCCATCATTTTATTGCCAAAGTGTGGGCAGCATTGACTGTGGCACCATTTTTCAAAATTGAATTTGAGGGATTGGAGAATCTGCCACCTCCAGATACTCCTGCTGTGTATGTTTCGAATCATCAGAGTTTTCTAGACATATATACTCTTCTTACATTAGGAAGAAGCTTCAAGTTCATTAGCAAGACCGGGATATTCCTCTTTCCAATAATTGGGTGGGCAATGTTTCTTTTAGGCGTCATTCCTTTGAAGCGTATGGACAGCCGAAGCCAGCTGGTATTCTTTCTCTATTATTATTGCAGTTAATTTTAACCACTTCTTATTTGGATGGTAGCGTTTTCCGTGAAATTATTTCCCCCTTTTGATTTAAAAATACCAATAACCTTCAAGTCTTGGTATTTTTGCTTCTTAACATATAGGACTGTCTTAAACGATGCATGGATTTTATCAAGAAAGGAGCCTCTGTTTTTTTCTTTCCGGAAGGAACACGCAGTAAAGATGGAAAACTAGGCACATTCAAGGTGAGTTTGTGTCAAAATTCTTGTACTCTTAATTATTATCATCTTTGTAGATAATTATGATTTTAGAAGTAAGCTGATGGACACCGATATCCAACTTAGATAAGTAAGGATCCATCAATGGATTGAAGCTTGTTGATTATTAAGAATGTTGATAAGAAAATCTACACCTATGGCCCTATATGATTGGAAGGTACAGCCCTAAAACGGATTTTACAAAAATACTTTAGAAGACAATAAACTTTTCTAACAAATCCAAAAGAAGAAGACCAAGACAAATAACTACTGTCATTAAGTTTCTCTGAAGTTATTGTGGGAGTCGCAGAAATTGAGGAAACTCGACCAGATGCCATTCTACGGAAGAGGAGGAGAAAAATAGTCCAAACAAGGATATTTGTGTAGGCCCACTGTCCAAACAAGGGGAGAGTCAGAGAAGATGCTTGAAACAGGGACTGGAAGAGCTGACGAACACTCCAATCACCACAAGGTGGTGTGTGGGTTACATGTGCCTGATTCGACCATGCAAAAAAGTGGTGTGTGGAGGATTGTGCGGAGGCTTTAGTCTCTGAAACCATTTGGGTTGTTTGTTGTGTGAATAGGCAGTGAGCACCATCGGGCAATGACACAGTCAAATGGAATTGCTCTAATACCAACTTGAGATTATTAACTTTTAGAAATTTTTGTATATATAACACACTCGTATATCAATTCTACAAAAGTAAACTTTATGAAAACTGTAAAACAGATATCAATCAATTGTCCTAACAATGCTCTATAACAAACAATTGTAGATCGTGACTTATTTTTTATGTTATGAAGAAAAAAAGGGCAGAGCTCTTGAATAAGTGTAGCCACTTCTTGAAAAATCAATAAGGTGTAAAAAAGATGGAAAAATTAAGAGTAAAATATAAAATATCACTTGTAGCAAGATCTGCTATAATCTCTATCCTAAAAACTTAACTTACTACACCTATTTACACTAATTATTTAACTAATCTTTTAGGTCTAGTACAAGAGTACTGCAACAAATACAAATCTAATCCAACAATAGTACTAACATAGTAACATAAGATGACCCTAAAAGAATAAGAACTCTAAATAATCTAATGCTCCCCCATCGGCTGAAGTTTTCCAAGTCCTCAGTTTGTTACAAATAGCAGTAAGCCTTTGTTTGTTTTGGTGTTTTTACTATATGCGCGGATGGATTAGCAGTAATTTGCAGGTGAGTTGTGGGTTTGGATTAGGTGACATGCAATGATTTGCAGTAATTTTCAAATTTGGTCTGCACTTCAGTTGCTAGAAAACCAGTGAAAGACATGCTGGCATTGAGTAATAGACTATTTTGCCCATGTCTGATATCACTTATGTGAGTACAAATCATATTTTTCTCCACCAATCTTCACCATTTTCTGCCTAGCATATTTAAATTCACAAAAAAGTGCACAAGGGCAATTTGGACTTTGCAAAAAAAAATCACCTATTAACCCTTTTCAATTCTATCAAATCAATACACTTACAAATTTTTCACTCATTTCTACTCTCTTTGTACTAATTTAAACAGTCTCAGTTTTCACTCTAATTCTCTTTATTTATTTTCTTTTTCAGTTCCTCACATTTTATCGCCCTATCCAAACAAAGGCTAAAAGAAAATAACTTGAAGTTGTATGAGTTATCTATAAACTACATACACTTTGCTAGAAGATAACATAACAAAGCGAGGCATCCAAAAACCAGATGACTGCTGTAGTTATAATAAAACGTGCATTGCATTATATAGTAATACAAAATGAAGATGGGTATAATGATGTGCTCTCAAATAAACTGTATGAAATATTGCTTGGTCGAGGAGGTAAAGGCAACATGTAGCTGGGGTGTTTTTGGCAATGCTTTCTCACTGAATTCAGCTGCCGGTCAAATTATTGATCAACTCAGACTATAAAGGTCGACAAACTCATTCATAGACCACATAAAAGAAGTTAAACATGCTAGACGAGTGCAAGCAGCCACACTTGTTGACTGGAAGGTTGTGTGAAATCCTTGAGTAGGAAAGGAAACTAAGTTTCGAATTCCAGGAGTTAGTGCTCAATTAGCAGCTAAAGAGAGAATAATGGGAAAAAGGCAGGAGGAGAAAGAAAAATGATTTTTAGGATTTCAACTTTAGCATGGTAAATCACTAAAAATGGTCTTTCTTATACCAACCGGTATTTTTCCTGAATGTTGTTATTCAGCATGAAGTTTATCATCAAACTAGAAGTGTTTGTGCTCTGCACAGTTTTTAATAAAAGTTGGAAGGAGAAAGGAGGTAGAGAGAGAGAAAGAAAAGTGAGTTCCAATTTACTGTCCAGCCAACAGTTGGTGACGGATGGACAATTTTTATATTAAAATAGATAACACAATAGAAAGAAAGTATTTATTATAATAATATGATTAAAAAAATAGGATAATAAAATGTGAGTAATACCTGTCTTTGGTAAAAGAAGATAATACCTTGGAAAATATAGAAGTGTATTCAGTTTCCCAGACTGATAGAAAGTTAAGAATACTGGCTATGAAAATTACGATAGGACATGGGAATTTAACGCAGTGACATAGACTAGGTTTTTGGTGGTGAAAAAAGGATAATCCTCGGGATTTGACTTGTGCTGTGCATTGTTGTTAAAGCATGAATTTTGTCTTGTACGTATATAGATATAGATATAGTTACTGAAGTAGTAACTAGTACAAGCACAATCTGATAACATTACTAAAAGACCCTTAAAACTTTACGAATATATTCTAAAATGAACTTATTTTTTGAGGTTGTTGGAGTCTCTTTTTTCATACCTTTCTGTCTTCGTGACCCAAGAGATGATTGAAAAGTAAATTATTTTCAACTATATAATTTTCTGTTTTTTATATATCTCTATTCTGTCTTGAGACTTTATTAGTGTACTAACTTGATTCTTTTTTTGTAACTTTCGTTGGGGTACGTGCAGAAGGGTGCTTTCAGTGTAGCTGCAAAGACAAATGCACCACTCGTACCTATTACCCTTATTGGAACTGGTCAAATCATGCCTGCAGGAAAGGAGGGAATTGTGAACGTAGGTTCAGTGAAAGTGGTTATACATAAACCTATTATTGGAAAGGAACCTGACATGTTATGCAAAGAGGCTAGGAAGACAATCGCAAGTGCACTGCCTCAAAGCTGAGAAATAGACTGCAAATGAGTTCTTCCTGAAGTGAACTAGAAGTTATATAATCAAATGTCTGCATCTTCGTTGGAGAATGGATTCTCTCCTTTTGAAATTTGAAATGAAAGAAAGAGTAAAGTGCTTTCGTCTTATCCATCCATGAATTTTAAAAACAAGTTATAGAATTTTTTGTAAAATATATTAAATTAAATAAATTGAATGACAAAGATGTCATGCAGTGACAATGTCACTGCAGAGGAGGCCGTCATCCTTGATTAGGGAATAGGGATCATTAGTATTCTGTAGCAATCATATTTTGCTACTGTACGGATTCAAGGTGGTCAGATATGTACATTATTTACAATCATTATTTGTTACAGCTAGGATTACAATTTTGCAATTTAATCTTGTGTGCATATTGTTTTTACATGGAATCATATTTTTGGGAATGTTTGTGAGATGAATTATCATGTTCTTACTGAACATTTTGTCACTTCCTGTGGTGCAGTCATGCATTGCTTAGGTGGGACTATCTTGATTCATGTTGGAAAACCTGCCGTCTTTCTTCAGGAGAAAGTTGGGAGCTGCATTATACTTACAGAAGGATTTTTAGGGTGCAAGAATCACGGATGTTTCATTTTGGACTTTTCACCTTTTGTGAGAAGATTTTACATGTGAAAGTCATTTACGGCCAGCACATAAATCTGCAAGAGTGTTGAAAAAATATTGACACCCATTCTTCACCTCATAATGGGAATTTGAGAAGCAGTTAAACTGTTGGTTTAGATTGTACTCTTTAAATGGTCTAAATAGAATAACCTGCGTGGATATTTGTGGATATTTCTTAAGTTTCACTTTCGCCAAAGGAATAATCTTTTATTGCAGGATCTAGGTATCATGCCAAAGGGATTTCATGTAATTATTGGGAATTTAAACAGCTTAATACAATCTCCTTTTAGCGAGATAATGTTTAATAATTTTTGTTAGACTATAATTTTAGTTATGCAAATTTTTATTAATAAAATTATTTAATAGAAGAACCTGAATTTATAACCTTTTTCTGAAGCTTACATCGGGCAACTTTGGTACTTTCAATTTGATTTCGTGTAATCATTCAAAATTTTATCCCATTCTCACTAATTCCGTATTAACCTAACCAACTCTCACCTTCCATTTCCATTCGTCTTATCCTACTTTTTATTCACTAAACACAACATTAGGAATGAAAAAAATAACTTTTATATACTTGAAATACAAAATTGTTTTGTTTATAAGACTGGAAAACATTTTCAAGCATAACTAGGTAACAAAAGATAATGACGTGATAGGAGATTAAAATTGAATGATAAATAAATAAAAATATTCAGTGATAAAAAATAATTTCAATTTAACTGATTTAAAAATAGCATATTCTTAATTTGATTGTTTTGGCTTGCATTGCAGTTGAGATAAGGAAATTGCTTTCATATCAATGAGAGAACATAAAACGCATCCAATTCTTTTCATTAAGTAGAAAAAACCAGTACCTCTTTTGTCTTTTCCTACGCACCTTATCTAATCCCGTTGCGAACACGTGTCACCCTTGTTCTTCACTTCGACCACTAAAACGACGTCGTTCTTCCGTTGGGATATTTTACCTGTGACGTTCGGAACACGCACTTCACACTCGTTTCACAGTGCACTCTTCCGAAGGAAGAAAAGAGACGATAATGGTGGGTGTTGGCGGGAAAAAAGTGCACCAAATGATCGTCGGTTTCGGCGGCAGTGGCTTCGGCCAGGTCGCCATCGCTATCGCCGTCTCCTTCCTCGTCCGTGTCTTCTCCGCTCCCGGCCCGGCTCTCTCGCCGGAAAACAACCCCGACGACACCCCGGAGAACGGTTCCGACGACGCCGAAGCTCCGGCCTCCGGCAATGTCACACCGGTCACAATCAGCTGGACAAACATCAATTGCTCCCTTTCCGATTCATCCTCCAAGTTCGTGAGTTCCTGTTTCCATCTATTTTTGAATGCTAGCTAAAAAGCTGTTGATTAAGCTTGTGTAGGCTTTGGACACTTATTGTGATTAATCTGTTAATCATTTCGTTACATGCACTCCGCATTTTGGCTCAACCTTTGTAATTTGCATAGTTTCACATCAACCTCTGTATTAGTTACGTAATTGCTTAGGGATTTGTTGATTTTTTTTGGTTTATTTTTATAATGGTGATGATTCGAAGGTGATGTTAATGAATAGGTGAGGTTTCTACTTAGAAATGTGAGTGGAGAAGCGAGACCTGGAAGGTTATTAGCCATAATGGGACCTTCAGGTTCAGGGAAGACAACGCTGCTTAATGTTCTTGCGGGTCAGCTCACAGCATCTCCTCGGTTGCATTTGAGTGGCGTTTTGGAATTCAATGGAAAGCCTGGTTCGAAGAACGCGTACAAGTATGCTTGTTTGTTTGTGAATTGTATCTGCTGTACCTTTTTATTTTTGTTTTTTCAGTTCCTTGCTTAGAAGATCAATTAAGATGCCTTTCCTTACTCGTGTAGGTTTGCATATGTGAGACAGGAGGATCTCTTTTTCTCGCAGCTCACTGTGCGGGAGACTTTGTCTCTTGCTACCGAACTTCAGCTTCCCAACATATCTTCTGCGGAAGAGAGGGATGAATTCGTGAACAATCTCCTTTTCAAAATAGGCTTGGTGAGATTGCGTTGCATCCCAGAACTTGTGTTAGTGCAAAGTGGTTACTGCTAGTATGTTGGAATATAGGAACAGTTTTAAATAGGCTATTCTACAATCCTTTATATTTTCCTTGAAGAATCAATTTCGATTCATCCATTGTGATCAACTACAAGTCTACATCTACAATTTGTACCTTACATAATCTTTTTCTGCTTTCTTTTTTCAGATTTATGATTGAAAATGTGTTGCACTTGCTAGATAGTCCTATGTTACTGATTCTTCCTTTGACATCTGTATGTTTTTTCTTCAAAAGGTTAGTTGTGCTGATACCAATGTTGGTGATGCAAAAGTTCGTGGAATTAGTGGTGGTGAAAAGAAACGCTTATCCTTGGCATGCGAACTGCTTGCTAGCCCATCTGTTATATTTGCCGATGAACCCACAACAGGTGAACTCAATTGCAGAATTTGTTTTTTAATTGAATTTGAAGTTTGCATATGATATAATGTAGGTGTGAGGCCAGTAAAGCAAGAATATATGTTGCATATAAATAAATACTAAGAAATAGTTTAAGGAGATAAGTTTTGAACCAGTACTGGTTTTTCTAACGTTGACATATACTTAAGGCATTTCTTGCATTTTAATCTATATAACATAGCATATTACAAATACACCTTGTTTTCACCTTTGATGATTTTGTCACAAAAAGTCCTGTTTTCTTTTTTATATCTTTGATGTAATATTGAGTGAATGAATTTTCCCTACCTGTAGCTGCTTCAAAATTTGGTCAATTTTTACAGGCAATTATAACCTCTCTCATTTGCATATTTTGTCATGAAGTTGCTTTCTGTGCTTTCAGGACTTGATGCCTTCCAGGCTGAGAAAGTCATGGAAACTCTCCAGCAACTTGCACAAGATGGTCATACTGTTATTTGTTCTATACATCAGCCAAGAGGTTCGGTGTATAGTAAATTTGACGACATCATCTTGTTAACAGAGGGTTCACTTGTTTATACTGGTCCTGCTGGTGATGAACCACTGGCATACTTCTCAAAATTTGGGTTATCATCTTAACCTTATTTATATAATGCCATTATACATTCTCCACACTAGGAATTCTCTTAAGTCTCAATATTATATTATTTAAGAGTTATGGCTCAGCTAGTTTCATATTCTATTTAACAACCTTTTTCTTTGTAATTGACTTCTTTATATTCAGTTGATAATACATCCATTATGTCTATTATTCGACAATCTTAATTTAAGATGGTATACTTTTAGAAAAGCCAAGAAATCCAGACTAGAAGCTTGCCAGAATTTCAATTGTAATATTAACATTTAACTAATGTTTTAATCAATTCTTTGCTTCTTATTGGTAGCAAGATTGGCATACGCCATATTCTTGGAGTCCTTCTATTGTTACCATACGTGTTTACTTTCAAAACCAGTGAGTTATATGAATGAGAGGGTCTTTATAACATGTCTAAGGATTTGCTAGCAAAGTGATAATGGTATTAAATACTGTATATGTATGAATTGAATTCTTATTAGCCTAATTATATATATATTTATTTATTTTTTTCTGTTTTTGGCTTCAAGTTGGGATGTTAAGTGAAAATATATTTTACTATAGTCTGTTGACCTTTTTCTTCATTGTATAATTATTTAGACAATTTATGTGTTCATTCAGTCAATCCAAAAGCATAGTTCCTATCTTCATACGGTTTGTTTGTTGCAAATATCTGAATTGCAGTAAGAAATAGTGCATTGAAATAATTTTATAGTATTTTGAAAGAGTTTAATAGACATGTGTTGTCATGTAAGTTTACACTCTTAACCTATCATGAACATGCTTAGTATGACTTTAAGGTAATTATCATAAAACTTAACAAGATTACCACAGATGGCGGTTTGTGATTGGATGGCAGTATGAAAAGCCGTAACCTTGCCAATGCATATGTTATTTATTCTTTTATGTATGAATTTTTTCTGTTTGCTATAAATAATTGGTTGGTAACTGTCCATGTAACAGGTACCAGTGTCCAGATCATATAAATCCTGCTGAATTTTTGGCTGATCTTATATCAATAGACTACAGTTCTGCTGATAGTGTCTATACCTCTCAAAAAAGAATTAGCGGTCTTGTTGAGTCGTTTTCGCAAGGTCTATCAAGAGTTATATATGCAACTCCAATTACTGTAAACGATTTCTCAAACAGTAGAAAGAAAATCAGCCAGAGGGCAGTAGCAAAGAAGAAAGGAGTTTGGTGGAAACAATTTTGGTTGCTCCTTAAAAGAGCATGGATGCAGGTCCTGCCTTTTTAAATTTGTTTTGTCTTCCCATAGGATGAAAGAGCATGGATAAATTGCTTGAGAGGACCCATATAAAGTTTTCCATCTTGCTCAAATTTAATTATCTTAAGACTCTGAGGTTTCCTTAAGTCTTTTGACAAGATATAATCACAAAAGTTGGATTACTATTTATTGTTTTCACATCTTGTATGTTGTGCAGTTAAATTATTTATTTTCTCCATATTACAATATACAGATCAACATTTTCACTAGATACACAATGAAACTTATTTCTCATTCATTGGATTCATGATTGTCTGGCTGATTAGGCTTCCCGTGATGCACCAACAAACAAAGTTCGGGCAAGGATGTCAATTGCATCGGCAATTATCTTTGGGTCAGTATTTTGGAGGATGGGAAATTCTCAGACTTCAATACAAGACAGAATGGGGTTGCTTCAGGTATGTGATGTTCTTCATGTTGCTTGTTTCTCATATTGGCTTGCTGCTAACATACATTGCAGAACAACTATGAAATGTTTCTATGCTACATTATTCAATTTTATTCTACTATGTGGTAGGAACCTATGGACAGTATATGATGTTTCAGATAGTTAACAGGAAAGGGAGAAAGAAAATAATGCTTCTGTTATTGGTGATGAATTACAAACAAAAAGCATAGAGAAACTCTCCTTCTGAGGGTTTCCCCTTCAGGCCTTTACTAAGGGTTACCCTGTACACGACTGTACTAATGCTTTGTTCTCCAGAACTAATAAAACTGAATTACCTCTCTGCACATACATTTCTCTATCTATCTAATGCTTTGTCCTCCTGACTAACACTATGGTTGAAGAAAATCATGTCTACATTTAGAATCATGTATATTGTTGTCTGTTGTGGGATTAATTATGCATATTAGAACGATATTTGAGGTAACATCTACAAATTTTTTACTTCAGAGAACTTACTTTGATAATAATAAACTTTTGACTATTATTAATCATTTGACTTTTGGTATAGACACCTTCGGCAAGTATGTACCTGTGTTTTGAGCATACTCAGCATGTGAATTAACTGCATAGATCTGACCAAACCTGTGCACTACAATGTAAAGCAAGTGATCCTATGTTATCCAATTATTTTGTGATCAGATACCTGAGGTGATAATTATCAGTATCAAATAGTTAGACAGAAAAATGTTGAACATAACAGTAAGATAGTAATGATAAAGTAGACACATTATCATGATTGATTATTTTTCATGATGTAAACAAATATAATTTGATATTTCTGTCATAAAATGTTAACTCATCACCACCTATTTTATTTATTTATCATACTAGTTTAGTTGATTTTGTAAGGTCAATTTCATAAAATAATAGTGATATTTTTGCTTATGTCAATGTAAATATTATGGGGAACACCTACTAATTGTACGGATAATGTTATCCTTATCCTAAATGTAGTACACTTGAATATTTGAGTTCCATCTTTTATTATGTAATTGTCTTGACAATTGCTTTGAAATGCTTTAAACCCAAATATAATGATGTTATCAACATGAAAATTTCAGTTGGCTAAGTTTGTTTTCCTTAATTACATGGTGAGTCTCACAGGTTACTGCAATAAACACAGCTATGGCTGCTCTCACAAAGACTGTAGGTGTGTTTCCAAAGGAACGGGCAATTGTAGATAGAGAACGTGCTAAAGGCTCCTATTCCTTGGGTCCCTATCTGTTGTCGAAATTGTTGGCTGAGATTCCAATTGGAGCTGCCTTTCCATTGATGTTTGGTACTGTTTTATATCCAATGGCTCGTCTTCATCCTACTTTGCAGAGGTCAGTTTCTATCTTGGCCTCTACAAGCTGTAGCTTGGATTAAATTTTCATATTTTACTTTTTGTTGGGATAGTAGATTGAAATTTTCTATAATTTTTTATATAATGAGGATCGGGAAATGTGCATGATTTTCTAACCTGTCCTTCACAATCCGTTATTGCCCTTGTTTCATTTGTGAGGATTTTTATATTTGCCAATCCCAAAGGCTGTAGGGGTATACATAGTCATGGGGGTGACCGAATTCTCTCTCCCTTTTCCTCTTAATCTTTTTTGTATTCATTATATAAAGGAAAAAAATACAGGGCATCAGGGGGGGAAATGTTTATCCTTTGTCACCATCTCTTCACTCTCCTCCTTTCTGTCTTTATCCTCTTGAGAGCTTTATTCTTGTTAATTCTTCCGATCTCTTATAATTAACTTATTAGTTTGATGTTCTAGATTTGGAAAGTTCTGTGGGATTGTCACTATGGAATCTTTTGCTGCATCTGCTATGGGTCTTACTGTTGGTGCTATGGTTCCAAGCACTGAAGCAGCAATGGCAGTAGGTCCCTCTCTCATGACAGTTTTTATTGTTTTTGGAGGCTACTATGTCAATCCTGAAAATACCCCAATCATCTTCCGTTGGATTCCTAATGTTTCTCTGATTAGATGGTAAGCTCATTTCTTATTTATGAGCGAGCAAGAGGAGTTAACTTCAATTATGTAGCTTGTACTAGGACACGGAACTTTATTGAGCCATATATCCTTGGCAAGTTTAATAATGGTTTCCTTTGCTCTAATACTAATGATTACCAAATTGATTTATGCACACTTTCAGGGCTTTTCAGGGACTTAGTATCAATGAATTTAGTGGTCTTCAATTTGACCATCAACATTCATTTGATATTCAAACTGGCGAACAGGTGAGAGTAGAATCATGAATCATTCATTTCATTTTAGTTGGAATTAAGATCGAGTTTGAAAGAATTGGAAAAAAAAGGATATATTGTGACCTCTGAACATCAAAACTTTAGAGAAATCTTATGAAGTATTAAAAAAATACTATTTAAAAAGGAAAACAAAGCTGGGAAACAAGGTTCCTTTTGGATTTTTGACTAAGATGTTTAAGTGAGGGTGGAAAAAAGCCCAAACTGAAAGAAAAGACTAATTACCATCAGTTTTGAATCAACTTGTATTTTATAATATTTCTGTTTAAGTTGAAATTAAATTGTGATATGTTGTCATCTCTTGGATAACTGTTTCTAGAATAGATACTATTACACAATTATGCAAATTACCTATCTGCTTTTCCACTGTCAGAATATATGGAAAAAGTAGTAGTTTATTTATTTTTTATGTGCTTTCTTGACTGCTGATCCAGCTCATTTTGTATTCCCTTCTCTTTTTTGCAGGCGCTAGAGCGATTTTCCTTTGGGAAAAGTAGGATTAGGGATACGGTGATAGCACAAAATAGAATACTACTATTTTGGTATTGCACCACCTATCTTCTCCTCGAGAAAAACAAGCCCAAATACCAGCAACTTGAAACCCCTATTGACGACAACAAACCGCTTTTAAAGCTTGAGGAGCTCGATTCTGAACAAGTTGATCAGACACTTGAAGCTCCGCCAGTCGGCCAAGTTGATTCCAACCAGCCCCTTGAGTCACCTGCAGTAGATCTTGTTGGCCCTTTTGTCCTCGAAGGTTTGTAATCAGCTGGGCCTACTGCTGTTCTTATCAGATATTCATCTATTTATTGATTTATCTAATACAGGTGCTAAGTAGAAAGATACCTTTGCAAAGGATGACCAGCAAATACTGAGACAGTAAGCCGTTTCCTATAGAACAAGACCACAATCACAATGTGATAATTGGACATCGAAAACATCGGCTAATGCTTACAGGATATTAGTTTTTTGGTCGAATTACAGGCTGTTAGGTGTAGTAATAAACAGTGATGGTGGATAATCCTGGACTGTCTCATGTTGGTTCATTTGATTATAGTGTTTTTTTTTTTTCATTCAATGATCCGAGTTTATGTGGAAATCATCCATGAGATGGGTTTTTCTTGATTGTTACAACCGTGATCAACAATTTGTGAAAATTGAGGTTGGTCACTGGTTTCTTTTGAATTACATTGGCCTAACGAAGTATTTCTTCCTACGTAAGTTGTGGGTTTAATTACCATTTTTCCCCCGTTGATAACGCGGTTTATTTTCCAATTCCTAACATGGTATTTGGGTTAAGAAAATGGAAAAATCTTTACCCTGATAAACAATTTAGAAGACAAGAAAGAAACGGAGTCAAAATCTCTTTGTACCGATTGGATTAAAGGAGAAAATGAAAAATAACTATTTCAATGGGGAGGAGACGACTGAAAAATAATTTTTCTTTTAAGTTAAAGGTAAGGTGTGAAAAATAAATGAGTAATATAGTTTACATTCCCAAAAAAAGAAGTTTAAATAGTTTAATTGATAATTTATTTTGTGATTTTTTTTTTTGTTTATCTCAAATAAAAAAAAATCACTTAAAGATTACACTAAGATAATTAGAAATTACAATAAATATAAATTTTATTTTTTTATTAAAAAAGTTGACAAATTTAGTAATGATAACGTAAAATAGTTTTATAATTTCAGTATATATATATACTATTTTATCAATTTCTAGGTGGATTTATTAAAGTATTTTTAACTTGGATATTTAATCATGAAAATTAATTTGTTTCTTTCAAAAGAATCAAATGAGGGATTTTTATTTTCTTTCAAAATTCTTCTTTGTCCTTTTCTTTTATTTTACATAAACTAAACAAACCATTGGATGATAATAGCTTTGCTATATTTTGTCCCCAAAGATTTGACCTTTGTCAGAGTCGACTAATTGGATTGTCATGGTATCACAAGTTCCATTTATCAAATTGTCTTCATTTTAAAAGTTTAATTTATGAATCACGTATTTGTTCTTATAAATTTTTTTAATTAGTTTTTATTTCAGTAAATATGTGATGTCAAATCCTAAAATGTTTTATTTTACTTTTTCATTTTAGTCGTTTAACTTAGGAATCATATTTTTTTCTTAAAATATTTTCATTTTGAATTGTCACGTCAACAAAAAAAAAAACTAGACAAGAGTCATTTGACGCATCAGAGTTCAAATAGTTTATTTTAATATTGTACTGTAGGCTTTTCAGCTTGGCTCAATTAACGATCATTGTATGATTAGCTATATTTATTTTATTTAAAAATTGAACTGTCTTCCAAATTGCAATATATTAGGGCATAATATGATGCACTTTTTTATACATTAAACATAAGAAATCCAAAAAGTAATGTAAGAGAAGAAGGTTCTCTTAGCGTAGGAAACATTCAAATTGAAATAAATGTACACGCTACCTTCAATCACAATTATATGATGTGCCGTAATTCACAATCTCTCTTTCTTCGAATCTTACTTTATTTTACGCCCCAACTTCCACTCCACCGTCCTTTACTTTCCTTAACCTCCAATAACAACAACACACGCACTTCCACACACACACAAACACTATATATATGCATCGTATTATCATCCCCATAATAACATTCAACAGAACATTCCAATCACAAAACTAGTCATTGCAACATTTGATCACTTTGAAGCCTTTTCAAGACCTACAAAATGCAACCAACCTCTCTATGCTCCCACCTGCTTCTTTCAAACCCTCTTTCAGGCAATTTCTTAAGCTGTAGTGCTCCACACAACTTGTTCTCTAATGCCACCTCCACTCGTAGGAGTTTAACCTCTGCATCAAAAAAGGACTCTTTTGGGCACCATTATGATGGGAAGATGGTGGATGAGAACATGATCCTTCTTAGAATGCGAATTCGTGAGATTGAGATGGTGGAAATAAAGGGTAAAGCTCCTTCTGATTGGAGTGAATGGGAGAAGAAGTATTTTCAGAATTATGGTTTGGACGTATGTGAAGCAGTTGGATTCTTGCAAAGAATGTTAATGAACACTAGACCTTCTTTTGCACTTTCCATCTTAGCTTTGCTTATGCTAACCACCTCCTTCTCAATTTTGCAACTTTTGTTTCATTTAGTAGGATTTTCCAAGGGAATCATTTGATATATGAAATCCCATTGTTGGAAATCATGTTTCTAATGTAAATGGAAATCACACCTTAATAATCACAGACACTTCTTTAAACATATACTACTATATATATTTGCTACATAATGTATCCAAGACTTATTAAATCATACGAGTTTCTCTCAATCTACTAAATCTCACATGAAATTAGTATGAAAAAATGTATTAAAAGCAACATATATAGAGTGTTGTCTGAATTTGAATTGAACCCTGTTTGTTTGTCATAGGAATTTTGAATATAGATGCAAAACTAATCCTTATTCTATAAACATTTCAAGTAACCTATTCTAAGTCTACTGATAATTTCGGAGAATTACATATGGACATATTTGCTGTGTTTTTTCTGTCAGAAAGAGAAAGTTTGGATAGAAAACAATGACAGGCTTATAAAGCAAGCATTTAAAATTTCATAGATGTAACCTTTAGGCAATGGTTACTATTAAAAAAGAAGAAGAAGAAGAAATGAAAACTTAGATGAATATTTTTATAGAAAGTATCTAAATATGGTCACACCTTGAAACATATGAAAAAGTAGATTCATTCTAGAATGATGAGTTTCGTACCAGACAAGAAATATGAGTCCTTAATTTGCCCATTCTTACACGTCGTTTGCTTCATGTTTTTTTGGACAACATGCATGGCTGTAATTGTACGCAGCTTTTTGAACCAGAGTTGATTTCTTCCTCAAATTTCAACTCCAATTACGATTAGAACCAGCTTAGAAGCTTATATGACTGAGCTCAACAGCTACAACCATATAATAAGTTTCTTAGATTGACTGAGAATCATGTTTTCATTTTTTTTTATAAATTGTTACCTTAATCTTTCGTATGTTTAGGCTAATCCATGATGTAAAATGAGTTCATAACGAATTAAAAATATGGTTTAAAAAAACTAATTTCTGTCTCATCAAGGACTTAGGCTGATGTGGGTGTAGCATATTGAGTGCCGCAAGAAACCAAGGTGGAAAAAAAAAAAATCAAAACTTTAAGTATATAAATAAAGAGTAACTTTTATATCTTACATGTTTAAATTAGACCTAAATTCATTATGCGATAAAATTCTAATTTATTTTAGACCAATTTAAAAAATTATCTACCATATCATTCACGTACACAACCCAATAATATAGGACATGATTAAGTTTATTGAAAAATTTCATGATTTTTATTGACTAAGGTTAGAGTTTGAAAAATAATTTTTATTTATTTAATAAGATAAACATTCATTTAGTTAAAAAAATTATAATGTTAGCAGAAATCGCACATTAATTAAAAATGAGGCTAAATTATAATATATAAGTAAGGTATAAATCTCACTTCCTAAATCGGTTTTGGGGTGAATTAGACACCAATAATTACTTTTTACATTGTATCAGAATCAGAATCTGATTAATAAGATTGTTGGATCTAAATCGAAACACTTGTTAAAATATTAAACTTTAGTTAGTAGGTTCTTGGGTATAGATTGGATCATATCTAAATTATAATTTCTTTTATATGGTTTGAGGAATGTGATTGTTAAATAAATTTTTAATCGTCGTTATATAAAATCTTGAGTTTTAGTAAAATTGTTGAACCTAAATTTGATCACCGATCACATTTGAATTGAAAAGGTCTCTTTAATCTGAGAAGAAAATATTAAAAAATCAGTATAAACTCCACTTCTTAAAACGGTTTTAGTTATGGTTCTAAATAATCATCATTAATTTTAATTAATTAAATTAAATCTCTATTCAATAAATTCTTCTCATCTAAAGGCGTTTATCATAAAGCTAGTTGTAATATTATTATTAAAATAAATTTTATAAAAATGTATTTTTTTACAAACTCAAATAAATTGTGAAAAACAGTTCTACATATAATAAAGAAAAGATTAATAACACATTTTTATTAATATATATTCTTATTAGTTAAGAAGTATTAAATAAGAAGTGAGGTTGACAAATTTTATTTTTTTTATGCCGACAAGAAAAATATCAATATTTGCTTCTCTTCACTTTGACAAATTCTTTTACACGTTTTAATTTCGAAGGAACTAATTTCCTGCGATTCCTTCAACTGCTATCTATCCCAGTTATCTGTCTTCAGATATAATTAATGTTGTTTTCTTATCAATATAATTACTCAAAAGTCAACTCTCTCACTTTAATTTTCTCTTTTTTTATATATATCAAGACTTGGGTTTCAGTTCTTTCAGTTTTCTATTAAATTACATAAACATTTTTAATTTTGAATTATATAGTTAAATAATAAATTAATAAGCAACCCAGACTATTTTAAAAAGTATGCAATTTTTAAAAATATATGTTTTACTCTCATTGTTTGAATATATTTTTTAATTGACAATATTAATATTTTTAGTTTTCTCCAAGATAGTATAATTGTTTCAGCAAAGTGAGTGGTTATTTAATAAGAAAAATATTAACTTACTTTTGAAGTGATGGTATTCCACATTACTCCCAATGAAAAATATATTTTAAAGAAAATTACATATACTAAAATTAATTTTAAAAAATTAATCATATTAATTCTAACATAAGAAATTAATATCTCAAACAATTAAAATTACTAAAATAAAAATTAATAAAACTTGTATATAATATTTTAAAAAGCATATCATATTTATAAAAAGTAAATCCCTCCTCACATAATTCCGACAAGAATTTGATGATTATGCAATGTTAACATAAATATTTTAATAACATTTCTTTGTCTGTCTTTGTTGTGTTTTTTAATGTATGGAAAACGAAATAAGAGTAGTGATAAAGTTTGAATTTTTAAAACCAAATTTTGAATATTTATAAGAGAAAAAGAAAGAAACATGTCTGGGTCTTTGCCATTAATAGTGTGTTGATCTAACATGCAAAGCAGCAACACTTATTCAATTAGGAAAAAAGAGTATTTTCCATTAATTACTTGGCCAACAATTTGGAATTTGGTGGTTCCCATTAATATTCTCTTGGATTCATGAAAGAACCTTCATCAATCATCATAAACCATACGCAATAATACTAGAATAAATTACTCATAGTATAGATAAAGATAAAGATGCAGAGTACCTGAACCTCAAACAAAACACTGAATCAAAGTTGACATTATTAATAATAACAAATCGCCGTCCTCATCTTTTTTTATAATAAAAGTCAAGCCTACCCTACCCTTCTCTCTCTCTGCCTTATTACCCTAAACTTTCTTCTTTCTTCTTTATTCTACCTTTACACTCTCATAACCCTTATTATTACTATTATTCTATTAGTGTTTGATCACAGGAATCTTCTCTCTTATCACCAATAATTCAATCCTACTATTATTCACATGCTTCACGCAAATTACTCATCTGTTTTTGCACCATCCATCCAGTTACGTGCTTAGATTGCTTTGCTTTGCTTCACCCACATGGATAATAACATGGATAATACATGCATAAAACTTGTAAAAATATTATAATATTTAATTTATGATTTATATCTTATTTATATATTATAAATTTTATTTTTGTTTAATGTAAAATTTTTTCAATATCTTTCTAACATGACTTATTAATTGATGACTCAATTTACATTTAACAATCTTACTAACAATTCTACCTAACGATCCATTAACAATTAGAACTTCTCAAATTATATTAAAAAATCATAATTTATTAATTTGTGATCCAATTTAAATTCAACAACATACTATTCAAAGTTCAATATATTAACAAGTGACTCAATTTAGGTTCAACAATCTTATTAGTTTAACTCAAATATTATGTAAAAAGTAATTATAATGTCTAACTTATTTTCAAAATAAATTCAGAAAATAAAATTTATATCTCATTTATATACTATAAATCTCGTTTAGTTGATACGAGATTTATCCAATAAAACTATTTTAAAGAAAAAATGTTTTGGTTTTTATGTTGTAAAGTTATATATTTATCCATAATAATAACCGTTCTACTTTACATACTTATGCTTTCATGGTTCTCATAGCAACTTGTAGGGATAATTTATACTGATGCTGGTTTGAAAAAGTTGTTAAAGCTTCAAAATTTTGTAGCTTGTAAACTTTACAGATGGGAATATCACTACTTAATTTGGATAACTAATTCCAATTTGCATTGGTTAATTGAAAGTTATTGTGGGGGAGAGTCTCTTTGATTACAGAATTCTAATCTTACATACTAATAAAAAATTGGACAGAGAAGTTCGAGGAACTTTATGATTACTTTATTTTCCACAGACACGCGTCACGCTTTTGTTGTTCATCGAAATAACATGGCTTCTTCCGGAAAGAATCCAACTACACTAGAAACGCGCTTTTATGAAGACATTAACTGTGGTTTAAAACAAACACGGTTTTGCCGCATTACTTCTTCTCTAAGCTCCTTCCTTCCGTTGCCAAAAGGGTATCTGATAAACCCAACAAAAAAGAACCTTCTCCCAATGCCTATAAATATAACATCATTCTTCTCACACTCCCATTACCAAATCAACAACACACAACACAATTTTCCAAACTACACACCAAAATATGCAGTCCACTTCTTTGCTCAATTCCTCACAAAGTTTCTTCCATCCATTTTCATCCTCCAAACCATGTTCTAATGGCAGAAAAACTAGTTCTTTATCTCCAATTAAGGCTTCCATGAGAGGCTCAGCAGATCAGAACTTCAGTGGAAGATTGGTGGATGAGGGCATGATAATACTGAGGAAGAGGATCCATGAGATGAACATGATCGAGAGGAACTATGAGCCACCTTCAGATTGGATGGATTGGGAGAAACGCTATTATACCAAGTATGACTCCATGATATGTGAAGCAGTGGGAGTTTTGCAGACCCAGTTGATGAATACTAGGCCTAGTTTGGCTCTTGGGGCCATGGCTTTGGTTGCAATCAGTGTTCCAACTTCTTCTGCTGTGGTTTTTTTTCATTTGGTTGAGTTGGTTAAGGCTGTTCTTGCTGGAGTTCATCCCTGCTAGACTATAATATGGTTCATTATATCTGTTGAATTAGTGGTTTGATATTTGGAAAAACCATTCAATTCATTTCAATTATACATATATAGAGCATGATGTATAGAATTTTAATTTATTGGAATTTGGAATCACCATCAGATCACATGTGAGATTTTGGTTTTACCTAGACAACTCGTAATTATTATTATTATGATTTGACTCTCTTTATAATATGAGTTGCTTTTACTTGAAGAATATGTTCTCATCAGATTCCCAAATAATGCAGTGAGAAATTTAAAAATGTTGAAGATGGATATGATGAAGGACTGTTCTAAATTCTTTTACTATTTTCTCTTTTTCTTACAGGATTAGAAGGAAACACAAAACAAGAAAAGTGTTTCTTAATTTCTCTCCCATAGAACAATTGATTCCATAAATCACAAAAGCATCTCCAACATGAATACCAACTCATACATAAGCAATTGCTGAATCAACCCCTATGCATGTTATTTTTATTAGTTTTTTGTTGTCGATGGAATGACAGTTAGATCTTAGATCTCCAAATATAAGATCAAGTGTCTTAAAAGGTAGGTTTGAAAATGCATTTCGAGATAAATACTCGAATTCAGAAAGCTACGATTTTAATAATAAAAAATAAAAAAAGAGGTAATGGTTTTGCTATTTAAAAAAGAAAAGTAAGACAAAAACCCTAAAATTGTTGATAAGGTTTAGGGTTTAATAAACGAGCCTCTGAAAACTTAAATAAAAAATTAATTACCTCTCCAAAACTAACATTTATATCATTAAAGTTTACTCAGTTTCTCCAAAATTATTAGTTTTATTAAAAGAGAGAGATATGATATAGGATTTAGTTTTATTCAAATATAAAAAATATTTTTTTGGTTGTGAGAAATATTTTTATTATTTTTACTTACAAATTTTAATATTTGAAAATATTTTTATCGCTATTTATCAATAAAATAATACTTTAACATGATTATTGATAAGGGATATTTAAAGATATGCCTTATCATTGTAAATATGGTAAACAACCGTTTATACAAAATTTGAAATTAAAAAGAAAATTATATTTTTTTTACAAATATTTTAATAACTATTATTAATATAATGTTATTTAAGAATATTTTATTGACATGATATACTTAAAAATATGTCTCATTGCTGAAAATGCTGAAAATGCTGAAAAAGCATATTTAATTGTTTAAATTAATTAAAATAAAATATTTTGTAAGATAAATGTTAACTAAAGTATTGTAATGACACTTTAAAACAGTGGTTAAATAATTACCAGTATTATTAGAATACTAGTTAGCAAGTTCTTTCTTATCACGCTTATCATGAATTAATAAGTAAACTGGTTATAATAAACCATTTATTTTCCATTTAAAGAGTGTTAATGACATCATTAACACTACAATCCTCATTAAACAAATTACATATAAATTTATTTTATTATATAAATTTAAAAAAATTAAATCTTCCTATTTTATTTCATTATATTATCAGATCTACATTGATTCTTATATTATGCTTACAATCTAGGGTTTCAAAACTAAAACTAAAAATGGTGTTACCATTATCATATTAGTTGCATCCAAAACCAACAGCTTGCCATGTGTTTCACAAGTTATTGCATCAATAAGGAAATGAAATTAGGTTTAGATATTCGGTAAGGAAATGAAATTAGGTTTATATATTCAGTAAGGAAATGAAATTAGGTTTAGACATCCAGTAAGGAAATGAAATTAGGTTTAGATATTCAGTTAGAGTGCTATCATCAACCCAATAGACAACGTGAGAGTCAAATATTCACACTAAGGTGCCAACTGAGATTACACACAAAGTTCCATACAAGTGTCTTGAACAATTGATATTTGAATTTCAATCTACCCGTGTGACCTCGTCTATCTTCATTGGTATGTTGTTGATGTGACAGTAAACTTGCCTTGTAGAGACATTTCAAAAGGAACTCCTTTAGCTTATGATTAAGATTAACATTAATCATGCCTGTCCAGAAGAAAATGTTTGGTAGATACGGATAAATTGCAGCCAAACTAGACTAATCTTTGACGAATTTGATCTTGCATGTGACGGATTGAAAAACTGTAGCAATTTACCAATAAAATGATCACATTTTAGACTATGAAAATTGCGTCCCAGCTGTATCAATGAATCCAGAAAAGTCAAGGTATTGAGAATTTAAGCTTACACTATTTTTTACATGCATTGATTAGACCAAACTTGAAGCTTCAGCATTCACAACAGATCTGATAGTTGGATCAGCAGTTCCCTTCAACTTGCAGGAAAGAAAACAGCAGTCAAAAACGTCCCCTAAAATTGTTACATCAGTAATCGATAATTAATAAAAGAAAGAAAAATCCTTCTCAAATATGAATACATGCAACTGCTTCATCACATTGCAATCAGAAAATGATACCAGAATTGTCTTATGGTATACATGAAACTTAGAGCTATTGTCCAAGTACAAGCAGATCCTGCACTATAATTGAGATTTCAACAGTTGAATAAAAGACCAATCCGCCAAAATTAGATGTATGCTGCACCTACAATAAGGTTAACTAGCCTCATTCTTGTTTAGGAATAACTTTAAAATTTTCTTAATATATACTGCAAAATAAAATTCTGGAAAATTAAGAGTTCTGCCAGTGACTGAATGAACCGTATTGCATCAGTAGGAGCCTAGCAAATACATTCGAATTGAACATTAACTAATCACGTTTCTTGAGAGTACTAGACAATGTATACTGAGCGTGGAATCAAGACTAACTGGTTTAGCATCACATCAAGAACAAACTGCATACTATACAGATAAATTAAAAATATTTTCACATTTAGTATTAAGAAAACACTTTGCAGAAAATTATCAAAAGAGTGAAGGATGTAGGAGATGAAGAGGCCCCTTCAGTCCAAGACGTGACAGTCACAACTGAATGCAGCTCCCGCATCGTTGGATCAGAAGCACACCACCTTAATTATTGTATGTACTGATGATCTTAATGGTGAGCTCTCGAACCAACGAGTCAGCAGCTGAATCTCAGCCATGTTCTATTACCTCGGACTGGACTGAAGTGAGCCCCTTCCATAACTCCAACCAACCCTCAAACAATTCACCACCTACTGCTATAATACTGAACTCAGTCTAAGCTATTTGCTCATCA
Source organism: Macrotyloma uniflorum (assembly GCA_016859785.1). Lineage (NCBI taxonomy): Eukaryota > Viridiplantae > Streptophyta > Magnoliopsida > Fabales > Fabaceae > Macrotyloma > Macrotyloma uniflorum. The sequence continues at coordinate 1,650,180 of BDMB01000018.1, forward strand.
CACATAAGGAAAAAATAACCACTATCACATGCATGGCTTTGCATCTGAAGCATAACAACAGTCATCAATGATAAGCAAGGGAGAAGGATTATATAGATCTAAATTATTAAGTATTGAGGTATTGTGTAATATAGTATTGGTCAAAGTACAAAGTCACCCATCGACAAAGCAACCTAGACCTAATAGCATAACATGTCTTGTGGAGAAAGCAACTCTATTTGAACAAGAAAGTTATAGCTAGTTAGCTACTTAATAGCTAGGGCAAATTTATATTTATACATAAAAAAAAATACATAGATAAGGGCTTTAGTAACCCATTGGAAGAGAGTTGAGAGAGATAGAGTGGAAGATAGGCATGTTTAGATAGTACGAGGAAAGGGAAAGAGGGTGTGTTTAAATAAGAAAAGGTATGAGATATTTTGGGACATGCAAATCTAAAAGCAGGGTAAGTGGAGATTCTGGATCAGGCATTGATGTAATAATCGTGTTGAAGTGAGGCCTTTTCAATCCAAGACGACAAGTCTCTAATGTCGTACCCTTGGTTATATCTAATCAAACAGCTGGATAGCGTAACATTATCTATCTGTGACATAGCAGAACTGTCTCAATTGGGCTGCAAGGTCTTTACTTACTGGTGGGTGGGTTCTTCAGACCCTATGATTTCTTCATAACCCTACACAAAATTATATATATATAAATGATAATTTTGTTTAATCTCAATGGTTTTGTGCGCGTTTGTGCATTCTAATTTTAGTGATACATATCATGTAGTTTTGATTGTTGGATTGTGGTTCTATGCACCAACTTGGTGATTCTCAAAACTAAAGACATTTTTACATATAAATCAATTTGCAACCCCATTGTTCTTAAATGACTTGTATTTTCTTTCTGTGATAAAGTTGAGTAACTTACATCACATCACATCACATTCTCACTAAAATTTGATTTGAGCTTAAAGAATAACTCTTGCTGATGCCATACACAGCCGATGATGTTTGAGAAGACTTATCAAGTAGTCTCACTCACTCAAGTTAGGGAATCTTTTTTTTTTCTTGTTCACACGTCTTCTGCTATCTTGTCTTCTTTTCTTCTTCTTTCTTTTTCAGGTTTTTTAACTTTTATGGCAATAATATTAAGCATTGAAGGAACTCTCAATTATGTTAATCTTCGTCTTATTTTATCATTTTTTTTCTTTCATTAAGAGGTTTAATTATTTAAGTGGATTAATATGTAATAATTTAATTATTTAAGTATTACATGTGATCTTATTTAAAACAGATGTTAGTAGAATTTATCTTAAAAATAATTATAAAAAGTTGATATATTCTTGTAGAGAGCATGAAAATCTTTATTATCATTAGCAATGAAAATAAGTTGATATAATAAAATTAAATAAATATGAGTATAAATTTTAAATTCAGGTCCAATTTAACTGTGAAACTTACAATACATTTCTAATAAATTTGAAGAGTGAATTCATGAATGAAAAAAATATAAGGCTAGATTTAGTATTGTAAAAATAGAGTAAAATACAGTTTCTCCTTACAAAATTCTTAAAATATTAAATACATTTCAAAATATTTAGTATATTTTTATTTTTTTAAAATGAAAGTAATATAAGAGTTACATAAATAACAACCTTAATATAATTTTAAATATGAATAGTAAAGATATGGATAAATTTTAAAAGAACAAAAGTAATATGAAATTATTTAAAGAACTTATTTAATATAATTGGATTTTTTTACAACATGAAAAAACATATTTTAGGTTAGAAAAACATAAAGATAAAATGCTTAGCATTATTTATGTGTTAATAATTTTGTATTTGGAAATATATGTCAGAATCATATACCTGGGATTTTGGGATTTTGGACAACAACCATGAAGGATTGATAAACCACTTGACCCAACAGAAATAAAAGCCCATGATGAAACAAATGGTCCTTTTAATTCCATAAACCCTAAATCTTAAACATTTTCCACATTACCTCTCATTTGTCAGAATCAGGTTTTCTTCTTCTTCTTCTTCTTTGTGTGTCCAAAGGATTTGGGCCTTTTTCTTCTTTTTTTTGTTTTCACCAAAACTATTAAACTTCATGGCTTGTTCACAGCAGATAATATGGGCCTAATGTGAGGCCCAACCAAATTTATGCCCTAATAAGGTAAGCTCAAAACACATATGAAATATAACTTTTTCAAAGTTAAATATTTTTCATAATATATAAATAATTGTTAAAAAAAAAGTCAAATTTAATTATTTTAGTACAATATAATTTTTTAAAACTAGCACTCATGTTTTTAATAATTTATTTTGTTTTAATTCATTCGTTCATCTCCTTATCCAAACTGCTGAAGATTTTTTTTTCTTTACTTTTTTCTCCCTTCATTCAAAGAACACATTTTATTTTTTTAGCTTTTGTATCTTCTGTTTCTGTTTTGTTTTTCCTAATTTCTTTTTGATTCAAAACAAACCAAGAAAAATGGTTAAGTGAATATCTTAAAAAAAATCTATTTTTATTAGTTAAGTTCTACTTAATTTTTTCATTTATTTTCAACTGATTTTCTTTGAATTCTTCTTTCAGATGTTGCCATTACTGCTTCTGTTATAAAGTTTAGGTTTGCTTGGCACCATTTTCGGCCAAAAGAAACAGATTTATTATCTTGGTCAATTTAATTTTGTGTTGAAATCCAATCCACCTTTTTCCAAATATTAAAAAACTCTGATTGTTTCTGCACCTTAAAAAATGCATATTGCAGACAAGGTGTTTGTTTGGTTGCTTTAGGTAAAATACAAATAGCAGAAAGATTTTGGATTGTCTTAGCCCACTCAGTTGGTGAAGAAGATGGGATCAAAGTTGCAGATCATTGACCAATCCCAAGAAGATGCCCTGCAAAATTAAAAACATTATTAAAAGATGTGTCTTTGAAAATGGACAAACCAAATTGCACACTTCACCATCATAGCCACCATAGCCTAAAAATACAGAGAATCTGTTCCAAGTAAAAGAGAGAAACAGAATGATATACTTTTACAAGAATAAAAAAAATTAAAATGCTAACATGTTTTTTTACCCAAAAGAAAAAGATTTATCTTAATAAAAATATCAAACTTGTTAAATATTTAAGACATTTTTCTAATTTTTTTAATTAAAAGATTATCATTCTGAAAATCTAATTTTCTTAGAATAACCTAAGGAATGGTGTAGGAGATGAATGAATAGATATTGGTTGACTGGGATATGCCAAGATTCGTAAGAAAAACAATTTTCATGCCTTGTTTATCACTTCATCATTCTTGTTACGACAAAGGAGTAATTTTTGGTTTCACATTGTTAAATGCTAAGTTGGTCAAGGAAAAGGTAAAAAGAAAAACAAAATATAAAACAAGTTTATCGATCACATGTTGCATGTTGTGGTCCATTCAAAATTGCAGAAAATTAGAGAATTTAGAATCAAAGACTTTGAAAATTGAACCTTTTATAGACTGGAAACAATTTAAAACACAAATTATATAAATCAAATTATTTAAAACACAAATTATATAAAATACACAGCTTGTAGATAGATATAAGAATAGCATTTGCACATTTTATGTTGAAGATAACTATTGATGAGTAGTTATTGGTCAAAGAATATTCTCTTAATTGCCAAATAATTTATTTATCAAATAGTCCTTTTCAATAATTAACTATTGTATTGTTTTTCTTTCATAGTTTTTTATTATTAATCCCCCTCTTTTCATTCTTATCTTGTGAAACATGTTTCATGCAAGAATCTTATATTATGAAAGAAGCTAATTATGTGGAATTTTAATAAACAAAATGACATAGTTTTTATTATATCTGTGTTTTCTTAATCTTTCTATGACTAATCCTTCTGATTTTAGACAATACAACTCTTGTTCATCTCTAATCTATAATATTTCATCAGTATAAAAAATAATTTATATATTGTATAAGTAAATTAAATAAAATATTGAATTATAAACTATTCAATTGATTACATAATGATGGTAATAAATATGTAGGACTCTTATGTAATTAAATTATTTTAATTTAGTTTTCATTTGAGTTTAAAAACTAATAAAAAAGAATAATACAAAAGGCATGCATATCTCATTATTATTAAAGAGAAACATGAACCGTAAAAAAATATTGAAAACATGGCAATTTATTGGGAAGGAATTTTATAACATTCCGGTAAATTATTTTTTTTAAAATATAAAAATCATAAAACAAACTCTAAAGCAAAATTTGTTTCAAAACTCTTCCTATAAGAGTAATTTTATGAAAAGTCTACATGAGTTTTATAATTAGTAATTCTTATCATATCATATTATTATTAGGTAATGTATACATGATTTTATTTCAAAATAAATTCTAACATTTTTTTAACGAAATGAGAAAAATATATATTTTTTATTCAGTTATGAATTTAATTTAATTTTTATTTTTTTTAAAAGAACAGTTAGTAAAAAAGTAACTCAATATTTATTTTTAAAAAACCCTAATGCCATGACAGAAAGATCCATTTGAAGGATTGTTTTAAGTAACACCTATTAATAAGAAGCTAAAATAATCTTAAAAATTTTATATTTAAAATATAATTTCTAAAATTATTTACATATAATTATAGAATTTGGACTAATAAAAAAAACATATAAATATAAAATAGAGAAATGGATAAAAGAAGAAAAGAAAAAAAAAAAGAAAAAAATTGTAAATAGAGATACAAAAGTTAAAATTTAGGTTTAAGGTTTGAGCCTGGGAAAAAGACAGGAAGCTGCATGGGTGTGTTCCTTGGTGGAATCTCTTTCTTTCTGTGTCTCTTTCCCCGAATGCAATTTCTCTTCAACCCACAAAAACGCAGTGTTTGAAACAAACCGGTTTTTCTCCACCACCCCTTCTATATATATACCCAAACAATTCCCAATCCTCTCAAACCCTCTAACCCTATCCTTTCTACATTTCTCTCTATTCACCTTCCACCACACATTTAATTAAACCTCTGGGATTTGCAAGGTTGGGTATTTTTCATCAATTTCCAGGACCCAATGGCCATTCCCTACCCCCATTTCATCACCACCGAGAAGGCTGCCATGGATGCTGGCCTCCTCCCCTCTTCCTCTCCCTCCGTCATCTTCACCCAAGACGACCTCAAGCAGATCGCCGCCTACAAGGCAGTCGAGTACGTCGAATCCGGCATGGTCCTCGGCCTAGGCACCGGCTCCACTGCCAAACATGCCGTCGACCGCATCGGTCAGCTTCTCCGCCAGGGTAAACTCAAAGACATAGTCGGAATCCCCACCTCCAAGAAAACCCACGAACAAGCAATCTCCCTCGGGATCCCCCTCTCTGATCTCGACACCCACCCTGTCGTCGATCTGGCTATTGACGGCGCTGATGAAGTCGACCCTTTCCTCAACCTCGTCAAGGGTCGCGGTGGGTCCCTCCTGAGGGAGAAGATGGTGGAGAGCGCGTGCAAGAAGTTTATTGTTATCGTTGATGAGTCCAAGCTCGTGAACTATTTGGGGGGGAGTGGGTTGGCCATGCCTGTTGAGGTTATTCAGTTTTGTTGGAGGTTCACTGCTGAGAGGTTGCGCAAGCTGTTTGAGGAGGCTGGGTGTGTTGCCAAGCTTAGGACTTCTGGGGAGAAGGAGGAGCCCTTCGTCACGGACAATGGAAACTTCATTGTGGATTTGTATTTCGAGAGGAGTATTGGGGATTTGAAGGCTGCCAGTGACGCAATTCTTCAGCTTGCTGGGGTGGTGGAGCATGGCATGTTTCTGGATATGGCTACTACTGTTATTGTGGCAGGGGAGCTTGGCTTGACGGTGAAGAATAAGTAGTTCTGGGGGTTTTGAAGGAGGTGGTTAGGAGAATGAAGGTAGGTTGATTGGTCAAGGTTGAGGCTTTGACATGGGGTTCTAACTCATTGTATGGTGTAGTAGTAAAGTATTTTATTCAGGGGAAAGGGGAGGGGATTTTAATGAAATCCTTTTATTATTGAATACAAATGTTGGAGATAGTTTCTTGATTCTCCGGTAGTTTTCTTTGTTTTTGGGGGTGGGATGGAGACTTGTTGGAAAGCTGATTATTAGAATATTAATCTCATGCAATGGCTGTTGTGTGGTATTGAATCATTTGTCCACACAATTTGTTGTTGAATTGACAGTGTTTAACATATTAAATCTATCTAATTCAATTTTTCTTTTTTCCCCTTTGACTTGATATTATTGAATCGTACAATTAGTGTGCAGTGCCTATTTGTTTTATAGCATGCTTGGTTTGAGGACTATTGTATTTGGTTTCATGATTCAGATGAAATTTTCAGGGGCTTATAGTTATGGCCTCCGGATCCCAAACTTAATTCTTCAATTCTTACTGGATTTTCAAACACTAGTCATGTAGATTCATATGTGTGTCAACCTGAAGCAAATACTAGTTACTTCAGTGTATATTTTGGCAAATTGTGTCATGTACTTGGCAGTGTTTGGAAAGCTGTTATACTCTGTTCAACGGACTTTTTACACCTGAGACAGTCACATAGAAGGAGGAGTGGGCTCAGATTAACCCGATATCGGAATTTTTACACTTAGAAGGAGGAGACAACATGAATTTGGGCGGCTTGGATTGATGTTATGTTGAGCTGCTTGGATTGGCATTACCTTGAACGCGACGGAAATACAAACACACTCTTAGTTATTGTATTGTTGCACAACTACTTTGTCTTTTGTTATTATTGTGCCTCGATTCAGAAGTTGTTTTTAGCTAGTTGCATCCATTCATTTAATAGCTCTTTGGACTTAAATAACCTGATTAATAGTTGAAGTCTGTATCTGCAAAGGTACTCTTGTTAACTAGGATTTATGTTTTGTTTGTAGCTTGTGACTTGTGTATCAATCAGTTGTAGAGGTTAACTTTAAAGAGAAATGTAGTTATCCATTCATTGACTTTCAAAAGGATCGGTTGTTCTTTGTATATTTGTGGTTCTCTACTTATGATTTAACCACCTCCCCATGAGCCAAGAGTTGAACCGTATACATAACCTCTTTCTTGTTCATAACTAAGCTTTAATTTTCTTTTCATTTTGTTTTATTTTATTATTTTTGTCAAATTTGATGTTTGGAGTCAATTGTTCAGTTACGCTGTTTGTTCTACCTTTTAGTAGATTCGATTATTCTCACTTCAATTAACCATTATATCTGCAGTCAGTTGGATTCACTGGTGTAGCTGGTTTCATTCTTGCTGCCCTGTGGTTTATCTCATTTGGCTAGGAGCTTGTGATACATCTATGCTGTGGATGGGCAATTAACATAAAGGTCAAAGGATCAAATCATTCACAAAGGATTTGACTTATACTGCTTATATCATTCACTTTGGCTGCTGCGTAAGTCTCTATTTTCATGTTCCCCTTGTTAATTTCTTCATGGCATGCTGTATTTTCTCAAAATTCCCCTTGTTCTATCCCCCTTTATCATAGATATGGAAAAATTGTTCTTTAATAAGCTATTTTCATGGTTGGTTACAATAATTCAGAATCATGTGCCATGGATGTTTTGTTATGATTTTCACGTTTCAGTAAAAAAATACCAATGATGATGATAATTTGGTGTTGATATCTTGGCTGTGAAATTTTGAGATTTGATTTTTGCACAATGCATGCAAATTCTGTTAACTGCTAGCTCTAAGTTTTACTCATCACAAATTCAAGTGTGGTTACTAACATACATGCCCTATTCTTTTAAGTTTTTGTAAGGTTAATTTTGAAAGAATTTAGTTTACAGAAATTTATTTGTGTTTAGAAATGACAAGTAAATGTTTAGAAAAATTCGTTTTCTTTGGATAACCAGACAGAATGTATTTTGAAATGTTAATATTATTATATTATATGGCTACTGTATTTTAAAAAAATAAATCGAAATAAGCTAGTGGACCTTCATTCAAGATACATTTCTGTGAGAATATGGTCGTCCTACAAATCCCGTATATCCTGAAGTTGAATAAGTTAAATTAGTTAATTGAGTTGACTATAGCAAGCTGTTTGAGATATTTTTCTTTTCATTTTTAATCAAATGAAGCTTTAATGTGGACCGTTGTTTGTGCATAGTAGTTGTTTGTGGGTTACATGACTTACTCGAGAGCTTAACAGTGAAGGTTTTCCACCAATATTGCATAGCCACACAATATGCTCCGGTATACTCTGACTCTTAACCGTTGCTTTTCATGAGAAACTTTTATTTTATTTTCTACAAGTGACTCTGTAGCAACTAGTGCAGTTTTTTTTTTTTTAACTTCTCTTCATTTTGACACTATTTGCTTTACATGATCATGGCTTTTGGGCATAATAACACTGTCTAAAACCAATCAGAATTGCTTTACATGATCATGTTGACACTATTTGCTTTACCATGGGAATTATTACCCCCATACCACTCTACCAATCCTCTTAATTAATTAATAGTCTACATCCCTAAACTGCTTTTCTATCTTCTGTGCTTTTTCTTTCGTATTTGTCTACTTTATTTGAAACTGTACTAGGATTCCACAACGTCTCTTTTGCTTTCAATTATTTTTCCTTTTTCTTATTGGCTAAGCCTTCCAATTCTCATACACTAGCCCCTTTCTAATAAGATCATCTCACACTTCGGCAGTTTCTTGAGTTTCCAAGTCTCATTGCTGGAATTAATTCTCGACACTTGAATTGATGCACAAGCAGATAATCCAACCACAAATCACAAACTTGCATGACCAACATCCTCCAAGAATATCCCAATTGAGATACTAAGCGATGAAGAACACTTTTACACTGAAGCTTCTACACCTTAAAAACATATTCCTCCTTCAGCCTCTAAGTTGCACAGAAATGCCAAGTCCGTTGACTCAGTTTCAGTTAAAGCCAAGAGAAGGTTGTACATGTGTTCAGAACCTGATATAGAGGACTATGGCGATTTTCTGAGGAAGAAGCCTAAAGAAATAAGAACACGTTACTCCACCGGTTAGGAGCAAGAGAGGCTTGTTTGTCACCAAAACTGAATGGTGTGAAAGGCAAATGAAGTTTTCTCTTTTCTCTGAAGAATGGAAGAACAATGAAGGCAAGCAAATAGATATTGGAGGAGGAAGGAGGAACAATGAAGCAATAAAAGCTGGTAGAAATCAACTTGTTCAACTTAAACAAGAGGTTCATACTTGGTGGAACTGAAGGTGAAATCACGTGAAGATGACATGGCAATGAAACTTGTTAACTTCATAAATGGGGTGAATCAATTGCTGTTTGATGGGTTAACACGCGAGCTTCAAGTACTGAGTTTTGCTTTTGCAAAAGGCATATGGATGGTGGGGAAGATTCGATACTAGTCGAGACAAAGACTCGTTTCCAAGACACAGTTCCTTTAGAAGCACATAAAAGAAACGGAAGGATTCAGTTAATGTGGTACAAGTATTTGTGGAACAATTTAGTTGCACACGCTCATCATGATTTCGCATGTAAACAGTTCTATGATTATTTTGAATTGAATCCTCGTTGTACTAAGTAAGGATCTACAAGCAGCAGGTTATGAGTCTGGATTCACAGCTCGGACCCTTGGTGATGTGGTGAGGTGTTACCAAAATACATGCAAGATGCTGCCACATGCCAATGATATGTTAGTGTTGAGATATGAGAGTCTCAGAAGGGACCATTCAGTGCTGGATGAAGAAAAGGTTGCATATGATGAGGGTTGGGTAAAGAGTGTTGTCTTAAAGTTGTGGCTTGGACAGAGAGAAGCCAGTTATGTGGCCGAGGATGAGCAATGGAAGTGTGGTTACTGTAATTTTGTTTGAGTGCCAAGGATACACTGATACTGTGAGAGCACAGAATCTCTTGCAAGTGATTGCCCAAATGAGTAGAAAAAAATGTAGTGTAATGATGTAGCAGAAAAAAAGGAAGACGAAAAAGTAATTAGTGACTTATTTACCTTGGAGAAGTAAAGTATTATTTACCTGTAGAGATAATATAATTAAGAGTGTATGTGGTATCTACTGTTAATAAAACAATGATATATCAGTATATTTAAGCAAAAATAAAATTTATTTTATTTTAAAATTAATATCGTGATTTAAAATTTTCATTATAAAAAATATATCTAGTGACTTTGTTTAAACTAGAGTACAAGACAGAAATAATCAGAAGTTATTATTTCAATCAAGACTTTCATTATATTCTTTTTTAAAGTAAAAGTCTTCTTTTCAATCAACACTCTTTTATTGTAATTTTTTTTAAAGTAGAAGACATGATTTCAAGGGAGATAATCTTTTCTTAAAAGTGTCTATATATTTATATATAACAATAATAAATTTGATTTTTTAAAACTCTTTAAATCTTAATCTCTAAAAAGTTGAAATCATGTTTTTTAACATTATTTATTTTAAAAAATGATTATAGTTTGAAAAAAAAAATCTAATCATGTCGTGACTTTTTTTATGTCATTATTTAATATATAAATATTTTATCTTGTAATAATTGAAAATATTATATATATATATATATATAATCATGTCATGTGACATTAACATAGTTTTTGTATTTGAACTTTTTTTTTATCTCTTCTTTCATCATATGCACACTTTTCTTCTATTGTTTTTTTTTTTTTCAGTTTTGCATTTCAGGTTATAGTCTATTAGTTAGTTTTTTATGCAGATTAAGTACATTTTTTTATGCAAAACTAAAAATTATTTACATTCTTTTATTATATCATTATACAAATACAAACATTTCAGTATTATCATTATTTCTTATATACACTAATATATAAAAAAATACAAACTTAAGTTATACATAATTTTTTACAATTTTAAGTTTTTTTTTTCTAATAAAATTGTGGTGTTAACTGTTAATTCTATTTTGGTAAATGTGGGGATGTTTATGTATGTGACAATGCTTATATTTACATTAATTATTTAATAGAGAATATATATTTCCTTATATTTTCATAATAATAATTTTAAAAAAATAATTATAAAAATAATAATATTATAATATTATAAAAAACTATAAGGGTCCCACATGTCCTTCACCACTAGTCACGTGCCTCCAGTCACGTGCCTCCACTCACTCACATAACTTTGCATTGAATGACCATATCTAAGGGACAGGGACCCACCCTTCAACTAATCTTATTCTTTTCTCACCAAATTTTGGGCTAACTTGACACAATCATGCCATATATACTCAACCTAATCATGCTACACTATTTTTCCTACTCAATTTTTTATTCATTCTCATCACCTCAACATGTTACAATATGCTATGCTAAACCTAATAATTAAACCTCTTTCTGAATGATATAGAATATACTTTTTCTTTTTATCAAATTAACATACATGCTACTTTAGCTTTGTTTTTCAGTCTCTGCAACTTTCTCTAACATCGAATGAGAGAACAAATTACACTCACAATCAACATCAAGTTATATAAAAAAACATCATCAATTACTTCTAATAAGATTTCTTTGACTAATAATAGTTGGCAGGTAGATCTTTGGGTGCCAGACTGACAGCAACATTGTGGCACATGTTGCACTGCTACTGTCATCATACCTGTGTTTTTCTTATTTCCATTTCAATACTAAAACCACATCCACACAAAATAATAGCTACCCTGTTGAATAATCAACACCATTCATGTTAGAAAAAGGTAGCTTTTAAGAACTGGATAGACATGAGTCTTTGCAATTTGCAACACCATCAATTCAACTAACTGCGTTTATTGCCCCCTAAGAAAAAACTAACTATTATTTAATGAGAGTAAGAAAGGGACAAAACTTAAAAAGAAAAGTGTATCATCCGCGTCAAACAGACCAATCAATGTCTAGTGCGCGCCACCACCACCTAAACAACTGACTTTAGTTACTGTCGGTTAAGGAAATTCATTAGTTGCATTTTGGGAAAGTGGGTTAATTGCCTTTTCTAGATGCTAGTGAAAGGAAGGGACTTGAATATCAGTGAAAGAACTCTTAATGCTAATATATATTTTAAGAACATAACAATTTTGTTTGATTGAAATATTAAATATTTATTAGTATATTTATTTCTTCCCTATTAAAATAAACCCTATGATTAAACCTAGTGTTGAAACTATTGAGATTAATTTTTATAACCAAAGTGGGAAAAACTAAGAAAGTTAAGAAAAAGTGCTTTTAAGCAGATTATACGGAAGTAAGCTTAATTTACGGTAAATAAAATGATAAAAGGCGCACCCCGCGTTTTTTGTTTCACTCACTCACGTCAGTAGAAGAATCCATCAATGTGTACACACCGCACCATCCCCATGTGACTCTCTCTGCCCCTTCTCTCATCATCATCACACTTTCTCTTCTTTTCTCTGCGTTCCGCTAAATCTCCAATCCAAGCACGGTTCTCGGATTAGATGTAGCCTCAACGCCAGGGTTCACAGATTCTCACCGCCCCCATGAATGTTGTGGTGTGTTTTCACTCCTTGTTTCGACGCCAGCACTTTTTTGGGTTGGTTCCACTCAGAAACCAAAATGGCGGTGTGAGTTGTTAAGTGGGTGAGTTCTGTAGTCATTTTAGTAACCGAAATGAAGGTCTTTTCCTTCCATGGGTTTTCGCTTTTGCTGTTCCTCTTCCCCGGGTCACTGTTTCTCGGCTCGGTTTTAGCTTTTTCTCCAACTGGGTCGATTCGGCATCCCGTCAAGTTTATCATAGGTTCGGTTTTCTCTTTTATTTTGGTTTCTGAATACGGTTATGGGTTGGGTGTGGATCGTGGAAAGATTGGGACTTGGAATGAAAGATCGAATATTGGTGTCAGCTTTTGCTTTATGTTGGGTTTCCCAATTTTTGTTTGTGAGCATTGGGGAAAGGGAAATTTGGGATGCCTTGGAATGTTTGCATTCTGGCTTAATGGGGGGTTTTGATTTCATTTCGTCTGTTTTGCTTAGCTTGCAAGTGTGATTTGGTTAATTAGTGTTTTCTTTTTTGTCTGTTTCTACTTGTCAGGGGAGGGAGAAGAGAATTTGGGTCAATGGAAGAGTGAATTCACTCAAGTGGCTCCAGCACCGGGGCCTAAAGGTGAGGATGTTCTTATTCTAGCGGCAAACAGGACAAATAGGCCTGACATTCTACGAGGATTCCGACGCTATCGAGGTGGTTGGGATATTGCAGATCAGCATTATTGGGCTGTAAGTGCCGTGGTTCCTTCCTTGATTCATCGTGTTTTAAAATGGATGGATGATTTGTTCTATGCTCAGTGCCAATCCCATGCTGAGAAATGCAGTTATTGCCTGTTGCCTAACAATTCTCATTGAACATCCTAGAATGCTGTTGTTCTACAGTTTTCAACTGTTTTCTTGCATATATATCTCTCTATATTGAATGTCGTTTTCATTAGGAAATGTGAGGGATGCGTAAGTGATATTTTCTTTAACCATAGTCTTAGGGATCATTTTGAAGAGCTTTTATAACTCTTATTTGGACTTATGACTACTATAAGTTTTTTTTAGCTTATTCCAATAAGTTTCTTGGTTAAAACTTGTCAAATTTTTGGCAATCTCATGTAATAAGATAATTAAATAATCACTTAGTAAGTTGTTTGTTCAATTACACTCTTACTATTGTTAGAACACACTCAAAAACAGAGAGAAAAAGAGACGAGATATTGATGCTGAACAGAAAATTTTGTTTCTCACTATTGTATAACACATGTACATAGTTCCTATTGATTATCTAACTAACATATGTAAATCTATTCCTAAACTGGGTTTATCTCAAGCTTTAGTTTTCATTTTTTTTTTGTCAAATTTGATGTTTGAAGCCTATTGTTCAGTTACGCTGTGTTCTACCTTTTAGTAGATTGTATTCTTCTCACTTCAATTAACCATTATATATGCAGTCAGTTGGATTCACTGGTGCAGCTGGTTTCATTCTTGCTGCCCTGTGGTTTATCTCATTTGGCTTGGCGCTTGTGATACATCTGTGCTGTGGATGGGCAATTAACATAAAGGACAAAGGATCAAATCATTCACAAAGGATTTGTCTTATACTGCTTGTATCATTCACTTTGGCTGCTGCGTAAGTCTCTATTTTCATGTTCACCTTGTTAATTTCTTCATGGGATGCTGTATTTCCTCAAAATTCCCCCTGTTCTTTCCCCTTTTATCATAGATAAGGAAAAATTGTTCTTTAATAAGCTATTTTCATGATTGGTTACCAATAATTCAGAATCATGTGCCATGGATGTTTTATTATGGTTTTCACTCTTCAGTAAAAAAAAATACCAATGGTGATGATAATTTGATAATAATATCTTGGCTGTGAAATTTTGAGATTTGGTTTTTGCACAATACATGTGAATTTTGTATACTACTAGCTCTAAGTTTTTTTCATCACAAATTCAAGTGTGCTTACTAACATACATGCCCTATTCTTTTAATTACACAGGACTGGATGTATCCTCCTTTCTGTTGGGCAGGATAAATTCCATGGTCAAGCCTTGGATACCCTTCATTATTTTGTCAATCAGTCAGATTATACAGTGCAAACTCTAAGAAATGTCACAGAGTATCTATCCCTCGCAAAAACTATCAATGTCACCCAGATTCTTCTTCCATCTGATGTCATGGATGGCATTGACAAGCTGAATGTGGATCTAAATACTGCAGCAGACACACTTTCTGAGCAAACAAATGAAAATTCAGTTAAAATTCGAAGAGTATTCAATGATGTGTACGCAATCATAAAACTGATCCTATAAATTTATAGTCCATCCATGTATGATGCTAAACCATGTACATTTTGCAGGCGTCTAGCTTTGTATGTTGTAGCTGCTGTGATGCTTCTATTGGCTCTTGTTGGGCTAGGTATTTGTTGATCATAAAATCTTGAATAAATTGAGTTTTATATTTTTGTTCCCGAGATCTTGGTTATGACTGACTCTTATTTTTTTTTTTTACAGTCTTTTCTGTCCTTGGATATCAACACGCCATCCTCATGTAAGTTATGTTTGTCTATGGTCTATTGATATTACATTTGTTTATCATGCCCCATATATAAAGGGTCCTTGTTATATTCTTCTATCTGATTTTTTAAAATGTTTTGCAGATTTGTTATCACTGGATGGTTACTTGTTGCAACCACATTCATCCTTTGTGGAGTATTCATGATCCTTAATAAGTAAGTCACTATATCTAAAAGTTCTCAGTTTAACCTCTTAACAGCCAATTATCTTTACGTTATGGGAATTTCTGTATGTTCAAAAGCTAACATTAACAACCAAACCTGATGGGTAAGTTATTTAAATTACAGTGCAATTTCTGATACCTGTATGGCTATGGGAGAATGGGTAGCAAACCCACACACCGAATCTGCTCTTAGCAATGTCCTTCCTTGTGTTGATCAGAGAACCACAAACAAAACACTCTTCCAAAGTAAGCAAGTGGTCACCAACATTGTAAATGTCGTGAATGATTTCATTTATAATGCAGCAAACGTAAATATAACACAGGGTAGTCCTGGCTACTACAATCAGTCTGGGCCTAGAATGCCGCCTTTATGCTACCCTTTTGACTCTCAGTTTCAAGAGCGTCAATGTACAGATCAAGAAGTTTCTTCAGCCAATGCCTCAATGGTAATTTTCTTCATTACTTGGTTATTGAGCTTTGCCACTCGGTGGCTTTAGGTAGCTTTTGGTAGCTTTCTTTCCTCCTGCCATCCAAATAAAAAATTTAAGTGTATTTGTACTGAGAGAAATGTTAATTTTTTTTAAGCTTTGGATTCTCATCAGAATGTTGAAGTGGTAAGATTAGATTGCTATGAACTCTATCTGCATATCAAGTAATTTGTTTAAATGGCAAATGAAAACATTTTAGATAACTCATAACTACTTTGATTATTTGCCATCGCCCCATAGGGAAATCTGATGAAAAGCAGTATCTCAATTGTTCTAAGTTTTTGTATCATGTTCTATTGTCGATTTCTGCTAATGATACACAGAATCTCATTTAGTCCGTTGATTAAACTTTTCAGGTTTGGAAGAACTTTGAATGCGAGGTATCTGAATCTGGCATTTGTACTACAGTCGGCAGGGTGACCCCAGAGATTTACTTGCAGATAGTAGCTGCAGTGAATGAAAGCTATGCATTAGAACATTACACCCCACCTTTACTTAGTCTTCAGAATTGCAATTTTGTGAGAGATGCATTCACAAAAATCACTTCAAGCTACTGTCCTCCATTAAACCACTACCTAAAGATTATCAATGTAGGACTTGGCCTCGTTTCAGTTGGTGTTCTGCTCTGCCTTGTTCTCTGGATACTCTATGCAAACCGCCCCCGAAGGAGGGAAGTGTTTGAGAAGTCATCCTTGCCAGAAACAACCACACATTTACCCTTGTCAAATGCAAATAGTGAAGTATAGATTGTACAATAAAATTCAGCTGATAAAGTAGAGTTTATTGTTTTACAGTTCCCTACTATATAACGGGAAGAAACAAAGGTGCTGCGAAGCTGCATCTGAGTTTGAAGAGAATAGCCAAAGCTAGTGTACTGCAACATTTTGTCCATATAAAGAAAGCAATTTGAAGAAACGTGATATGCAAATTGGTCTCACTATTACAATACTTCGAATATTTAAACTTTTGAATAAACGTTTACAAGAGAAGAGAAGAAAATAAAAAGTAAAATCAAATCAAACTTTTTTCTAAACAAAAAATCAATTCGTAGTTGTACACTTCAACCTTTAAAAAAATTATAGATGATAATTTTGTATGGAAGTTTTAATTTGTTCTATGCTATTTTTTTTTTTTTTTCTCAGGATGTGTTTACTGAGTGTTCCAAATAGATTTTTAGTATTATCTCAGGATGTGAAAATATCTGTGTATCAATATGCCAATTTTTAGATTTATGTTTGTGTAGTTAATACGACTTTAGGCACGCACCGTCAAAGCTTAGGATGCCGTCAGTGGTGATATGACCTGAGAAACCAAACGGTTGAAACATCAGTGTGGTCCATATGGCTACAAATATGATATATGGCTTCATCGTCAAATAGCGCAGCAACATCATAAATGTGCTCCAAAAGGGAATGAGTGGAAAGAATACTGTTGTAGGGCTCAACAACAGAGGTTGAAACTAAGTGGAGAAGGGTACACAGTTAAACCGAGCTTGGACTTCTTGCCAGCTTTCTCAGAAGACATTGAAGTCGTACTTGCTAATACCATTTCTTCTTAATGAAATCGTATTACGAATTATCACTTACTTATTTTAGTAATTTTTTTAAAATTATATATTATGATAGTTTTTAAAAAAAAATCACGGGTGATTTTCCCACGGCGTCCTCGCTCCTTCTCTCGTTCGTCTTCTTCACTCTCTGAGTGCCCTATTTGCCATACAAACCAAGCATAAAAGTTTATTAAGAAATGGTCAACATCATCCAAGAGTATAAAGAGTATAAAATAATAATTTAAAAATGTGTTAGAATATTAATTGTTAATGTGTGATGATGATTTGAAATTTTTCAGTGGAGAAGTCAAATACACTGACGACAGTATCAAATGAAAGCGTGACTATACAAAATCCCTGTTTCAACATCATAGACATGGAAAACGAAATTCGAGTCACTACAAGAACAACCATAGAAAATTTAAGTGGACGGTGGCAGTGATTAAAAATTTTACACCGCCTCAAAATTCAGAAGGATCAAACAGGTTTTCCTCATCATCAACATGAACCGCGTTCTCATGAAGCGCGTTCACACGAAGCGCGTTGCCTTGTGCCGCCAGCACATCGCTAACGCCATGAACCACGACCTTGTCGTTGAAGAACACGTCGGGAAAGAACACCGGAACTCCGTTAAGAATCAAAACACCGTCAGATCGGGTGATGTTGATGGTGAATCCGTCCAAGAACGTCGGCAACTCCGATCCGTCGCTGAAATTCACGATATCATTCCACAGAAGCCGACACGGCACGACGTGGCGGCGAAAGAACGAAGGATACTCGCCGAAATCGCCGATGTGGTTAGTCACCAAGTCGTCCGCCGGAGCGAAAACCGTGATCCCGGTCTGCTCCGCCACACCGGAGAGCTGCATTCCGAGAAACGAAGCCACGGCGGAGTATCCACCGGTTTTTAGGGTTTCGATGGCTTGGTCGAACGAGTCGGAGGCACTAGCAGTGTGGTTCGTCGCCGAACACGAAGAATTGGAATCAGAAATAGGTCTTTGACTGTTTAAATGAAAGTTAGGGTCGAAGAACTTATCGATTCCGTAGACTAAGAGAAAATCGTCATCATAGATTGGAGATTCCGTCAGTTTGACGTTATTGACGGAGGTTACGCGGTCCGAGAAGGCGGTGGTGACGGTGAGAGACTGTCCGGGGAGCATGGTCGGGATCCTGGCGCCGGCGGTGAGGAGGCGAAGACGGGATGGGGTGAGCGGCAGCGGGGCGAGGTGGAAGCGGAGGAGGTCGAGGGACGGCTGGCCGAATTTCTTGAACGCGGAATCAGATGGAGCGAAGACGGTGGCGGAAGGAGACTGCTCTAGAAGCGTTTCGGCGACGATTTCGAGTGTGAGAGCCATAGAAACGAACCCTGAATCGGAAAGAACATCAGCGGCGTCGAATACAGTTTCGCGCGGAAGAGCGCGGGAGAGAGTGAAGAAGACGAACGAGAGGAGGACGGGGAGGAGCGGGAGCGAGGACGCCATTGATAAACCTCGAGAATTGGCGGGATTTTGAAAAACTAAACGTGGCGTTCTATTGGAGTAGTTATAGAGATCGTTATTCGTTTCCCTTAAAAGACAGAAACACCCCTTTTGTTTAGATTAAATACTATCATTTTTTTACACCAATAAAAAACTTGCATAAATCTCATAATCTAACTTAAAATTTAACAATTTTTTTATATAATTTGTCTAAAAAATGTTTAATTCATTCATAAACTAATTTTAATTTATATAAAAAATTTAATACATATTTTTTAACATGAATTGATCCTATTGGTCTCGGGAAAAACAATTACAAGTCAAGAATATAATGATGTCACATCGCAGGTGCATGATTTAAACAATTGCTTATATCTGTTGGGGCATTGGGCTGATATGGATTTACCCATTAGAAAAGGGAGATTAATTGGGCTTACCGTTGTCTAGGCCCGCATGAATTGGACCAATCTAAGTGAATCAATTGCACCTTCATCATATACGAAATCGTTAGTGATTGTTCTTCTATATATAGTTTCGTTTCATTCATGAGGAATCATAATAAGGTAAAAGCCAGTGTCGAAGTAAGAAGAAATAAGAAGCATGTTATTCATTCATAATGCATCGAAGTATCAACATCTTAGCTTCATGAGGTCATGAATGATTGAACTTCGAAGAGAATAACTCTAAGTTAACAAGCCATTTTTAGTTTCCTTTTTCCTTCAATAATGGGGACATGAAAGTTTGAATTTTTAAACCAGATTAACAAATCTACTAACTTATAACTCCCCAATAATTCAATAAACAAACACGTATAGTTTTTGGCCATGTTGGCTTTTCATCTTTTGACTAAATATTTTTCTAAATAAGTCAAAAATGAGTTCCATGAGGCACCATCTTTGATATTCTTCCGTGCACTTATAAACTCCTAAATTGGTTTGGTCGTTCACCTATACAATAATTCGAATCTGATTACTCGTACACACAAGATTTGCAGACTCCTCCATGATTGTATAATGGAGCAGGAACAAGAAGAACCACATTCAATTATAAAAATATAAAAGAGAGGGTGAGTTCATGTATTAAAATCTGATATATTCACATATAATGCATGCATAAAGTCCATACCTTAGACTTTCTTCAACCTAACCAGTCAAACATCATAATTGCTGTGGGTTAACCTAATGCTTAATCTTGTTCTTATGATAATTCTAATTCTGATCTTCTTTATTTAAGAGTCAATGTCGTTAACTGTCACTTGATTCAACTACCTTAGCCAATTGCATGCATTGGTCTCGTTAAAATCCTTCTATATTCAATTAATGTTGTTTAATGGAACTTCAAATTAAGACTTAATGGTGTTTTTTGAAGTGGGTTTTCTTTTCAGGGAAAGGAACGAAAACATTAATGGTTGCATCAAGGGGAAGTTTGACTAAATAATCTGCATAAGATTTGTTCACACATTTTAATGTAACAGTCTTCTTAATTAAAAGTTTGATTTTTATTTTTATCTTCTATGTCACAACTGATACTTTAACTTTCACTTTACCATAAAGTTTTGCATAATCATAATTAATAAGAGAAAATCATTTATATTTTTATTGTTTTTACCTAATGGGGTTGGTGATAGAGGAAAATGATATCTTTGACGGAATATATAAGATGGAAAATGTCTCAAGTCAAATGAAATTAATTGTCCTGTATTGTATGCGTGTCAGCAAGTGTCTGGTTTTTGATTTTTTTCTGTTAAGTTTCTTTCATTTTGTTTGCAACCAATCTATTCAATTTTTGTCTTGACATAAATTTGAGTTTAATAGACCTTCAATCTCCTTTTTTTAAGATGTATATTAAGAATAAAAGTGTGAATAAAATGAATTTAAATTGTGAAGAGGCTAATGTTTTTGATGTGGTAACTTAATCAAATGATGTTGTTGGTTTATTATGAAATTGAGTTTGATGTACAACACAAAACTTTTTGCTTGAACAAAGTACAAAAGATTGAAATAGAGGAATGTGTGTTTTTGCCATGGAAAGTGGAAATAGAAGAAGAAAAATAATTGGTTAAGTGTTTGATTGTTTATGTAGTGAAAGAAAAAATTCACTCCTAAGAGAAGAAAGGAAGGAACAAACATATATATATATATATATTTTTTTATAATTTATATTTTATAAATCATTTTATTTCATGTGTCATAATTTTTGCGAATTTAAATTGAGTTTAATAAAAATAATTTTATCTAATTTTGAAGTAATTATGTATTTAATTTATTTTTAAAATTGATTCTGATTTTAGAGTGATTAGATATCTAATTTACTTTTAAAATAATTTAAAAAATAAAATTTATATATTATATATATATATATTATTATTTAATCTCATTAATATTCAATCTTATTTTAAGTAATATAAAATTTTTAATATAAAAATTTATTTATTTTAAAAATAAATATAAATATATTTATTATATATGATATTGTAAAATTATTACAATTTTAATCATTTTTTTCTATATTTATCTCCTAAAATTTACCTTTTTTATTGGAACAAATATCTCATATTTTAATAAATAAAGTAAATATATTTTTTACAATCTGATAAAGATATTTTGATAATTGTAAAAAAATAAAAAATGAGGTAATTAAGATTATTATTATTATTCAGTTGGGACACGTTGATGGCACAGTAAGCGCATGGGTGAGGTAGTTAGTTAGAAAAAGGACGAAGGAGAGAGAATTTGGGGGTAAAAAAGAGAGGAAGAAGCAAAACGAAAATCACATTAAGAAGAAGAAGAAGGGTGGTGAAATAAGAAAGCAAGAGTTGAATCATATTCATGGCGGTCCCAATCTCTTCTTCTCTCACAATCAACATTCATTCTTATATATAACAACACCCCTTAACACAACACAGCATAACATTCGCATCTGTCATTGTATTTGCCTTTGCACATCAACCGCACTCAATCTCTTGCTTCATTCCCAAACCTCTTGTTTCCCTCAAGTTTGTAGAAAGACAACTTTTCCCCCTCCTTTTTATCGCCAGTTCTCTCCAAAGAAATGCAAAAAGGTTTCAAAAAGCTTTCTTAGCTTCCACAAAATGCGATCCCCTTCTTGTAAGATTCCCACTTCCTTTCAACCCTTCCTTTTCAATTCCGATGCTTCTTTTCTCTTTTTAAGTCATTCTGTGACTAAAGGTGCTCGCTTTTTTTTTCTCTTGTTCCGTTTTTTTCATCTGGGTATGTCTCCTCTTTCCCCCTTAACTTTTTTCCCGGTACTTTTCTTTTCTCTCTAATGTTTCTGCGCTTGTTTGGACTTAATGAGGGTTCTCGGAGTGCACCTTTATTTTTTCAGTTGCCGCGTTTCTCACTGTAAATGCAAATTCCTCGTTTTCTGACACAGAATTTTGAAATTAATTGATTCAGTTTAATTTGTCACTTCTGTTGATGTTTGTAACAGTTTGTGAGATTCGTCTTTTTTTAAAAAATATATATTGTTGTTGTGGATGGGGTGTGTTTGTTCCACTTTTGGACCTTTGTGTTTATGATATTGACCCCCTCTTTCAACGAGCATTATGTGGGGTCCAGCTAACTGGGAATATCTGCATGAAGATAAAATTCCCCAATTTTATGAGCACCCAAACGGAAAATTGACCTTTTCCAAATATGCTTCTCGATGTTGCTAACATGCGTTTTTTTGTTTCTTCTTTACTTGCATGTGGGTTTCATTTCCAGAATTTCTGAAGGATAATTACTTGGTCTAGAGGTTGGTTTAGACACACAGAATCTAGAATTTCCTTGGAGTGTAGTAGTCAATTGCGGGGTATTAAAGATGGGGGATCACTTTGAGTTACTGGTCGATCGATTGCTAACTGAATCCACATTAGAAGCTGCACTCGAAAGCAGGAATAAGTCTATGTTGGCTGCATCCTCAGCAGTGAATGATGCGAAAATTGATCTCAATTTGATGAAAGCGGGTGTGGATGATATAAAATTTCCAGGGAAGCTGGTAGAATGCAGGATATGTCATGATGATGATGAAGATATCAATATGGAGACACCCTGCTCCTGTTGTGGTAGTTTGAAGGTTAGTTAGTATATTCATAATTGTATGTTCTGAGAGGTGAAAGTGATTGAGTCTTTTAATTTGTGTTGCTATCATTTGTAACGTGAATTCATGGTATTCTGCGTTTTAAAATTTAATGCAAAACCATATCTGTTCTGATGGACACAAATTTAGTGTTTTTAATTGGTTTATTATTTATAACACTCCAAACTATTTGTGTGTTTCAGTCACATGGTTGCATTTATAGAGGTGATAATAATTATCGTTTTAACACGTCAGTTACCATGTTACACATAGAAGACCTCCCTTCCTCGGTATATATATAACCAAAGGACTTTGGTGAAATGCCAGGAAACAAAGATCTTTTGATTAGAGCATGCTGTGTTTGTTTGATTCTTCATTTTTTATTAGTTGCAGATATACTAAGTGCTGATATTTATCTAACTCTAACCATTGTTTGGTATGGTCTTAAGTCATAAGGAGTAATTTCTGGATATAACGATCAAATTTTTATTTTATCTGCCAAAGTTAAGGCTTAAACAATGTACACTTCTATTGATTCTTTGCAGTACGCTCACCGCAGATGTATACAACGATGGTGTAATGAGAAGGGTGACACCACCTGTGAGATATGCCACCAGGTAAAGTTAAATTTGTTCTTCTCCCTAATTCTCATACTCTTTCTGCATACTTGGCATCATCTCAATTTTTTGGGTTTCACGTGTTATTATATGTCATATCTTTCCCTGATTTTGGTTGATTGTAAATTTCAGCAATTCAAGCCTGACTAATGATTATACTGCTCTGGGTAGTCATTATATTTGTCATATCTTTTTTAACCTGAATTGTTTATAATTGATGATTTCCTATATTGTAAATTTCAGCAATTCAAGCCTGGTTATACTGCTCCTCCACCACTATTTCAGTTTGGACGTATTCCAATGAGTTTCAGGTAACGTCCATGCAATATTCTTATTTCCCTCCCCCACAAGTTAATCTGTGAACCTTATTTCTATCTTTCCATTTTCCAATGTGCTCCCACGATGTTTATGTCAGGGGGAATTGGGAGATTTCAAGAAGAGACTTGAATAGTACACATTTGGTTAGCATGGTCCCCACTGATCAAAACGTTACCACTTCTAACTATGATCAGTATTCAGCCTCTGCTACAGGAAGTTTGATTTGCTGTCGTTCAATTGCTGTCATTGTAACCTCTCTTGTCTCTCTCGTGCATGTATGCCACTATGCGCTTACTCCTACTGGCTGTGACATTTCCAATCTGTTTCTCTTGTGCAGTTCATGGTTCTTCTGATTTTAAGACACACACTTCCCCTTGTAATTAGTGGAAATAAAGAGTATTCTTTCCCACTCTTTTTGGTATGTTTCGCATAACTCAACTTATAATTTTAGCAAGCGCATTGGTCGTGCTTGTACTTACCAAGGTTTATTCAATTTAATGGAGTTTTGATAGCTGTTGTTATTTCGGACTGTGGGAGTTGTTCTACCCATATACTTCATGGTTAGAGCAGTGGCATTAATCCAGCGGCATCGGAGACAGCATCGAGTAAGTGTCTACCATGGAGCAACCTGTTGTCTCTTTCCCGTGATTTACTATATCACATGAATAAGCTATTTCCATATAATTAAGTCTCATATTTTTGCTTGTCCTAATTGTTAGGAGCATCTTAATGCCTTGGCCAATTCATCTGACGATGAAAGCGAGCAAGCAGATTTGCAGCCTCAGCCTCATGTCATACATGTACTGTAAAAATACTGTAGCCAGTAGCGACTTGAAGTAATTGAAGGATGAAAAGCTCTTGGTTTAAGATGCTGCACTTTGTCTTCTGTTTTTTTTCATGTAAATCAGATGGAGACAAGTTCCTTGAGAACCTGGAGTTTGCTAAGGATTGGGACTCTAAAATTCAGATGTTTGTGGCTCATAAGAGGCACAGCACTGCATGCCACTTGTGTTACCTAGCCCCTCTGCTACAGCTACTCTTCAGGAAGTCTTGGCAACAGCAAGTTATACATTTACATTACTGTTTCTGTTTACTGATTGGAATTGTTCAGATGTATAGATAGAAATTTATAATTATAGAGAAAATTTACATGGTAGATATAAAAAATGCATGGGTTGTATATATTGCAATCAAAGATTGGTAGGTACTTTTGGGGCATTAATTTCATTACAGGATGCTAGTTTCGTCTAGCATCTTGATTTTCATGTTACTTGTGATGGCCAGATCTATAATTAATGGAATGCCATAGAAAATGACATTGTACATGCTGTAATATTCCCATGGCATCCTTGTTAGTCACTAGTTGATATGCGCCACTCACTTTTTCAACTCTAAAATAGCCCTGTAATTGATATAGATAATAGTCATTAAGACCCTTATTCTATTGTTTTTCTTGGTATAGTTGCATTTAAGTCCTAATCTGAGTCATTGTTACAATGATCTGTTTCAATTTTTTCTTCAGTCCTTCGTAAACAAACAATGCTATCCTCTTCTTCACTATATGATTCTCCAAGCCAAAAGAATGATCCCTTCTGGCACTACCTGGTAATCTACATTGACAACTTTGTCCATGATTCAGTTGCAGAAGGAGCAGTATGGAGGTGTAGCTTTAATTACATTTGGATGGATAGGATGAACGGCTAACCCAATACAGCACCAACCAATTGCCACTATTAAACCAAAGTTGAAAGTGGTGTTTAATTGTCAGTCAGTCATCATAATTTCATTATTTTTTTTTTCAATAGGATTCTACTTGATAAAAAAAACTTATGGGCTTACTAATATACTTCTGTTTGATTTTTCAAAATTTACTATTGCCAAACATTTTAGATTTGCATAGATATCTGCAATGGCCGAATACTATTCAAAAATATTTTTTATATTGTTCATATTCGTAACTAGTTGACCATATGGCATGCTTGATTGAGTATAAAGAAAATAGAGGGAAAAAAGAACAGACCATCAACGTAAATTTTATTACACAATTTATTGAAGTCGAACTTAATTTTTTATTGAAAAGTAACGGGAAAGCCTAGATAACCAAACTTAAAATCTTATTGGCAGTCATTTGTAGACAATTACGTGGTTAGAAATTTCAACTAGTTGATTATATTAATAAATAACTGGCATGGAGCTAGTTAAAAAATAAAGTAACATCAGGAATCTGTTATGAATAAAACACCCAACCGAACCATAAAGACCTTAAATGATAATCTATTTTAGACTCTGATTTCATTCAAATGTTTGGTTAAAGTGAAGCCAGACAATAATGTAATTCATGCTTTATAGCTTATACAGTTACTCTTATATTGAAAAAATAACCCCAAATTACAAAGCAAAAATGTTACATGTCACGTGCTCCTTTCCTCAAAAATCCTAGTTTGTATAGATGTGAGCTCAAGGCAAAAAACAAAGTGAAAGAAAATAGCAGATATCAGGAATGGTCTCCAGAGGAAGAATTGTATTCTGTACATTCTATTAATGAAGCATTCAGAAAGGAACTTGGCAAGACTCTTCGGAGTGAGACCATAAATTGGATGCCTATGAAAGTTGCTATGCACCTCATATGCCTTGAAGTGTACTTGTCTACGATTCCTACTTCCACGTTCTCCTAGGCCTGAAACATTATGCAAACAAGAAGTGATAAATAAGAATCTCAATAACTCGAACACAATCTCTCTCTCTCCTTATACCCCCCCTTTTAGTTCTTCGGGACCCAGTCATTGGTTAATTTTGAAAGAGTTCATTACCCTCCTAATTATCAAATGTTCTTTAAAGAGTGTAGGTGGTGAAAATACTTCCGACTCTTTTGCTGCGAACGCCAGTAGCAAGCAAGTGCTCCAAAAGCACAGCTAGCAACAGCAATAGCCAATGCAGCTCCCACAGGCACCACAATTGCATTAGTTGCAACTATTAGATCTTCCACAGCTCCTTCAGCTCCATCATTTCCAACAATATTCCTGTTCTTGTACAGAGACACTAGTGTTTTACCGTAGTAATCAGTCAAAAACTTAAAGACCTCATCTTGGTTCCATTCAATTTTTTTGCTCTTCTGATCATGGCTCAAGTAACAGGAAGTGCAAAGCTGCTTTGGTGGCCAAATTGTCTTCGGAAAATTGGGGTCAGCGGTGCCTAGAGATGCTTCTTCTTTCATCAATCTTTCGTTCACCTTGTTGTGGGAACTCCACAACCAGAGAGCGAAGTCTCGGGCCGTGTTGAAAGGACTAGAAACACTGAAAATTGAATTTAAAATTACTAGAGTAGAAAGAAGATGAATTTGAGTGATAACTTCAGTAATACTCAATTCCCTTACCTTGAACACATCCTGTAAAAATGTTGTCGGCATTCCTCACAGATGAAGAAGTTGTGAACAAAATCACATATTGCGTTGAATGTAAACTGACTCTCTCCATCCTCGATCCTCACAGAGAGTGAATGCAGAAGAACCCATAAACCACAGCTGGAATAACAGAGATAAGAGAGCGTAACCATGTGTTTGTAGAGATGGTTTGCAGAAAATATTTTATAAATCGAATCAGTCACTGAGCCAGTAGAGGTACAGTAATAATCAACTTTATATATTTTTAATATTATATGTCAAAAGCAAACCATAGAACTTAAACTTAGGCAAAATTTTAAATTAGCATAAAATAACCATACTATATTTCCTCTAAGATAACAACTTCAATAAAGAATATCAACCCATAAGTAAACATCATATACATACCTTTGTAACATGCATTTTATTTGACTAAAAAGTTTTGGTTGAATAAAAAAATACAGTTCAAACAAGTTTGTGGACTGGTAACAAGCTTCGATTAAATAGACAAAACATCTGACAAATTGATCGGTTTTTCTGTCAAATCAACTGGTGCACTCTGGTTCGAAATCATTGGTTTGCAGTAAATGCATGATATAAGTTTACTTACATGAACATGATGGTAAAGTATTACCTGAAGCCTCTTGTTTCATTCTTACTGCCGCGGCAGAACATCTGCAAAAAGAAAAGTCAAAATAAAAGAAAACAATCAGGAATTTTCCACACTAAGAAAATTCAAAATTTAGTGCTCGAAGGCAATATTATGTATTATAATAAAATAAAGATACTTAACATAATATGCATGTATCTTCATCTTCAAATCCCACGGAATATAGGATTAGAGAAAGAAAATACAACAACTTCACCACATAAGTAATAATATTATAATAAATTATTATTTTTCTCACCTATTGCAAGATGACTATAAAAGACAGCTATGTGATCTTTTGTAGATTGTAGAGGTAACATTGTAACCATAGGAACTTCCATATGAGGAAGTATGACAGAACCATATGCATCCATTGTACAGTTACATAGTGTATGCAGAGCCGACAGCCGACATTTTCCAGGGTTTGCCGTTATATTTGTTATAAAAAAAATAAAGAGAAAGTGTTCCACACAGAAGTAACATAAGCATCCATTATAAAGTCTAATAGGGTACTTGTGGAGGGTACGCAGGTTTTCCAGATTGGTCCCTTGCATCTGTTGACTATCAAAATGTTTTGGCCTTCTAGATTGTTTCAAGGAAATTTTCACTAGACAATTTGGTTGTATTTTTTTTAACTACTTTGGCTCACTGATTTCCTTTTCTTATCAGACGTCCCTAGAAATACCTTCTTCTCTCTTCCTCTCTGTGTGGTGACCAGGACAGAATGGCGATAGGAACAGAATTTGCTGTAGATTAACGGAGGAAATACTGAGAACACTGCTCTGATTACAGGGCTAATATGCAAAAAGTATAGAAAGCAAATCAGAGAAGGAAAACTTCTCAGCATTTGGCAACACCAAAGAATTGCCTACCTCTCATCCTCTCCTCCCCCCCCACCCCACAGTCTTCCTCCATACTTGCCATGTGCAGAAGTTTGCCAACTCTTTGGCCCTTTACCCATATAGGAGTACTTAACAAATAGTGATGAAACAATGCATATGAAGCCAAATCTTCTTGTAGGAAAGCCATCATGACCCACAAGAGTATACAAAAAACAATGGCTCATTGACATTAAAAAAAAATAAAAATTTCTCAAAAATGATGGCTGCTCGTGAATACTTCTATAACAAGAAATAATGAGATCCAACTCTCAGTAATAATTCAGCTATAAATAGAATAATACAGTAACTTATAAAAAATATTACAATATTCATCAATTACAGAAATGTCTAAAAGGTGTAATACAAGTATTAAGATCCTACCCAGTATCCACGAGGCACATCTTTTCCACAAATCTTTAAGTTCCTAAGTGAACTCTTATCCTCTTGCTGCTTACTTGACCAAAAATCTGTTGGGAACAGGTCATCAAAGCTCACAAGAAATTCAGCACTACCCTTCCGGCATCTGAAAAGAAATCCAGAACAAAAAAATTGACACTAAACACTGAGCAGAGAGGAAAGGATCAAAGCTTTATCTTACCTCCTAGAAGGATGGTGAGCTGCCAAAAGCTGAAGAAACTTAATGAGTGAAGCACGAGTTTCTGGTTTTATCATCTACCAAACAAAGTATTTGTACTATCAAAACAATGAGCACAAAAGACCAATCAAGGAAAATAAATAATCTACCTTGTGCTCTAAGATGATGTCAAAAGCTGTAGAAGTTGCCTCTTCCACATCATAGATAGCTCTGGCAATCTTTCCAAGTCATGTATACCATATACATCAATATCTTCAAATATAAAACGAAAGGAAATCAATTATGTGGGTGTGTGAAGAAAAGGACCTGTCCAGGGTCTGAGAAATTGGATGAAAGAAGCTCATTTTGAAATTTCTGATCATCCAGACCAAATGAACTGCAACATTATGAACATTGCACATACAACTTCATCAGATTTAAGCAAATTCTATTATAACAATTTTCAGACTATCAGATTTAAGCAAATTCTATGCCGACAATTTTCAGGCTCTATCAGATTTAACCTCAATTCTAGACTCTTACACTTAGAACTTTCTTTTTTCATACTTCCTAGCGCCTAGTTTGTAGTCATTACATGTCTATAGCGTTGATATTCCGAATTCATATACATCATCTGGCTTTAATAAAATATTCCCCTACCATCATCTGTGTGTGCATCATTTGGATTTAATAAACCCTAAATAATAACTATCAACAATAAATTTATTTAAGCCTCATACCTGCCTAATTCCTTGTTGATCCAATTAAGTAGCCGATCAGCTGTGCGTGCATCATCTATCACACGTATATCATTTTTTTCTTGTTTAGGTTCCCAACTACCACCGACAAATTTAGAAGGAGGGCCCCAAAAAAGCATAGGATAATGACCAACAGAAAACTTATCACATAGCTTAGTATTTATCTGTGCTGCCAAAAAATTGAACAGAGAGGTACCAATCACCAGGGCATGTTCAGTATAAGGTATAAGCGTTAAGCATCACCTTAACCTTATTAAGAATGTAAGATAAGGTGCACGCACCTTTGATGCACAATCTATTCTTGTCATTAATATGATTCCTGGATGCACTGCATCAGGTCCATTAAATAATCTGGCGACTTTTTCGTAGTGTGGCTGCAATAAAATTTGAGTGAGATAACATGATGAGTTGAAATGTAATAGAAAAACCAAAAAGTTAAGTATACTTTATAGCAAATATTACCTTATAGTTCCTACATGCAGGACACCTGAAAAGAAGAAAGGGGCAGAACAGAAATGAGAATTTTTTATATTCATATTTCATTCTTACAGATGGAGGAGAATGAATAAATAAAATGGTAAAAAAATTGATCCACGAGCTTAAAATAATCTAATTATCTGACTATAAGAAGAGATATTTAAAACTATAATTAAAAATGACTTTATTCACAAACATATCTTGTATGTGTATCCCAACATCACTTCAGAAGTTCGCTGCAAGAATATAAGCAATTAAGCAAATAGAAGTAAACAAGAATTGATCAATTAAAATACTTCTATGCTGGTTTCGTAGAGCATCACTAAGTCATATGTTAGACTTGGTAACTACTTCGTCATAACCAGCTGAGCTTAAAAAAATAGGCTTGCTTCACGACAACCCAACCATTAATATTTTCCTATGAAGAAGTTAAACAAGAAAGTTTTTGAAAAAGTTGAGGTTTCATTTCTATGAAATAATCACATATTTTTTTCAGATTTCAAAGACAGATTCTGGAAAAAAAAAAAAAGGAATATTTTCTAAAAACAATCTTTTAATCGAGAATGCACCAAATTGATTGTAAGTTTTTAACCTATGTGGTTCATCTTATTTTCTTCCCCTTTAACTGTTTGTTGACAAAATTATTAAAAGAGGTCTGAAAGAGGAGGGAACAAAGTGAATGGAACAAAAAATAACGAACATTTTCAAGTGAAGCATTGATTACCACACTGTATTGTGCTTTTTCTAACCCTTTACTATTCATAGCATCAATCACCTTAACTAGACTAGAAGTACCAACAAAAAACACCATCTCACTGAAAAATGCATACTCAACAAACCAATCCACTAAAAATCCCAAAACCCTTCCATTAATTTATCATGAATTCATCTCCCCTCACTACTGTTTCTGCAGATCCAATTTTCAGATCAAAAGGCATCCTCCCATCCCCAAAACAAAAAAACAATTAAAAAAAAAAACTCCCACACAGTAAAATCCATAAAAACCCGAACTTTTTAACACCAAAAAGGGATTTCAAACAATTCCACGACTAGAAACACATAGAATACAATAACCTATTAGAAACATAACGACTAACCAATGGGCAAAAAATTCAACAACGGCGAAAGTAGCAGGGGTATCCTTGAGAACAGCATCGAAATTCGAGGCGTTCAGTTCAACGGCATAATCGGGATGATCACCACCTTTCTTGCCATTGTCCTTGACCTCTCGAAGGATCGAACGGCGCGACGCGAAGGAAGAAGACAAAGTCGCTGAACAGCACATAAAAAACATGCACAGAAACAGACCCAAATGTAAATACACCCCAGACATGGAAAAAGGTGCGGATCAAAGAGCAAAGAGGATTAGGGTTTTGAGAAAATTGAAGAGAGGGGAGCTTTTAGAAGGTGGGGTGGAGAGAGAAATGGATCTGATATTACTTTAACAGTTTTCTTTTTTTGTTTATGGTGTGTGTGACAGAGAAGAGAGAGAAGGGTTTAGTTGTGAGTAGTTGTGTATGTGAGATTGAATTTGATAGGTGTTGTTGAGAAGGGAAAGGTGAACCAGAAAAGGGTGAGGATTACGTTTCCATAAGCTTTGCTTCGGATCGGAGATGGCCGAAGCACTTCTCTCGACACCAAACCTTGAATCACTCCTGTTTCCTCTGTCACCTCTGTTATGTTGTTCCTCACCAAACATGAATTATGTTGTAAGAATCTCAGAAATTATTATTAATTATTAATATAATGTTTAAAACCATTTTTATTCTTATAATTTTAGTTTCTAAAAAAATTTAATTATTTATCTTTTTGTTAACAATGAGACTAATATTTAGTAAAATAATAATTGTCTCTTCACTTTGCATCCATTGGTCGCTTGGTTTGTAGCTGTAAACATATTCTATGTTGTGGAATTTCGTAATTTTTTATTATTTTATAAATATTTTTTATAGGTTGATTCCTATGTAGTGTAGTAATTGCCATTTGTAAACTTGATATTGGACTTTTTTTTAGTTGTTGAACAATGTCTATTTGTAATTTATACATAAAAAAACAAATATTAAAAAATAGTTATGTTGAATTTTGTTATTATACTATATACCCATGTATGCATAAATGTGTATATGATGTAATAATGTTTCAATGTTAATTATTTTTCTCTTACAAATAACTTTAATGTTTTATTATGTAATTATATTTTAACATTGACTAGACAATATGGAGAGATTATAATAGAATCAAATAACCATGATTAAAAATGTTTAATTGATAGCAAATTACTTCATTATTTAATAGATAACTCATGATTTATGTTATAACAAGTGATACAAATTGTATTGGTGATGCTTTTGCCCACATTTCTCTTTTGAAGAACCATAATGTTTAAAGATAATTTACATATTACAAAAAAAATATATAATTATTTCATATATTCCTACTATTTCAAGCCAAAAACTTCCTTTTTACCACATGTAGACCAAATATTTGACTAATTTTCCTTTTAACAAGAAGAGAGAATATTGGTGCAACACTTGCTCCACCATTAATCATAACTCTAAACACCTAACTTAAATCTACCAAGGAAAACAAAAATTCAATTTCGTTATCAATGTAAAGATTTTTACACTATTGTTGGTTAGAATTGTCTTTAAATTTATTATTAAAGTAATTATTATAACAATAAATAATCTTAGTATAAAGTATTTTGATTAAATTAAAAAATAATAATTCCTTGATCCAATGAATTGGGCCGGGCTTTTGCCTAATCTTGGCCCATTTATTTCTACTTCTCTCACTTAACGTACCTACCACAAGATTTTATTTTCCAACGCCCAGAACGCTCGTTCTCATCCACATCTCAAATCTCAATTCACAAACCAAAATTCGAATATTCTATTTTTCACCGCTTCTAAAAACACTTTATTTATCATCAAAATTTTCAAACCCTAACATTGCAATTTGGCAGGTGACATTTCCAAAGCGTCACCAAACCAAACAATTTCGTCTTTTCTGTCTCTGGTATTTCATGTTTTTCTCTCTTGTTCCCATTTCTGTTTTCAGATTTTTTTTTTTATCCCATTCTGACATGCTTTGAATTCTTTATTTTGACTTTCACCTGTTGTACGGATTTCATGGCTTTTCTGACGCTTTGTTTCATGAATTTCTAATGCTCGAATGGCAAGAATTGTTTTTAGATGTTCGCAATTTCTGATTTCGATATTATTGCAGGGAGAGTCGAGTTTACCGCAACAAGGGTTTTCGCTGCAATTCTTATCGGTGAAATTGGAATTATCGGACCAATTCGTCATGAAGTTCCTGGAGTGCGCTGCTTTAGACCGGTAATTGTATCTTGAAACGGATTTGAATTGAATTATCGGATTTGGTTGCATAATTTTGGTGTGTAATAGTTTTTGTAAAAACATTTTCAGGCTTAACGATTTTTTAGATAATTTGAACCTTGGAGAACGTACTATCAAAGGATGCCTTGAAGCTTATAGTTGTAAGGAGTAACAAGTGAATTCTTAGACACTGTTTTTGGATTTGGCTGGGGTAGTAATTAACAACTTTTTCTCCATAGGCAAACATGCTGGAACGGATAAAAAACTCTCCATCAGTTTGGAGACCGAGGTAGATTGATGCCATAAATATTGCATCTCTCACTTCCCTGTAAATTAAATTCATTTCTATAAGCTGTTTTGTGTATGTTAAAGTAGAAATATAAAATAATTAATTCTCAATTTTCTAATTTTTTTTTTTTTTTTGTGCTAGTAACATGCCTTCCTAGTTAAGTGAAATCTTGTTCTCAAATCAGTTAATTGCTAGAAAATATCAGATGCATCATGTGACAAAAAAAAAGAAAAAAATAATTGATGCACAAACCCTTGACTCAATGCGTTTTTTTTTTCCGATATATATATATATATATATATATATATATACACACACATAGATGCATACGTACATATATATATTTTATCATATAGAATAGAAATGTAAATTGATTATTTTTCCTGTTTTTGTAAGAAAAGAACTTTTGAAGTTAAAATGACTTGGATGTTGGAACATGGAATAAGCCCTTCAATGGACTAATTATTATTTGAACCTTTTCAATTTTAGATTCTTGATTATCTTGGGAGATCATCTGACACTGATTCATCCTCACCGGATCAAACCTTATTAACCAGAACCAGGTGGCCTTTTACTATCTAGATAGGTTTAGGAAAGTGAAAATCAGCTCTGAAGTCTCTTTTACATGTTCTCATTTCTTGTTCTTTTATTCCAGCCGAAAGACGTTGGTTTATCTGGTTCTTACTCTGTATCACATGTATCCCGATTATGACTTCAGGTACCTCAGTATCTTATGATGCATCATAGACATTTCTCTATTATCTATCTATAGGATAAAAAGGAGGATTATGGGTAATGCTACTGTCAGCTTTGTTGGCGACATGGCAACCCACTATATAATCCTTTTTTTTTTTTTCAATGGGAGTGTTGTCAAAAGGCTTGACAGACAGTTCAGAAAACTGTTGCTCTAGAAGCTGAGAGTTCAATTCTCTCCATTTCCCAAGTCTTTTGATCATTTAAGAGTTTGAACTGTTTTTCTTTAACTTAGCGTTATGCTGGAATATGCTTTTGTTTTTCCTATAATACCATACACGTATAATGGTTTTTAGTGCAGTTAAAGCTCACCAGTTTTTCGCAGAGGAATCATGGGACACTTTTAAGCAGATTTTTGATACCTACATGTGTGAAGCTTCAAAGGTGCTACTATTAATATTTGTATTGCTCCGTAGATGTTTGACATGCAGAAAATGTTATAGGCATCTCAGATGTTTTCGCATAAGATTATTGGGTATATAACTTGGTGATATTTATAACTTCTTTGGATTGGAGTCCCATATTTGTACGATTCCCAGACATGATGATGACCTTGTTTGGTTGGACCTGATAACCTTAGGAGTTTTCAATTTCTAAAATTACTTGTAGGGTGTAGCTAGGAAAGGAGAAGAGAGAGAGAGAAAAAAAACTAAATAATATGATATTGTGTGTATAATGTGAAACAAAATACAAACCGAACTAAAATAACCCTATTTATATTAATTCTAGACTATTTATCCTAAATTCCTAATTAAATTAAATAAGGAAACAAAGCGTGGATTGTAACGAAATATGGAAACCACTACTAAGAGATCATCTAGCATATTCCAAAACATTCTACGATGCAATAATGATATTACGAGATTTTGAAAATATTTCAATACTCTTGAAGCTTAGAAAATGTTTTCCATTTCTTGATTCAGGAATTCTTTGCATTGCCCCTTAGGTGTTTGATACCTGAAATCTTATAGGCTTCTTTGATTATTAGGCTTAAGATTCTTGGATATATAATTTGTGGGTATTTGGGTATTTGCTATTCAAGATTCCTACATTTTGTATAACATCATAGGTTCATAAAATGGTTGATGACGTTGTTTGGTTGAACCTAATAGTCTTATGCAAATTTCAGTTTCTAAAAATATTAGTAGGAAAGGGGAAAAGAGATATACAGAGACTTTGAATAATATGCTGTTTTGTATATAATATGATACAAAATATCAAGTGCTCACCTATTTATATTAATATTGGATTTTTAATCTTAATTGACCAAAGAAACAAATATAATGAGACAAGGAAACCACTTCTAAGATATATCATCAACGATAATCTAAAACACAATTATATTTTGGTTCATGGACATGGTCCACCAGTATTTCTAGGTTTCGTCTTAGATTAATCTAGCTCGGTCGGGATTGTGTTACAATAATGATACTGAGATTAGGAAATTTTCTTTATCAGCTTGTTACAAATTATCACTTGAAAGAAAATAATAAAGATATAAACTGAGTTCCACAAAACAAGGCTGGAAAAGCAACACTGAGGATTCTAGAGATAGGTATTGCAGGAAAGTTGACTCAGAAGATGGCTCAAGCTATCATTAGCCAGAAGAATAAGTTGGAATATTGCATGTAAAAGGAAAGAGAGACGTTGGAATGATTATCAGCTGAAATTTCTTTGCAATAAGCTATATGCAATAAGATTCAGGGGAATAGAAGTCATTCTTTCCTAGAAATGACGTTTCAGGGGGGAAAAAAAGAATTCAGCAAAGTGATGGCAAATTGGAAGATAATAAGATGACAACACTAACAGTGAAACAATGTCAAAATCCAGAGAAGAAATCATTCAAACTGATGTTTTAAAGCTAGGACCAATGAGTGAACCGGTAAGGCAACTGTCATTGCCAGACAAGGGAGTCATTAGTTAATCTGCATTAACCGGTTAATAATTGATAAATATGATATATATTATGTTTGTCTATTATATAACAATCAGTTAAGTTGGCAAGGTGGAGAAGCTTGCTTTACTACTTGGAGGTGCTAGTTTTGAGTTTTGGTGCTTTAAATTGTGTTTTGTGGAATTGTTGACTCTGCAGCTTTGGAATGTGAAGGACAATATCTGAGATACTACACAGTGAACATAGACATGACAGACTGCTCCCACCCACTGAGTCTACTGACTGTTTCGACCCACTGAGCCTGCTGTAGTTTCCTTTGGTCTATGTGAAATGCAACAAGTCTTCTTCAACTGTCCACTCTGAAGAAAATTGGGTTGGTTGAATGAGGGTGACAAACATGTTGGATCCTAATTATCAACTTGAACCGGCTACATGACTGGTTCCTGGTCTGATCTGATCTGAGTTTCAAAAATTGATTCAAACCAACATTATGGCTAAAGAGGGAAAAAATCATACCAACTGCAAGTGGAAGAACAGAAAAACACTTGAAAAGAGTCACATGGTATAAAGTAGACCATAGGTCGCCACCACAAAGATTGAGAACTGCCAAAGACAACTGAAAACAACTTAAACCTGATTAAAGTAGGAGGTACCCACTAGACCTAAGTGTTCAACATGGCAAAACACTGCCCTTGGCAATCAATCAGTTATCAGAATGTGGCACATAGCAGCAAGAGGGGTTGAACCAGACTGGAGATGACTAGGGAAGATGATTTAAGGTGAATGTGCAGAATATAGCATGTGATTCATCCTTGCTTCGTCTGTAGTGAGACTATGGGAACTAGCTTGAGTTCAGGACGACAAATGCCATGGTGAGTTTGATAACAATAGATGGAACACCTGAGTGTAAGTCAGAGGTAGCAATTGTGGAAGTAGAGAAAATGACGAGCAATAAAGTTTTAGGTAGGGATGGTGAAAATAATAAAGACTTCTCATAGTATGATTCTTAGTAGAGCATACAGTGGATTTGATAAATATAGAGCACTAATTATAGATTCCCAATCTTAATCAAAATCCAGAAACAAAAGGTGACATATGAAACCAATTTCATGAGATCATCCTTAGGTGAATTTCAAACATACAATCAAAGTTATATGGTTATGCTGTTACATATGTTATGTTCTTACCTGCGTGGTTATTTACTACTAGACTGACTATACTAGAAGTAGATCTCCATCATTAGGCATCTTGAGATTCTACGTATCTCATTCTGACTGTGACTCTCTTGTTGCAAAAATTATTATATCTTACTTGATAATAATGATTAATTTTTCTGCTGTGATTTTCTTAACTAAGGGTTTGGTTGACTTGTCTATGCAGGAATGGGCTGAAACTGTTGGTGGTAATTCTTTGCTGGACACCTTGTTCAAGGCCCTTGATGAGGTATGGTTTCTTTAAAAGTGAATAGAAGTGATATCCAGATGCAGTTCTGTGATACCTTGTGATGCAGGTGGTGAAGTTAGCGGATTGTGAAATTTATGGTTATGTCCCTGATTCCGAAGCAGATCCATTACTGGAGAGTGGAGCAATGTAAATTTATGTTTGCCACATCGCATAAAAGTTAAAACTGTTATTACCATTATTTATCTTATAGTAGGTTATTCCAATAATTATCTTTTCCATTTGCTACAGATGGTCCTTCAATTTCTTGTTTTATAATAGAAAGCTTAAGCGGATAGTAACATTTCGATTCAGTTGTTTTAGGTGAGTTGGAAATTTCATAATCTCTGTTTAATATACTTTTGGTTGCATCTACATTCATTCTTAACACAATTCTGTTTGTGGCAGTAACTTGATTGCTGACGGATTGCTTGTTGATGAAATACACAACGAGTACGACGAAGAAATATTTACTGACATGGATATATGAGTCACTTCTACCTCTCGATTAGTTAGCATATGAAGACTTCTAATCCTCCCATATTTAGATCTGTAATATATGATGGTTTCAGATGTGTAGTTCTGTAAATCGAAGATTGTTTCTGTGGGGCTTGAGTCGTAGATATAGCATATGTATCTTCTCGTATGCATACTGTAGATTTAACATCTGTATCTTCATCCAGTGCACATTGTAGGTTCGCATCTGTATCTTCATCCAGTGCACATTGTAGGTTCGCATCTGTATCTTCCTCCCCTGTTAAGAAACACCTCTGGTGTTGTAATATTATCAAAAACAAACTTTTCTGAAATTGGAGCAAACAGTATTGGATATATTAGTTTACATTCTTCTGAAAATGATGCTTCTTTTCCTTCGTAATTTGTTTTCGGTTGGTTAAGGCAAGGATGCTTGAGCCACGCAGATGGATTTATTGATAAACAGTTGCGTTTCTAGCAATTTTGATGCCCTAGTTAATTCAACCCTGTGGATTTTTGTTTTAATACAATCTTTACCAACAAAATGGTCAGGTACTCAATCTTAGATTATCAATTCCGTAGTACAGTTTGATTTTTCACGTGATATTTATATACCACTTGCTAAGGTACAGGTGTGGAGGAAGCTGTGGAGGAAACAATTGTTGAAGTGAATTTATCCTTGTTTTTTGCCTTAGACAAATGGGTTAGTATCCGGTTATATTTTGAGTTCAGAGTTATTTTCATATGAATGCATTATAAAATGGTGACATAAGGAGAAGGATGAAAAAAAAAATGTTGACATGATTTGTGCATCGTGCACTTTATTTATGTAGAAATATTTTTTGACATTGCAATATGTACAGGATTGTTGTCCCCTATAACGTTATGCTTGAATTAAAATTTGGAAACTATATTCTGAATTTTAATGAATAATAACAAATTCCAACGCGAAGAATGATGAATTGTTGCTTTAAGAATAACAGTACTGTTTATTTGTTTAACTTAAACCTGTTCATGTATTAAGTCTTTTATGCGAATTTAGATCGTGAAGAAAAACACATAATGCTAACTAGTGAAGTACCACTTGGAATAGTCGAGTGATAAATAAAACAACCAGCACTAGAAATTAGCCTTCTCATCATTCTGTCTCCCAAATCTTGGTAATTTCTCTATTTTAATAACTGACACTTTATGAAACTATTATTCATCAAAATCATCACAATGTTCTATATTTTGTCGATTTAATATTGGTTTACTCGTTTACTTACATTAATCGATGAGAGAAAAAGGGTCCATTAATGGAGGTATACGTGTCCATCAGACTAATTAGCTTAAGTGGAGGGGAAAAAAGGTAAAGAATATTTAACAGATATATATATTTTTGTGACCTTTTACACAATCATTTGAAAATAACAAGGAAACTTTTATCCTTATTTTCCTTTTGCCATGCCCTATTCTTCTGGTTCCATGATTTGAAGTCCCTACCACTTTGATACATTAAAGGATAAGATACGATTGTGAATTTGTGAAGGAATCTGCTGGAGAGGGACATTGTTGGGTGAGACATGACAGTAGGTGTTCTTGTGCCAACTAACCAGACTTAAACTGAATCTTATAGGAGGATTGTGCCTTCCTCTAAATGGAATTCCCATGGTTAGTGGTTCCTCTCACTAATGCTACTTTTTTCCAATTTTAACTTCCTTTCTATTGGACATTTTCTATGTCATGGCCTATCCTATTAATCGCCACGACTTCTGCTACCGATTACATGGAAGCCACCTAGGATTTTTAAATACCATCCTTTGGATCACACTTAAACCTTTGTTTTCATCAAAAAATTTGATAAGTTATCCAAAAATTACAAGTTTAGCTAATTATCAAGTTGTTTTATGCAAATATATTACATGAGTTCACAGCTTCTAGATTGTTTGGTTGAGAGGATCGAAAGTGGGAGAGTGAAAAAAAAAAAAAACAGAATTAGAAAAACATAGCTACAACTGGATTTTTGGCCGTATGCTTCTAATTTATGAACAAAATAGAAAAAAATGTAGTATCAGTGTGTCATTCAACTCAATAAATTAATACCTCAAAACATGGCAAATCATTTCAATCAAACCCAGAAAGATTATGTTTGGTTTTAATATTGGAAATTTGTCCTAAAATGATTGATATTTTAATTTACAATGTATTATACTTTTTTTTTTCTGATTTGTCCTTAGATGACCTCAATTTTGATAAAGTTTTAGTGACGTATACGTTAATTGATTAAGAAGCAGAAGTAGCTATTGAGAGAGTTAGAGTATTTTAATAGAAGAAGATGGAGTAAATATTTAATTTGGACACAATTTTCAAAAGTAAAGTATGGTTATGACAAATATCAAGGTATTCAGATTTTTTTAATAAGTTGACATCTTCTATTCTCACTTATTCTTAATATAGGAAACTTCTAAAACAATCACAAATACCTGTACAAATATTAATTATTTGAAATTTTTAAAATATTACTAATATATCAAATTGATTTTTATTAATGATTTAAAAAAAATTCTTCTTATTTCTCATTAATACAAAACATAAATACTCACAATATTCAATAAAAAAAAATTAAAAAAAATTAAGCTCTAAATAAATAACATATAGAAAGCTGGAACAATATCAATGAGTCTTTATGAAGGTGAGAAAATTCGAATAATTCATTTTTACGATTAAAAATTAACATTTTTTTTTCACAAATTGAGATAATTTTTTTTAAATGATTTAAAAACTTATTCAACTTCATATTAATCAAACATTTTATCATGAAATTTATGCTAGGAAATTATAAATTGATGGCTCTAAAAATATCAATGTCTGAAGT
The DNA here is from genome assembly GCA_016859785.1 of Macrotyloma uniflorum. Lineage (NCBI taxonomy): Eukaryota > Viridiplantae > Streptophyta > Magnoliopsida > Fabales > Fabaceae > Macrotyloma > Macrotyloma uniflorum. Next base: position 1,691,651 of record BDMB01000018.1, read on the forward strand.
TTTTCTCGGGGATGCATGAAAGAGTTTGATGCAGTGAAAATTCTTGAAAATAGCCTTAATGCTTTAATAATCCATTGTTGTTATACAAAATAGATACTAACATTACAAACTTTTACCATATATAATATATCCTTTTATTATGCTAACATTTGAGACACATGGATTCATTTTTTAAGTGAAAGAGAAACCTATGAACAAGAATCAAAGTTTCAAGTAAACAATAAAATTAACCAACACTTTTAAATTTTGAACTGAGATGATATGACAGATAAAATAATTAGCCCTAGACACATGTTATTAATTTATTATATAGTTTTGCATTACCTAAACAAAAGTGACATTGACATGTAGCACGCATCAAACACATGAGTGTTCATGTGATGCTTACATTTATATATCAGATCTCATCTCAGTGATCTGTTTCTGTGCAGGATCTTAGCCTATAATGCATAACATGGATCAACATGTTGCCAAGTGTAAGCCCTCCCAAGAACACACATGTCCTACTACTTTCATCTTTTCTTTCTTAATTTCTTATTATAATATTAAATCAAAGGCACGTCATGCTGGTAGCTGAAAGAGAATCCTACATTTTTAAGTAAATTATTATTCTATGTGGCTACTTTCACTAAATATGAGTGCCAATCAGGTTTATTTTCGAGGCAGGTATATGACCCTTTATAAATCAAAAGAATCAAAAGAGAAACTCCATTCAACCTCATGGCTTGCTGTCTATCATCTTTCACCTTAAACCACACTTTTAGTTGGCATAAACCCATCAAATACCCCAAAATAAGATGCCAAAGGTTTAGTGACAATGGTAATAGAGAATAAGAACATTAAGTGTGCACTAGAAGATGACTGTAATGTACTCATGAATAGCTTAGATTCTGTAGCTGCACAACAAGTCCTTTAATTAACTTGTTTGTGTTGTTTTTTTCGACCAATATCCTTGTCTTTCTATTCTTTCTATATGATTTCAGCCTTTTCACTGTCCCAAAAACATGGCTGTTACAATTATTGTACAATAATGCAGTTTTTGATTAATTCTGTACCATGTATTATTGTTTTTGTTGGCAGGGAAGCGAGCAAACATTGTTGATGCCAACCTGAGAATCCTAAGGGAAAGAATTGAACAACTGAGAAAGAGAGAGAGGCTCATACACAACACACTTGGGTGGAATTACAAGCATGGTTATGACCATAAGTACAAGAGAGATTCTATGATATCAGAATCTGCTGAGATTATAGGTTTGTCATTTGGTGCAATTGGCCTTGTCTTTCTCGTTGGTTCTCTCAGCATCTTCCTTTTGTCCCTCCTTTATATGTGCATATGATATCTCTAACTAAGAACCATGTCATCTTCTGAATTGGTTCTAGTTATTTGGACTGTGGGGTAAATCACATATAAGAATGTATTGATATATAACCAAGAATTGATATACAATTATATGTGTGGTTTGAAGAAGGTTTTCTGTGGATGGTTAAGCTCAAGATTTATCCAATATTTAGAGATATTCTATGTATAAAGGTTATGTTCTTGTTTGGTTAAGACTAAGAAACCTTTTTCTGTTTAAGAAGATAGCAAGATTAAGATTTTTCGAATAACCATGTGAATATCTGTAAGTTTTTTGTAGATGACTTTTTGTTTAGGATGTTTCATTGATTGATAAGATTTCTCTTTATAATATTTATTTAGGGTTTAGGGTTATGATATTTTTTTAGATATAATTAATTAATAATATACTTCATTATTTAAAATTAATACTTGTTATCATTATAAACGAGTTATATTCTTAAACTTTTAGTAAGTTGAGTCTTAAAGTATATGAACTTATGTTATATAATATAAAAAATCAAAATTATGTGAACTTAAATAAGTATTTTTAATTGAATATGTAATGAATCAGTATAAAATGTTATACAATGAACACAAATAATTTATAACAGTATCTCAAGTAACAAGGATATAAACTAAATTTTCTTTAGCTTTTCCATTTTGTTTAAACACTTATGTACCAATTTCTTTTTTTTTTTTTTTTTTAGAAAAGTGAGGTAAATAATTAATTAAAAATATGAGGTGCTAAGTAGGTGAAGCCTGCATAATCTACTGTATAGGATTAGATCGTGCTGAATTTTGATCCATTAATGATTACAGAACTATCTGATGTGATTTGTGGAATCTGCAACCTTTTCTTAAGGAGAGGAATTCTACAAAGTTTATACACTCTATTCAATTAAAATATATGAATTTATACATGAAATCATTTATGTGAATAAAGAATATTTAGAATTAAGAAAAAATATTAGTTTGGGTTCAATTAATATGGAAATGAATCAAATACAAATCTGCTTAAATGATATATAATTTTTCTACACAATAAATGAGAGATCAATTAATATAGACTAATCCCCTAATTTACAAACTTAAACAGAATGAATCAAATTAATCCTCATACTCTGAACTTTATTAGATGCAATTTGAAAAGCTTTTTTTTTAAGTATGCTGAAATTAAGGAACACCACAAATCTATATCATTCAGTCCCTTAAATTTATTAAGTTTTGTATTAGTTAAGAAAGATTATTTTAATAAATCTTAGTTAAATTTCACATTAATTAAATATTTTTAAATAAAATATATAAATGATGAGTAAAATTTTTTATATGATATTAAAATTTGATTAATAAAATTATTAATTATTTATTAATATATTAAATTTTAATTAATAAAATTGTTAAATTTAAATTGAGTCTATTAAAATTTTATTAATAATATTATAATGTTTAAATTGTATCATTTAGTGATATATTAAATTTGAAATTAATAAATTATTAAATTTAAATTGAGTTGGTGATAAATGATGAAGTTTTAGGTCAATGTTTCATAATTGTGATTTGTAATTAGTGATGGGCCAGATTGGTGATTAAGGTGTAATTAAGGAAAAAGATTAGCACGGATAATTAGAGGGTTGATGGGTTTTATATGGAAATGAAGGAATTGAGGTTTGCAAAGTGTTGAAAAGTGATAAGTGAAAAATGACATGTACCCACCTTAGCTGGCAGATATGCCAAAACCAATCCTTTCATGCCAAATACATTCCATATCCATAATTTTATATTTCTATCAATCAAAAACTTTAATTATTCACTTCAAACCTTTACTTCTTATAAATAAAATATACTTCAAAAGTTATCTCTACTCATCTTTATATACATTTTTTTTTCAATTCCTCAAACTTTTTTAAAAGTATATTAAAACAATATTTATAATAACAGCCATTATTTTTTAGTTGATTAATGAGGCAGCCACGTAAGGAAAAGTGACTCAAGTGCCACATGTCATCTCCTCCCTCTTCGCTCAAAAGAATCTTATTCTAAGAAGTGCAATTCTCAAATTATTTAGGAGTCAACTGCAAAATTATTTTTTCAAAAATTAATATCTAATAATAGTAAAAAAAAATTCACAAAGATTAATACTTTTATCTAAAATTACACTAAGAGTAATAAATAAAAGAAAAACAATTAAAAAAATTATTTGTTAAAAATATTACGTTATCTAGAAATAAAATTAAATTAAAGTATATTAGTAGATATAAATCTTATTTTATTGAATTAATTTTATGAGAATAAATTAAGTTTAAAATTTATTATGATATTAAAATTTATTTTAACAAAATTTTCTTACTGTATTACTATTATATTATTTATAAATAAATTTTATAATATAGTATATAAAAATTTCGTTTAAAGATATAATAAAATTAATATATATATATATATAAAATAATATAAATCTTATTTTATTAAATTAATCTTATAATAAAAATAAATTAAATTTAAATTTCTCAATCTTTCAGATTATCATTGCCTTTTCTCTCCATTGGATATCAGCTGAATTGAATTGCACGGTAAAACTTGAAAGGTTTCTAATTAGTAGGATTTGATCAAAAGCTTTACTATGATAAAATTTATTGGCAGGAATTTTTATGTGTTTTTGGTATTATTATTCAATTAGAGTTACTATGATAAAATTCTAATTCTAATTAAAAGAGTAAAAAGAAATACATAAGAAACTGTGTCCAAGATTTGTCTTATGCATATTTAGCTTGAATTCTGCAAGTAGGGCAAAGTTGAAGAGAAGAATCACAAATGAATTTTAAACCAGTATCTCAAAAACATCACTTAAACTAATGAGTTTTGATAATTTTTCTTTAATAAATTAAAATAATCTTCTGCACTCCTCCAATTCCTTAACAGATAAATACGTATAAAATTGATAAAACTTAACATTAATGCTAAGACTTTACAGTTTAAAAAGTTTCAATGAGCTGGGATTAATTCAGAACAGGCTTATAATTAGAAGGAACTGATAAAAAAGGTATTCTGCTACTCTAGAACTTCTGCTTCCGTTTGGTAACCCATTCTCTAGATTTTGGGTTAGTTTAACTTATATATGTTAAAGACAGAATTTCACTTTATTAAAATATGTTTACCAAACTTCACTTGAATCCTTTATGATTTGAAAAGTCTTTCACATGTGAAGAAATTCAGAAAATAAGGATATAGGATTGCATCTTCGAAAATGATGTCTTAGCAGAAAAGAAAACACAAAGTAATATAGAAGAGGTTCATATAATCATGAGAACAGCTTAAACATTGGAACATATTGCACTATTTGTTGCCCTTTGCAGCACCATGAAGATCACGAAATTGTTTATCAATATTCAAACAATAATTATCCAAATCACAACAAGTATTTTTCATAAGATCTTTATTATCTTTGAACATCAACAACATCGAGCAAAGATATAAAATATAAAATATGATATCTTAGGTGTAAAGATAACACAAAGTAATTGATATCAGTAATAATAATAATAACTGGTTTTATTTATAGTGATAATAGTGACATAAAGATCACGACAAGAGTTACACATGATGAAAATATTGCACTACTTCTTATTAGCCTTTTCCGCAGCATGCAGAGCATTGAAGTATTCCTTAGGGTTGTTCTCAAATGCTGGTCGTGAGATATGAGTTTCATATGCACCACCACCAGGGGCTTTCATAAACCCCCCTGAGCCACCACCACTGCCGCTGGCATTTCCTCCACCCTGACCGCCGCCACCACTACCACCTGTACCACTCATGTTTCAACTGTGTGAAATACTTCTTTTCTTGGTTTAACAAGGGAATTTAGGAAATGGATGTGAAAACAACGTAAGTTGGTTACCTATTTATAGAAGACATTTGTAAAGCTCTTTTCAACATAGTAATTAATGTTTTCCACTCAAACTCTTTCTCTTAAATCTTAATTAATGATGGAACAATTCGAAATAGTAAAATTCTTCAGTTTTTGAATTCATGCGAAGAGGCAAATATTCAAATGCATTTATCTGCAGTTCCAGTTTCAATGAGATTATAAACATGGTTTTCTCTCCATATTTTTTTCATGCTTCCCAAGTGATTAACTAGCGTAAATGTTCAATATTCAAGTGTTTATCCATTTTACCACTTTTAATAATAACAAATAAGCATATTGGCTTTTCAGTTTGTGTATTGGACTATTCTTATGTTTTTGTCTGTTACTTTATCTCAAATTAAACTTATGCTGTTATACACATATATATTTAAATATTTTAGAGTTATTATTAAATTTACTAAAATTATAAATTAATCTATTTAATATTAAATTTATGATTAAGAATATAATTATCATTGTGGCACATATTTAAATAATATTATGTATTTTCCGTGAGGGATCAAATTTAAAATAATTAAAAATTTAGAAGTTAACTCACATAAACGGAAGAGATATGGTTGTTAAGTGAAAAAGAAAAAATATATACAATTTTTTATATTTTTCTTCTTATCATTCCTGTCAAATAAGAAAAATCTAGAAGGGAAAATCACACATTCACCGTTAATTTCACTTTTCTAATAACAAATTCAGGTAGACTTTCACTTTTATCATGAACGAGATATAAATTTATAAAAAATTATTTATAGTTATCTTTTTGTTGATCTAGATGAATAGGAGCATGTGATTAGAACAATTATGATTATTAAAAAAAACCAACATATATATTAATTAAAGGTAGATGAAGAAAATGAATGTATATGTTGTAATATTGCTGTTATTAAACTTTGAATATTGTTTTAAATTAAAATAATTTTAAGAAAAATGTATATTCAAGCATACTCCTTAACATTAAAACTTAGTTAATTAATTTAATGGATGGACATAAATCAGCAAGAGAAAATATGTTCATAAGAATATATAATAGCTGCTTTTATTTATAGTGATAAAGGTGACATGAATCACCACGAGAGTTACATATATTTATGCCAACAGCTTAAACACTTAATCAAATTAAACTACTTGTTTCCCTTTGATGCACCATGCAGACCACTGAAGTATCCCTGAGGGTTGTTCTCAAATGCTCCTCTTGAGATGTAACCTCCACCACCACCAGGGGCTTTCATATATCCTCCTGAACCACCACCACTGGAATTTCCACCACCTTTTGCTCCACCGTTGCCACCAGCTTGGCTACCTCCATTGCCACCTCCAACACTTTTACCACTCATGTTTCAAATGATCACTTGCTCAAGTTACTGAAGAAATAGTAGTAGTTTAGGAGATTTGTGAAATATAATCTCATTTGATTAGCTATTTATAGAAGGGAAATGGAAAAGATGTGTTCAAAGTAATTAATGTTTCAGGGTATATTTCTTTCTCTCAATTAACCATGATAAAAATAATTAAAACTCCCCTTATTCCCAAAGAATTAATGCGTGAATTCAAGAATTTAACGAGGAATTTTTCAAATGCATTTAACTCCAGCTTTCAGTTCAAGGACATGACCTATACATGGTTATTAAACATATTTCATGCTTCCCAGGGAATAAACTAAGCATAAATGGAGAGGGAAGGAGTTGAAGAAAAAAATATTTTGGATGAATCCAAAATATAAACATATTTTAACTAGTAATATTTTTCTGGTATAACGATTACTTTTATTTTTTCCATATACAAACAATAGAACTGTCTTTGTAATATTTTCTTTTTATTTAAATTGTAGAAATAGCATCAATTTTCTCCTCCTTTTACATGTTAGTGTTGAGTTATAGATAGTATAGAAACCTAACTCAACCTCATGTTTTGATACCATAACAGAAATAGGCTTTAGGCCTAACTCAACTTCATAAAATAAAGTTTGCCCCACTTATATACATTAATTTGGCCATATCACTAAGTAATGTGAGATTTTTAACACTACGAATTTGTATATCTTTCTTCCTTATATATTATTTAATATTCTCATTTCCATCCAATATAAAATTTTCAACTCACTTTTAAACTCTTAGAATAACATATTCTCTTCTGTCTAAACCATACCAAAAGAAGCAAAGTCAGACAAAGCTGCAGAATAATGCAAGACTCGCACTATCCTGCAGACCATGATCAGCAATCTTATTTCTTTCACCCTGCTTTATCCAACATACATAGCTTTGATCAACTCTCCTACACACTAAATGCTCTTCCAAACCCTCTTCCGATATAATTATTAAATAAAGAATAGAGACATACCATTATCTCCTATATGACAATTTACACGCTTAGACTCTCCAACTTTTGGACAAATCAAGAACTACTTGTATATTATGTGGAATACAATATAGAAGTAGTTCTTGAACAAGAAACTAAGCCGAAGAGTATAAGATACAAACACATTCATAAACTATTTCAGTTGAAGTCTTTAAATTAACACCACAGCAAGAATAAGCATTTAACCTACCTCAACTCCGAGCAAACTGTGATTTGTGTAGGACGTAAGTCCAACAAAAAAAGAACTGAAACACAGTAAGAAATAATAAATATATTGATCTCAACGAAAAATAAAGTAGCTGCTGCCCACAAGTTTTAGCGTTTAAGTGTGTTTATAGATATTGTTCTAGGATCCATTTGGACGATCTTGTCCATACAAATATTCTAAGAGAAAAAAATAAATAAAATTGGCTTCTTCATTATGAGAGTAAAAATCACAAAGAAATTGGATATCATCCAGTGTTAATAATGATCTTAAAGTTAAGCATTAGTGCACACAAGGTTAACAAAAAATCTACTAGCTTTATACTTTTATTTCATTCTTAAATTTTGCAGTTGGGTATATAAAGTTCATAATTGAGACAGGTGAGAAAGTAAATGAAAAAAAGAGAAAGTAGAACTTCAGAGAGAAAAATAAACAGAGTTGGGTGAGTCTGCTGTGTTTTGTGTAGAACTCTGATGTAGCTAAAATAAGTATGAGTTATTTCCTTTACTCTAATGTAGGTGGGAGAACATGCCTTGCTGTTTATTGAATACTGTAAAGTAGTTAACTGTGATCTCCATTGTTACTCGTAACAGGACAAAGATTCTCTTTGGGTGAACTTGACATCTAGTTTATGGTTGTTGGACTCAGGAATCCAAAATTACATTACACAACTTTATGTTTTTCCACATGGCTCTTGTGATTAATATGTTTCCGTTGTGATATATTTCCCAACTACAAGTGTGATGATGAAGGAAGGGTGGACAGGGTTTAGAGTTTGAGACTTTGAGGGGCGTGGCATACATAAACCGAAACTTTCAACATGAACAAAAGTCTAAAGTAGTAGTGTCACACAATGTTCTACTTTTTTTCATCCTACATTTGTGCCTGTGACAACCACTATTCAGTGGGGTTTCGCCTAATTAATTTGTTATTCTTACCCTATTCTGCTACAAATATGTCACTTTATTTTTACGTCTGATAAATTATTTTTTTGTTTGCAATGCATGTAAACAGTAGATTATTTGGAAAGGGACAAAGGAATTTCCAGAAGATAGAAACCGTATTCATTTTGAATTTGGCCACAATGAAACTGCCTAACTTAAATTAACTCCATTCACAGACCGACCAGCTAGTCCACGCGTTAGTCTCAAATGGACAGATGTTGAACAATTCACGGTTCAAACAGTATCTTTCACTATCTTAAATATTTTAAGAGGAAAAAACCAGAAATAAGATACAAAATCACCAAATATCAGTCCCAATTAAATTAATCTCTACTCATTCACTGTAACAAAAAATAAAAGAATAGTCAATGTATCATACGCAAACTTGTTCTTTGTATATGAATTTTGTACAAACTTGATGCTATGGATGCTCCAACCTCTGCTAATTTTTCTTTTCAAGTATTGAATAATCTGCTAATTAAATCACCCCTTTATCAAAAACATTGTGATGCATAACCAGGTTTCACCAATCACCTTAACCTAGCAGGTTCCTCGGTTATAGTTTCCAAAACAGGCTTCCTTGACCTACAATAGTTTAACCTATACTGAAACCCTGAATCCACTCCTTCCAAACTCAACTTTGGAATCTCAAAATCTCTTTCACCTTCTGAGCTTTTGCCCTCTTCTTGGTGTCCTTCTCCGCTGCGGTTGTCGGGCAGAACACGCGCCTTTCCGCCAGACAATCTCTTGGCGGCGGAATTGGCCGCCAAAAAGAGCACCGCCATGTCAGCCGCGGTGACAACTGAGTTCACTCTTCTCATCGGGAAAAAGATGTAGACGTTCCCAAATTCCAACTCTTCGTCAGCACCAAGAGCAGAAAATCTTCGACCAATATGAAGAGAACGAGAATTGACGAGAAAGTAACTGGGGTGTTCAAGCATTAGTTCCGCAGCCTTCATAATTTCCCTGAATTGCTTCACTTCACCGGTGGGAATGATGACTCTGGCGGCCTTGGAGTTCTTCATCAAAGGAGGCGCCAAGGTGCATGAAACGTAGTTGCCCATCACGTGGAATTAATAAAGAGAAGGTTTTTAACGTTGGAGAGGATCGAAGAATGATGTTTGATGGAGGTTTGTTTTGTGGGTGGGTTTGAAGATGTGTTGTGGTATATATAGAGAGGGAGCAAAGTCAAAGAAGGAATAAAAGGTATTTAGTTATAGAATATTATTATTACTCTGAAATATTCACGTTGTTGTGAATTACATCATGTGCGTGTGTGTGTGTTAGAGAGAAATGTGTTGACCAGTGTTGTGTTGGCTGGATAAGACTTGAGAATGCGCGTTGGGTTGGGGATGAAAGAAAGGAGTGAGAAGGAACAAATCAGTGTTTGGTGTTGGCCAAATTCGGAGTAACAGTTTAACTTTATGGCTGTCACATATAAGGCTTAGATTTTCACAAACGCGTGTGCCATCCACCTATGTCTTCTTCCTCAAAAGTATCAAGTTTTTGTGTGAACTTTAAATAAAAATTTTACTGTTTCAGAATCCTAAATTTTGAGAGTGATTTTAATATTGAATATGTATCTACTTGAACGATATTTTAAGTTGATGTTTTCACATGTCTTTTTATATTCTTATTTATTTTCTTTAGCTATAAAGAGTGTAAATTATACTTTCACAAATTAATAATATAATTTAGAGAAAATAATTAGAATAATTTGTTACTTGTAAATTATACTTTCACAAATTAATAATATAATTTAGAGAAAATAATTAGAATAATTTTTTACTTATTTATAATTTTTATTTATAAAAATTAAGAAACTAATACACATTACTTATAATTAGATAATAATATAAATATTATGAATTTTAGTTGTAGTTGTTGTTATTAATAGATTGTTAGTAATAGATTTGAAACCTACTATATCAATAATTGGGAGTTTCTAAATTTGAAAATAAAAAAATTATCCTATTATCGATATATATTTCTACACTTATAATTTTTAAATTAGATTCAATTAATAAAAGTTATTTCCTTTATATTCTTTTTGGTTTTTTATTTTTTTATTTATTTTTCTCTTCGAACAAGTATATATATAGTTATTGTACTTGTATTTTTGCATTTGAATTTTATTAAAATAAAAAATTTATAAATAATCTGATAATAATTTGAAAATTTTATTAAGATAAATTCTGATATTATATTAATAACTGATTTAAACTCTAATTCATTTTTATAAAACTAACTTAATAAAATAAAATTTATATTATTTTATATATATTAATTTAATTATATTTTTAAATAATATAAAATCTTTAATAATTTTAATATTTAATATTTAAGAAACATCTTTTTTTAGAGTAGTTTTTTTTTGTTAAAAGTGTGCTATAATATATATATATATATATATATATATATATATATAATATGAAAATGATAGAAAATGTATAGTAATTATGCCGACATTTTTTTATGTTAAAAGTGTGACTATATGAGGCAAACAAGTGTGAAACAATTTTCTGACTCCTTTGTTTTCTTCACTTAGGCTTGAATATTCTACGCGTGATAACTAATATTTTAATAATAAGAGTAAAAAGAAGGTTAGATTTTATCTTAAATAAATTTATTTGGCTTTTCAAATAATTGATTTGTTTACTTTGTAACGTTTGATTTAACTTTCCTTTAATTCAGGGTTTAGGTTTGATTCGTGAGCCTCGAATCAAATCAAATTAGGAGTCCAAACAAGACAGATTTGAAATTATGTTTAATTTAGTAATGAATGACTGAGTTAGTTAACAGCAGTTGAATAGCAAAGCCATCTCAACTACTCTCCAGCTTAGAAGACTTCATTCACCAAACAAGGATTCGTTACGCTTCGTTTGTCAACAACTCATTACCCTTCACAAAAAAACACAACACATCACATCACCATCAATACATAACATGGCTCAATCCAAAAGTTAGACTCATGTTCTGTATGCTCCTCCATAATCTCTTCTGTCACTGCACTTCTACTTCTTACTTAGAAGCAGAACTTCTCCTGCAAAATGCTCAAGTCTTATACATCCTTGCAGTATTATTATACTGCTTGAATCATGTTTTGATGGAACATGTATGAACTTATTGTAACTGTTATATAAAGATTTGTAAAAGAATAAGAAAAATAACTTGTGTTAAGATGCATCAGTGAGATGGTTAATATTCTCACATTGTTGGCATTGTTTCTGACTTCAGTTGTTGCATAGTTGCATTGTCATAATCAATGACAGTCCATGATTTGTATTGTTTCCAGGGTGCCTTTTATCTACTGTTCCTCTGAATTAATGAGTGAATTTTATACTTGTTTTTGTTGCTATTCATGTCGTGGTGATTTAATTTTTGAAGGATATAGAACAGGTTTGAGGTCCATGATCTATAAGCTGAAGACAAGGCTTGGTGTTCCAGTGAGTATCAGCTGTATTTGTCTCACTTTGAAAAGTCCCACACCGAACAATCACCACAAACACTGGATCACTTCTCTATCCAATAAATTATTTTTATAAAAACAAGTTTTATCCCAACAATAGATTCTATTAATAAATTTTTCTATTTTTCTTATAGTCTATTTTTCTCTTCATAACTATTAATTAATTAATTATCAATTTTATTAATATTTAATATAAATTGTTATAATTATTATTAATGGTATTAAAATTATAGTTGAAATAATTTTACACTAAATCATTCATTCACATGTATGATGTTCTGTTTAAAATAATTGGCCATGTGCACTACATTTAATTAAAATCAAATGTAACGGTCACTCAAATAATCAGATTGGAAAGGGCTTAGGGCAAAGAAGTGGAAATGAGTGATTATTTTGTTTTGGTGGCAAGTTACATTTTTTTGTTAAATTTCTGAAGATAACTGAAATTGTTGCTTTAGTTTTTTGGAGATGAATTAGTAATAAGCATAACAACAGTATAGTAGTTTGAGGAGCGTTTTGCAATTGCAGTCATCGCTGTCACCTTTTTCTTTCTTCTTATTCTTCTTCGGTGAGTGAGTGGATGAGTGTGTGAATGAGATGAGCAATCCCAACGAAGAAGAACCGTTATCTAGAGCTGCAAGAGCAGCAGAAGATCTTTACCATCTTCGAGACACTTATTTCCCACCCAACCCCGATGACAGAATCTCCAAGTTGCAACACGAATCCGATCTCGCTCTTAAACTCCTCGATTCCATTCCCCCAGGTCAGTTTCTTTCCTATCCCACATAAAAACGCTCCCTTTTACCCCTTTTCGACAAAGGGTATCCTTCTGCCGTGCTCGTTGAACAACCCGTTTGGTTTATACTTCTCACTGAACTGTTATCAACGCGGGAGCTTTGTTTTGTTTTGTTTTTCTGTTCTGGGGTTTTGGTTGAGGATTTGAAATTCAGGTTTTTCGTGAGTTCTATTTTGCTTTGCTAATGTGTGAAGTGAAATTAGACTTCCCTCCCTCTCCGTTTGGGGATGATTGCAACCAGTCTTTTAGGCAGATATGGTCAATAGAATCATTCAGTTAACAAACTCTACTTAGTGGACAATCGTTTAACACTGTTTATTTTTTCTATGGGTGGTCAACTGAACAAATTACCTGTACGTTGTGTTAAACTAAGCATTTTCGAAAATAAGTCTGTATTCAAACTACTGGTACCTCGTAATAAAAGGGCAACAATACAAGGAGTTTGGGAATGGAAAACAGTTTTTTTTATTTTCTTTTTAATGTAAAGGAGGTGTGTTAAAATTGAGATTTTTTTTTTTCATTTTGAGAAGGTATGGTAATGCAATTAGCCTTAGTGATCCTTATACTACCCTAAAGATGTGAACTTTTATTCTTCCTAAAAGGATACTGCCTACCATTATGGGGATGGCTTACTCGAAGGTGAAGAAAAACACCAAGTACTCCACTGTATCATAAAGTAGTTGAGGTTGATCAGCCTCAACTAGCTGGAGTGTTTCTAAACATCTTTATTCTGAGGCTTTATAACAAAAATAGTTAAGTCATTTCCATTTAAGTTGGTTTGTTACATGGATCATATTATGCCATTAAATTTCTGTTTTTTTATTATCGTGTAGACGAATTATTTACCTCTCAATCCATTAATGATTTGGTCTATAGTTTTCTGTGGTCTCTCTCTTCCTTTAACTATTGAACTATATTCTATCTAGTTAGCCCTCCATACTGGTTCTTTTATGGGTCTTCTCCTCTCATGCCCAAACCATCTAAATTGTCACTCTACCATTTTTTCTGCAATAGGGGCTACCCACCACTTCCTAATGCTATCTTATCTTGTGTATCCTCTCATCCGTTGTAGCATTCTCATTTTTGTAATGTAATCTTACTTTCTTGTCGGCTCTTCAATGCCCAACACTCTATCCATATAGCACTGCAGGTCTTGTGGTAAAATTTTCCTTTAAGCTTAGAGTGGTACTTTCTATCACGTATCACCTGTGAACCAATCCTCCATTTCATCCACCCTGCTTGGATCTCATGGTAGAGGTCACTCTCTGTCTCTGATATTTTGTATGAAGGACTGAAGGTACTTAAGCCATGTGTTTCCAGCCTAGGCTTGTCTCCACTTTGCATATCTCTAACTTCCCATTTATTTCTTGTCTCAACTCTCCCACTAAGACTTTATCATGGTAGACTTCAAAAAGCATGTATGTTACTAACTCTTGAATATGTACGTAAGCATGTCCCAATCCAAGATGAAAAGATAAGGGCTCAAAGTAGACCATTGGTGCACACCTATGGTTATAGGAAAATCTTCTATATCTTCACCTTATGCTCTTACACTAGTTGTAACTCCTTCGTACATATCTTTGATTGGCTCAAAATTAAGCAATCTTGACCTGATGCCTTTCTTTTGCTACACTGTTCATAGAACCCCCTAGGTACTCTATCATATTTTTTTAGGTCTTTTTTGTTCCTCCCATATTTCTCCATCAGTGTTGGTAATGCTGTGATGCTTTATAGTATATGAAAAAATATGCTTGCAGAGAAACTGCTATATTGTTCACATTGAAGATTGCATAATTGTTTTCATTTTATTTTTCAATTCTTTTTCTGCCTCAGACTCAGTTACTTATTAGATAATCTGAATATTCCATTGTTTTACTTTTGAACAATACTTCTGCTTATTTCTGATAAAGTTTGTTAATAAAATTTTGTTGCCTGAGCCAGAAAAAAGAAAATCACCTACACAGCGTGCAACATTTGAATATCTTAAAGGAAAGATGTTGGATGTATTTCCTGACTATAGGAAAGAAGCTGAGGATCATCTATCAAAAGCTGTAAGCAAGATTTAATTTTAGCTTCTTTGATTTAGTATGTCTTTCTGTTGATGTTTAAATGATTGTAATCGACTCTTACATGGACCAGGTTAAGTTAAACCCATCTCTTGCTGATGCTTGGCTATGTTTAGGAAATTGCATTTGGAAGAAAGGAGATTTAATTGCTGCAAAGAACTGCCTCAGTCTTGCATTAGAGAAGGTATCAAGAGTATATTTTGGCAACTTCCGTGATTGATACTAAAATAGCCTTTTAAGAATATTTACAATCAGTTTCAGAGCGAGAGATCATTTCATACCCCTAATAAGTGATGGGTTAGGAACTTGTTCAATAGAATATATTTATTTTACTTCAAATCATATGTTTACATAAGAATGGGATTCTTCTATGAACTTAGCTTGATGGATTTCCAAACTTAAAACTTTGCCATTTAATTTGTTGTATGTAGGGTTGTTTTATGGCTTCTCCCTTAAGCTGTCTATTTGACAGGCATGTAGATGGCATTGTTATACTAACAAGCTTGGTTTATTTCCTTTGTTTTGTTTTTGTGTCCTTGTTCACAAGGATGTTATATATTACCCATTCCTCCTATGTATTCTTTCTGCTAATTTTACTAATTTTTTGTTTATAAGAAATGAAAATAATGAAATCATTATTCCCTTCTCCTTTGTGAAATGTGGGAACTAAGTAGTGGGGTAAATCCTTCTTTTTTCCCTTCCAAATAGGTGGCAAAAGAAACTCGGTTGAATCTGTATATTGATCTATTTCAAGGAATATATTTTATCTCCACACTACTCCTGTCAGCAGTGTGCAAATAATAGTTAGCTTATTTTATTTCTTGATCAATGTATCTTGTAATTTTTTGTGGGGGATAGCAAGCATATATTCATTCATTTGCAGGGGTAGCAATTGTATAAAATTTATAAACATAATTTTAAACAGAAATATAAAATTTTGGTTGTTCAAAATTGTATAGAAAAACTGAAGAATAAACTGCTAAGAGTGTTACTGGTGAAAAATTTGGATTGTGTATTTATGAAGATGTTCAAGGTTTGAAGCATGAGTGACTGAAAAAACATTGTGGAAGATTATTATTTTTACTGTAAATGCAATTCAATGTACTTTGAGACTTGTATGTTCTTAACATTAAGAGTGTCAATTCCCAAGATAAGTTAATCCATACATTATTAGAATAGTTTACTTAATGCATGTTAACAAATTAAGGAATGGAGCACGCATGTATCAAACAGGGATTTAATTAAGTGAACCTGTATTAATTTGTATTTATATATTCTGTTTCATAATTTGGTAGTGTTTATTGACAGAAATTATGAATGTTATGACCATGTTACATGATTTCAAATTTTCGATATCAGAGCTTCAGTGATACTAATGAATGAATGTGTTTTTTGTTAGAATGATTTGAATAGTGGTTTAGCTACATTTTTTAATGCTTTTAAATCATTTCACACTTGCACTGTGGCTAGCCTGTTCCTTAAGAGTTCAAGTAGTGTATCTCTTGCAAATCATGGTAATTTCTTAACATGATAGTTTGGTTCTTGATGTCTTGGTATTAGATATGCATCTGTAGATGATATGCTTTTAGGTAAAGACGATTATTTTTAGCATCAAATATATTCAATTTGATATTTTGATACAAAAAAGGGAAATTTACTGGAGAGCAATAGGCCATAACCAGTTTCTCCTGTGTCTCATTTTTAATTTGCTCTAGTTGAGATTCCGTTTAGTGAAATGATGAGTGACAATAGGTATTTGTTATCTCTGCAGGGTCCTAACAAAAAGATTCTTTGTCAGTTATCGATGCTTAAAAGAAAAATGTCCC
This sequence comes from Macrotyloma uniflorum, assembly GCA_016859785.1. Classification (NCBI taxonomy): domain Eukaryota; kingdom Viridiplantae; phylum Streptophyta; class Magnoliopsida; order Fabales; family Fabaceae; genus Macrotyloma; species Macrotyloma uniflorum. The sequence continues at coordinate 1,708,570 of BDMB01000018.1, forward strand.
AAGGTAAGGGTTCTGTTTGCATTTTTATTTTTTAGAAGGTCATTTTTCAATTGTACTAACTCCTTATTTTTTTTAGTCATGGTGAATTGATTTTGATCACTTATGTATATAAAATGAAAGAGCCTTATGTTTCCACATTCATCCTTTATGTGTTGATTTTAGTCATAATTATACTGATTCGTCATGGTTTTCTATTTTTACTTAGTCCAAAGCATCATGTGATACATATAGCCGATCTCACTAAATGGTATAAGGCTATTGTTGTTGTTATGGTGGTGGTACTCAGGCTTCATGATTTTCAAGAGTCATTAATTTTTAATGCATTTTTATGACAGACTCATGTAGTGAGAGCCAATATCTCTTATTTGCCTGAAAAAATTAAGCTTTAAACCCTTCATGATGTTAGAATTGGAGAAAATGTGGTTTCCTCCCAGAGGAACAATATATCGTGATTGCTTCTAACTGTAAGAAAATACTTCATTCAGTGGTCTCCAATGTGGTTATATTAACATGATAATGATACCTGAGGTTCTTCTACATGAGCATTTAATTACCTAAGAGTATCTTTAATGCAAGAACTCAATTTGGATTTTTAACTCTCTTTTAGTAGGTACCTTGTTGCCACAGGGATTTATGAAGGCTCACTAAATTTACTCCAGTTATAGAACCGAACTTGAGTTCTCAACTTATTTTTTAGTTGGTCTCATTTTATTTATCTACTCGCACAAGAAACCCCATTTTGACTTGGAACTTTTTGTAATGCTTAAGCAACAGTCGTTGTAGTTTCGTTTATAAGCAACTTCTATAAGAATTCATTTGCTCCAATGGTATTCTCAAGTTGCTTAAATTTAAGAACAAGCATAAGCAACTACGTTAGAGTAGCTCTATGTTGAGTATTTGAACAAAAACACAAGTGAGAAACAAAACTACTGTATGTTATGATGCTCTAAAATTTTGCATTCATGCTTGTATGCATAATATACATGAAATGTTGGGGATGACAATGCAATGGTAGAGGAAAAGTGGGGTAGGTGAGAAAGAAGGAAGGAAGGGAATGTGGAGAGAGAAAGGGGGTTGTAATTTGTAAAATAATAGTTATATATTTACGGAAATAACCTTGTAATTTCTTTTGTTTCTTGCCTCATGCATAGAATAAGGACATTTTTGTATTTTTATGGAGAAAAATAAGAATGGGAAATGTTAGGATCCAATTGGATTGCTTGCATTTGAAGTAAGAGATTATTCTGTGGTTTATAGGACCTTGGATTCTCCAACTAAAAGGTTGGCCTTTCTTATGTGGTTCTCCAATGATTTTTATCAATTGGTATCAAAACTTAAACTTCCACCTTGCCTCTCAGCTGCAAATGAGAAACGTTGGAGGTGACACTAACACATTGCAATGTTTGCCTGGGGTGCAGGGCTAGCTAAAATGGCTAGTGCACAAACAGCCTGCATGGGCCCTGTGGCTACAAAATGTGGTGGGATGTTTAGGATCATTCCAAGGTTTAGGACTTGTGTCTCACATTGGAATATCTGATTCTAGTGTGTGCCTTTTAAGGCTTTGGGCTTTCCAACTACAATGACTAGCTTTTGTGGTCTAATAGTGAGATTTATTATTGTGCTTTCTATGAACTCAGGTGTGGAGAATCAAGCAGAACTGGTTGAGGAAAGCATTCAACATGCCAAGGAAGCAATCACTTTGGATGTCAAGGATGGGAGCTCTTGGTGTAAGTTCTCAAATAAGCTATTACCATGACATATCTAAAACAAAAAAAATAAATAAAACCTCTTATCCCCTGGTAGATTTACCTGTAAAAATACAGTCAACTCTAATTACGATGAATTGGTGATTACTGTAAAGTTGCTAGTGACTAGGCTGTAAGTTATTTACTGATTAACCCCTTGATTTTTCCTTCATGAAAAGAAATTACACCAAAAACAAGGGACCGATGTGCAAATTAGATACACAGTTACTCTCTAACACTGTTTTCTTAAATGAATAGAGATAATTGAAATTGAATATAAATGTTGAGATAGGGCTCAGATTCTGTTATACTACAGATTTTTAAAATATAATTTGTATTTATTTTAAATTGCAAAATGGTTTGATATGATGGGCTAGGTAGCTCAAACCACCAGCCCACCCTGCCTAACCTTGTGGGCTGAGGCAAGCTGGTCCGCCGGCCTGCTATTTATATATATATATATATATATAATTGTTTTTAAGTTTTTAGTCTTATTGATAAAACAAAATATATATTGTTAGTTTATTTTTTATAAACACAATTCTTCTAGTACTAACAGAATATATATTGAAATCGAATTTAGGCTAAGTTATTAATCTACTTTAGGTCCTTTAACTAAATTTGTGAATTTGGGTTAGTTTTATGATGTAAGAAACTTAAACTTTCTCTGTTATCTTTCTTTTTTCTCATTTTTGGTGAGTCAGCCACCAACTTGTTCCTAAGCAGGGCAGAGCATATCTTTAACCCACCATGAGCTAGCGGGCCAATTTTTCCTGATTCATTTTTAGCAAACAGGGGGTAGGGCGGACCAAAACAGGCTAGACTCGCATGTTTTATCATCTCTTGTTTTATCTTAATAGCCAATTTTTTAGGATATTAGCTACATAGGATAATAAACTAATCTTTTCCTTATCTTTAACCTATCTTGTATCTGTATATTTGTGCATCCCTTTTACAGCATTAATCAATCAGAGAACGCAGTTTTGCATATTTTTTTCCTGTGATGTCAACTCAAGTATAAGAAACCAATTTTTTATCCTGTTTGTCCTAAGATAATATTAGTGTCGTCCATAAAAAATCTTTGTAACCAAATAGAATACATGGGCAAAAATGGAGCAACTTTAAATTTTCAGTCTCTTTTTTTTTGGTCTAAGTCTTGTTTGTTCTGAAATAAGATGCAATCTCCATGATCTTTTAACATCTCCTTGGCAGATAATCTTGGAAATGCTTGCCTTACAAGTTTTTTTGTCACTGGAGCTTGGGATCATACCAAACTTCTACATTCTTTAAAAGCATATCAAAATGCTGTGAGTATGAAGAAGAAGGATTTATAATGTGCATATGATGGAAATTTATAATGTGCATACATTAGAAATATATATTTCTTTTGGTTACTTTTGCTATACTCATTTCTACATGGAGATTATTATTGTATGTAATATTTATTGGTGAATAGGATTATCATTTACAAAATTGGAATGGAAGACCTAATGTTTGGTTAATACGTGTCAGGAGAAAGATGAAAGAATGAAGTCCAATCCAGATTTATATTTTAATAGTGCTACAGTACGTTGAATCTTTGATCCTTTTACTGTGTTTCATTGTGTTCAAAGTAATATTTAAACCTCAGTTATATAATAGCTATAGTGGCTGCTACACTTACTACGCATAAGTAGTGTATTCAGTGGTGTTTTTGCTTGTTTCTCTAAATAATTTCTTACAGGTTAACAAATATCTAGAGAACTACCAAAGGGCCCTTAGTGGATTTGAGGCTGCTGCTTTAAAGGATCCAGGTCTCAATGCTGCAGAGGAGGTTCAGAAGATAGTCAGTTTACTTGACAAGGTGGACAATCTTTTGAAGGTAATGAAATGAAAATTTCCCTTTGGCTATGTAGTGGTAATTTAAGCTAGTAATCTGTTGAAGCAATATTCATAGGTTTTTTCTCTGGCTTGATATTCATGCATGGAAGGATTCTTTTCATGATAGAAGCTGGTAACTTCAAGAAACATTAAAGTCCATTCTACTCTCCCTCTCCCCAAGTACCAGCAATTTTTTTAACAGGTTGTAGTCAACATCTTAGAAGCTTCTGGTTTATATATAGTTTTATTATGCACAGGGACATGTCAGAGCTAAGCGAATGACATCTTTGGCTTCATCATTGGTTGCTGTTGATTGTAAGCACTTTTCTGTGAACTAGGCTTCAATTTATGGTCCATCTTGAATTCTACTGAGCCTGTGCTTGTAAATCTTTATTTTTCACTACTATACTGATTACTGACTTGATTCATATCTACTTTTTGGTGCAAGTGAAATCGTCATACAGAAGAGTTACCATAGACCTTCTGTCAGAGGGTCCAAATAAAGCTGTTGCAGTAGAGGGGAAAGTTTTTTTCTTTGTTAGGACTGAAGGTGTTGCTCCCCTGTAAGTCCTCTACTCCTGAAAAATATGTTTAACTATATATATCCATTCCATAAACAGACTCCTTTGTATTTGTAATTCTCGTTTCTGAGTGACGAGATTTGATTAGAAGTAATGGAGTGGGTTTATTATGAACCAATGAAAGATTTTATTGAATGAACTAAAAATAGAAGATAAAAGCAAAATGGTCAATCTACAATTGTTGACCAAACAGAATGTCCCCTTTCCCCTTAAACTCTTAATCATTTAACTCAGTAATCCCCAACGAACTAATTAATGGACCATATTCTGTTCAAACAGAGTTGATACTTGTAGAGAAGGTTTATTATACCAATTCATTGAATAATCTCTCCTCAATATGCCTAAATATGTGTTTTGCATTTTTAAATTGCAAGTTTTATAGCATTTTTGTTGGATCACTTGTTTATAATGTATCAAATGTCTGTTTTTCCTGTCCTCTTGTTTGCTCTTACTTTTTCTTGTGGACATTTCTTTGGAGTGAATGGACAGTAGGGGTGGTTTGAAAAGGGAGGTTTTCAATTTTCACAAATGAAATCATAAAAAGCAAAATGATACACATTAATTAGAATAAATCAAAATACAAACGCATTTATAGTTCAGGTTTCATCTAATGCAATGAACAGTCTGTTCCTTTAACTTTACCAGATAACGTTTTACATAAATTTTAGCCCCTAAGGTTTTCATCTATTTTCAATTTAGTTCCCCTATTGTCTTTTCTTTTTGAATCAGTCCTTAGGAGGCATTTAGTAAATATTTGTCATTCCTTGTTATATTTTTAAATTTATTTTGTTAAAAATAAAAATATTAGAAAAGGAAAAATAAGATGAAGGTTGATAACATCCATTCACATTGGAAATATAAGATTCCCACCCTTTTACATGGGAATAGGAAGAGGGGAAACATGTGTAATATATATATATATATATATATATATATATATATATATATATATATATATATATTCCTGGGAAAGATTCATGTTTGAAGAATAATTTCTTATAACTTGTACCAAAAATAAGAATGTGTTACATTCCCATACTCACATTCCTGCTAGTAATTTTGTAAGACTTGAAACAAACACACTTTTACATTTAGACACATTTTCAAAATAAAAGGAGCATCTAAATTAGCACCTACTTTACAAGGAGCACATACTCCAGCGAATTGAGTACCTCTAAGATAGCACCAAAAGTACACGAAAAGATAGAAAAGTAGAGAAGCACCTATTTAACAGAAACATATAGTTAACCATGGACAGTGTTATAATGGCGGCCATTATTTTCAAGACATTTGTAAGTTTAAGAAATTGATTTTAGAAGAAAAAATTTATAGGGTCTAAATTGAAAATATGGGACGAAAATTTTAGTTTAACCGAAATAATTCTTGAAGTTATTTGTTTAAATGTATTTTCCATAATAATATACTATTATTAATATTTATTTTTGTCTTATATTTTAAGTAGAATAAATTTTTAGACAAAAATATAATAAATTTTGAATTTTCATTTTATTAAAGACATGGTAAATTGGGGCATACAAGACCGATTCACTAGAAAATACGGCATTGTTTAGCACTGTTGTGTAAAACAGCTTTGAATCTTATGATCGGGCCAATGTGGATTTGTTTTAAAGCAAAAGACCTGTGGGTAGTGAAAGGAATAACCAACTGAGACCCTAATAGTTATTTGTTAATAGTTCCCTTTCCATAAACATGCCCTACGGATTGTTCTCTGTGATAAACTTTAACTCATGTTGAAAATAACATGTTTTTACTGTCCTGTACATTGTAGTCTGGAGGGTACTGTATTTTTTCAGAAAATAACACATTTCCATATGTTAATCTCTTGAGAAGTGTTGATTTGAACCAGATATGTTCTCCTTGTCATTATGCAGATACTATTTGCTTTGTGATTCAAATCAGTCCTGCTTCGTTCTCTCGATTTATGGTGTACGTACTGATGTGGTAAGAATTGCTGCTAAAGTTTTATTTCAACATATCCTATTGTCTTTTTCTAAGATAAAAATTCATTTTTCTGGCATATATTTCAAGGGTGGCAAATCAGTTGCATGGTTCCTTCTTTCGCATGTCTAATAAAAATTCATCTTTGTGCTTAAGCATATGAACTTTCGGTCCATTGAGGTGTGTTCTTAAACTCATCCTGTGCTGAGATGGTTGATAACCGATGGTTGAAATGACCAAATGTGGGTCACATACAATAAAGTCTGCAGCGTTACTAGTGCTGATATAGACCTCCTCCAATTATATTTGATTATTCTTTTTATTTTTTTCCCTCTTCGCTATTTAAGTTAGTACTTATTTACTGAATAAAAGTTTGGTCTAGTTGATTCTTTCTTTCTTTCATACTGCTATGCTTCATCAATTGATGAGTTATTTTAGAGTTAATTGAGCCCTTATCATCCAGATTAAAGAAGGAGATCAGCTAACAATGCTTGACCCTTATTTTCGTGAGGTTGATTTGTCGTGGAATGAGAAGGTACACTTTCTTCAAATATATTCTTGATTTAATGCCATGATTTTCTAATTCCACGATGACTTTGTAATAAAATAATGCATTCTGATTAAGGATTTACCTTGTTTTTATGTATATTTTACCGTAGCATTACCAGTTCAAGTCTATACGCCTGGATTTCTATGAACAAGTGCTTGTAAATGGAAAAGCTTTGACTCCTCAACAAGCTGTTCATACGTCAATATATGCTCAACATAAACCCTGAAAAGGCTACTGCTGAATTAGATGGGTTCTACTTGTCTTCTGGCTGTTGGTGTTGGATGCTATATTCATTGAGTAAATAGATTAGTTGATACATTTATACATGTGAATTTCTTGTCGAAGTCATGGGTCACAATCAGATAATAGGAAAAGAAGAAACTTGAGAGGAAAGTTTTACATTTGGCTTTCTATTTTGTCCATCAAGATTTTGCATTTGTTGAATATGATGGTTTGAAAGTTCTTCTGTTGTGTTTTCGATGCTTTTTTTACAGCATGTTTATGTAAAAATCTTGTTTGTTCTATCAAACTCCTTTCTTGCAAATGCTTCATCTTTTTAATTCCTTTATCCGAACAATCTTGCGTGCGATCATTAGCACACCTACTTTCCCATTACTTTTTCATCATAAGCAATGGCCTTGATTGTGGAAGCTCAAGTTAAGCAAGAATCGGTGAAATAAAAGAATAAAGACATTGAACAGGAGGCTATATAATAAGACCATGTGAAGATGCAGTTTTGAATATATAGGAATTTGAGCATGTACATGTTAGAAATAGCAATTTCGCGATTCTAAAACATTCTCCACTGCCGCCATCTGGGATACTTACGACCAACAATTTGATTGAAAAGAAAAGGCTTTCAAGTGACATTTCTCCGATCGAACCAGAAACAAAACTTATTCCGAAGTTAAGATGCTAACTATGATTAGTTGAATGAATTTATCAGGTTTCATCAGGTTATTAAAATAAACATAAAAATTAAATCACTCAAAAGGAACTATAACAAAGCTATAATTACAAGTTACATCTAAGTTTTCATTTCGTGTTACACAGTGTGCAAAGTTTAAAAGTAAGTATGGAATAAAAGTATCTACTTACAGCAGAAAAAGTCTCGTAATTAATAGAGTACGCTTAAAATACGTTTTTCTGCTATTGAATTTGACGACTTCTAACTATTATTATCTCTTTTCATTCTATTTATTTATCATTCGAAACAGAGATGTGTTCAGTGATACATTTTTCATTAAGTTTTTTTTTTTCTTCTTTTAGTTTGAAATAAAAGTTACTTTGAGTTTATTGGAAAGTTACTATATATTTTTGTTCATAAGTCATTTTTTATTAAATAATTATTTTTTAGAAGTCAGATATTTAAATAAATATGAAAGACGAAACTTTTTTGGCCTTATAAATTTCTGGATCTGTCCCTGTTACGGAATCATATATAAACTATCATATGAGACTTAAATTTAATATTTTTTTATATGTTATTTGACCATGTCTGCATCTTCCTTGCAACTTCAAGTTTAATATGTATGTTCGTTTTGCCCTCTTGAAGCTCCAATGCTGCTTCCTCCCTTCAAGCTTTCTCTCACTCCGTTTCTCAGGTTGGTTTAGGGTTTAGGGTAGCCCTAAACCCTAAACTTACGTATAAGACTTAAATTTAATATTTCTTTTATATGTTATTTGACCATGTCTGCATCTTCCTTGCAACTTCAAGATTAATATGTATGTTCCGTTTGCCCTCTTGAAGCTCCAATGCTGCTTCCTCCCTTCAAGCTTTCTCTCACTCCGTTTCTCAGGTTGGTTTCTACAATTGATATATAGGTTTTGTGGATGGTTTTCTTGTGAAATTGTTTTGGTTTTATTGGCCTGAACTCTATGCATTATTATGTAGAGGATTTGATTTTCTTGCAAGTATTGCGTTGACTTCCACGCGATCCTCCTCCTTCTAAGGTATGTTACTATTCATTCATTTGAAAGAAAGAAAAAACGTGTAGGAAGGATTTAACATAAGCATAATCAACATAACTTCGTACTGCACCTAATCCAGAAAAGGTGAATATTATCGTTCTATTTGACTTTTTAGATTTGCTTCTAATTAAATGATAACTTATTTATTTGTACTGTAGTTCTGGACTATTAGACAATAATGAGCAGTAAATTAGATGACATTATGGATCAAAGGCTTGCCCGACTAAACAAGGCAAAACAAAAATTTGATAAAATGAATCAAATTTCAGTTCCTAAGATCCAAAAGATACCTGTTGTGTTGCGACGAAATGAAAGGTTTGCTTCGTACTGTTCACCAAAGATGATATCATTTGGTCCTATCCATCACAACGTTGAACTTCTGAAGCAAGGAGAGGATTATAAACTTCTATGGACATCAAAATTTGTGGAATACAGTGAAAATCAAGTTACTGATCAAGCAATTGCTAAAGTTTTGCTAAAAAGGATAGAGATAAATACAATTTCATATCAAGTAGAAGATGATGATGATGAACACAATATTGAAACAGATACCGTTAGCTGGCATACTTATAAGAACATACGAGATCTAAAAATAGCAGGGATTCGAATGTTGCCAAATTTCTCATGTGACAATCCTTATGCATGGAATAACATTTATTTCACCTCTAATTGGTTTAGTGGGGAATTGAGACTCCCAATATTTGTGTTCCATAATTTCACACCCTATTTGTTTCGGAACCTCATAGCGTATGAGATGTGTCCAGATGTTCATTACAAGTATGAATGTTGCTCATTCTTTTCCTTTATGGATTCACTGATTGACACTGCTGAAGACGTGAAGGAGCTTAGAATAAGTGGCGTATTTCAAAACTTGCTTGGAAGTGACCAAGACCTGGCCAATCTTTTTAATGAATTGGGTAATGATTTGGTAACTACAATATACTGTCAGAACATCTTCATCTCCACTAATGTTGTGGCCTTCAGCAAGAAATATATTCTCATCAAGCAGCAAATTGAAAATCATTGCAGAACTAAATGGAAGACATGGTTGGCTGAAGCTTACAACACTCATTTTAATAGCCCCTGGGCTATGTTTGCCTTTTTGGCTGCATTACTAGCATTGACTCTCACTTTTATCCAAACCTGGTTCACCATAAATCCTAAATGATTCTGATCATGCAAAAGGAGTATTCTCTTTTGTACGTGTTCCTGTTTGTTATTATAATGAGATATTTATGTGACTTGCAAATTTGAAGTTCATATTTTTTAAAAGAAATGTCTTGTTATGATTTTATTTTTTTAGATTGAAACGTTTTTAGAAGCACAATTTTTGGGTATCTATTTTTAGAATTATCTAAACAGTAATTCGATTTACTATTTCCTCTTCAGTTATAAATGTGACTAAAGTAAAAGATACATAAAATTTGTAATATTTATTGAAGATAAGAACGTAGCAAATGGTTTCATTTTCAATACAGAGAAAATACGAAGGCAGTTGAAAAATATAAAGTTGTTGGGTAAGAAAATGTGAAAGGAAACATGACTTAACTATTATAATTGGCAAAGCAATAACCCTATCTTTCTGAACACTTCACACTTCTATTTATTTTAATGATTATTAATCATATAAGAAAAATGTTATAATAATGATTCCAATATAAAGGGTAAAATTCAAGTATTACAAAAAAAAATATAAAATATTAAACTAAATGTTAAACCCTAAATATTAGATTATTTTTCGAATGTATGCGTTGCATATAAAATATTATTAACAATTGTTCAATTGTGGAGCAAAGTTTCTCAAAATTTAAATTATTCAAACTACATCTTAGATTCACACTTTATAATATATATTTAATGGATTATATATTGATTATTTATAGTAGGATCTTTTACCATAACTATTTTTATATTTCTTTCATGTGCTCCTCAGGAAGGAAATCTAAAAATATTCAGGTTAAAATTTTTTTAACGTAGATACTTTTAGAGTTTTTCTTTATATATTCCTTTATATTCTTTAATTATAAATAAAAATTTAATGTATGTAACAATTATAAAATTCTTGTAGTTCATTCTTACAAAAATTTGGTAAATGATTTCACAACTAAAAAAAAATTAGAAAATTAATATAAGAATTAATAATTCATATTATATTAAATTCCTTTACAACTATATATATATAACATTAACAATTAATATACATCAACATTTCTAATAAACATTTTAAGAACTAATATAGTTTTAACCTGAAAACTAGGATACATTAACTATAACTATATATAATCCAATTCATCGAATCTAATTTCTAAAACTTAATATCAACTTGAAAATCAGGAAAATTGTCTTCATCAAAGTATCGGGATCTGAAGTCAAAGGAGCAATGAACATATGAAGGATCAAGTGTAGAGCTTTATATTCTTTCACTTCAGATTGAACTTTATAGGTAGGAGAATCCCCTCCTAAAGTACAAGTCAAACAAACTATACACAAGGTTGTATCAGTTTAACTATGCACAATCCAATGATGATGCAAAACAACACAAGCCATAAAACAGACCAGAATATTCACGCTATGCAAAGACTTTAAGATAAAGGGCAGAATCTCATTTATTTAAGAGATATGACATCAGAAAAAATAATATTATATTTATCCTACAAGATGTACGGATGAACGCTATTGCTTATAGTAGCCACTTTGGTGAGGCGGAGGGTATGGAGATGGAATAGAATAAGGAGGCCGTGGTACAGAACCAGGTTGCTGTGCTTGTGCATTGTAGTACGGACCACGCCATCCAGGATATGCTGGTTGGCCATACTCATGGTTTGCCGGGGGCTGCTGGTGAACCTGAGGAGGTGGGTATGGGGCAGTTGATGATGGTGGAATGTGGTACGGAGGTGGAGGCTGATGATGTGTGGGACCACCGTATGGGGGAGTGGGATGATGGCCATAGGGAGGAACTGGTGGCTGCTCAACTGGTTGATAATAAGGAGTTTGTGGACGAGAATCTGTTTGTGTACTGGCTCTTTGATTTTGGCTTCCAACTGATGGGTAGTTGCTGTTAAAAGCACCTGTGCTTCTGTTATCCTGGAAACTCAGACCAGCCACTTGTCTCTGAACATCTTCAATCATTTCCCTGCACTGGATGTTCCTTGTCATTACAAAGTCGTTGCTCTGCTGCTTTACGTTTGTGATTGCATCCTATCCATCAAAGAAATTGCATATTATTGCATGTTAATATTTATTGTAAACAGTATCATCCAACCATGTTATTCAACAAATTTTAGGAGAAATTTACATTAACATTACTAATGGAAGACTGCGTGCCTACATGTATTTTTTTAAGATAAATATAAAGACAAATGGGAAATTAAAGGAGAAAAGGAATAAGTAATGACAGTGGTATGTAGAAGTTACAAATTTGAAAGGATAATAAATAAGTGGGGAAAAACCACTAGAAAGATGTCTGTGGTTTGTGGAAGTTACAGAGTTAATGAATAAATAAATAAATAAATTAACAAAAAGAAAACAAGTTAAGAGGTAAACAAGTCTCAAAAAAAGTGTATACCAAAATATGATACCCCTTTTTAAATATTAGCTCTAGAAAAATGACAACATGGAATCAATTAAAAAATCGGTAACTTCATATAGAATAGAATTAAAACTATATATAGTTTGATAAGTTCTTACCTGCAGGGTAACATAGAATTTTAAACCTTCATTAATGTTGTCCTTTATTTCTCGAAATTTTGCTATGGAAGCTTCAATCTGCTTGTAGGCTTTTTCACGTGAAGCTGAAATAAATATAAGAAACCATCAGAAGATCGACTATGATACAGGGAAGGTGCACATAAATTAGAGCATTATGCATGAAAAAAGAAAACTGAGTTTCGTGTACAATAATAACAGTTGAGAAAACTTTATGTACAGTATTAAACATAATCTCAACAGACAGCATGATGATAAGGTACAAAAAACAGATTCAATCTAGAAAACAACCAAATGGGGCCTACCTTTGTAATCTTCAAGATTGAAGATAACAGAGAACTCATCATTCTGAGCCTGTGAAAAATAGCAGACAATTATCAGAATCACATCATTAAAATTTATCACTTCATTTTCTAGTAGAACACAATCACCTATAAAGGAAGTATTCAACAACCAATGATAGGCATAATGGCAGATAATCTGTCATTTTTGCCTTCACCAGCAAGGCCCTCGCTCTCAAGAAGCATGAAAAATAAAAAAGGCTTTTAGTATTTGCTGCTAAAGTAGTTTTAGGAATTAGTTATAGTGGTAATCAAGAATATATAGTAATAGTATAGTCACCTTGAATAGCCAATGTATGGGAAAAGATAGTCCCAAAAAATAAAAAAGTAGTGGGGAATATTTCTTTTCTTAAATGCATTAGCATTAGTTCTCTTTCGATGGGTTACGGGCATACAGAGACAAATACCTGGATCTGCAGCAACAATTGTTCTTGTGCCTCGATATTTTGAGCTATTTCTTCACAAATATGGTCATATTTTGCTATCTCCTTCCTGAAGAGATCATCATAAGAACCGGTGGATGTCATCAACTTTGGTAATATATCATCCTGAAAGATATTAAAATATAAGCAAAATAGTATATGGTGTAATGTATTCATGAATGGTACTGTACTACACAGAAGGAAACATTCCCAGCAATTCTTCTCATCCACGACATTAGAAACCTAAGTGAAGAAAACAAACCCAAACCACTAATTCAACTAGCACAATAAGTAGACAGAATATACAAGTTCAGAACAGAAAAAACGTATACTTCTCTTTTTCATTCTTAATTACAGCTCAGCACATTTTCACATTACATTTAGGGAATCAAGAATTCAAATGATAGAATTGATAACAATAACGGAGGGGAATCTCACTCACATTAATCAAAGATATAAAAAATCCATATTTGAATTACTTAGTATAAGAAAAGAAGAATGAAAGAATTTATGGATGAAGAATCTTGTACCCAAGAACAAAAAGTGAAAGGTTAATGCTAAACAGTGTCCAAAAATCAAGAGGAAATTTTTATTAAAGAGTATGCTACTAATGCAATCCCACCACGGTTTCCAATACACCCCAACATGATTTCCAACAACCTAGAAAATCAATTTGTAAACTGAGGATCGAACCTCATACATTTTTCATATTTTACTCATGACCAATGAGGGACTTAGGTTTTTCCTGAGACACTCCCTCACTAACAACACTATTGAACTTGGTGAGCAAATGATAATACAGTAGGTGACCATTTTTAATAGATCTAAGATAGACTATGATACCATTTTATAATGAGTTTAAATCTAACTTGATGCAACAAAGCCGGTTTCTAAGGTGAAAGTTATTTCCAACTTATATACATTAATCTGATCATATTATATCTTTAGTTAGTGTGGGGTCTTTAGCAATATCATTTTCATATCTTAAAATATTTTAGAGTATCCTACATAATCTCTTAGGACTTTTTTTTATTTCAATTCTTTCATTATTTAATTAGGATCTTCGTAATAGGCATATTGCTAGGAGTCCCACATTAAGATAAATTATTTGATGTCTTAAGGCTTGAAATTCCCCCACCTAGTGGAATAGTATTTTGATTGGGTTCTCCGTCCTAACACATAGTATCATGTAAATAGGAATATTATGTTTATTTGTATTCATTGTATCAAGTATATGAAACAAACTCCATTGTGTACTTAGACACATGATTTCAATATCATGAAAATAGGAATATTATATCCTATGCTTATTTATTCGTATTTATCGCATCAAGTATATGAAACAAACTCCAGTATGTAGTCAGACACACCATATTGAAATCATGTAAATAGAAATATTATCTCCTATGTTTATTTGTATTTATTGTATCAAGTATATGAAACAAACTCCTTTGTGTAGTCAGACACACTATATCAAAATCATGTAAATAGGAATATTATCTCCTGTGTTTATTTGTATTTATCGCATCAAGTATATGAAACAAACTCCATTGTGTAGTCAGTCAGACACATGAATTCAATATCTCTTGCCTGCATCTATCTATCTCTCTTTCAACACTCATTTATTATATTTTCCTTTTGCACTCAATATTAACACACGAATTGTGTTTCTCCCTATCATCATCACAAAAACAAAAAATCACTCCACAAAAAAAAATGCCTCTTCCCAGAAGAAACCAAACTCCACATAAATCTAGGGATTTAATAACGAGCATAGGTATTCATGCTGTCAATACGACAGTTGGAATTTTTTATTTCTTTTTATTACATTTTAATAAATTTTGCAGCTTCATATCAACTTTATAATATGACACAAATTAATAAAATATCTTGACAAAAGTAAAAAAGCATAATCACAACTCAGTAACATCCCCAACTATTGAATGCTTTAGAATTTTAATTAACTTACCATAATGAAAATCATGACAGCCATCAATTATAATGACTTTTATCAGCGTCACACAGAACATGATTGGGATTTAGGAAAGCAACTCACGAAGTTACATTAAAAAAAGGAACAAAAATACAAACAAACTGGACTAGAGTCCCCCAGATCAGGGATGCTCATGGTTGAGTGTGTGTGCAGTTCTCATTGCAGTGGATAGAATAAGTTGAATTTAGCTCCTCAAAAGTGAGTGATTCACATTAGAGATAAAAATATGGAATCTCAACCATTGATAAGAAAATCAAGGGAGAATTTAACAAATATCTATGACTTGTTATGCATGATTATGTAATATCAATCCTGAGTTATCTCATCAAGTTAAGAATCATCTCTCTATGGTGAGATTCACTTTAGAAAGCCAAATCTAAATAGTTTAATATACTTTTGGATGTTGCACATGCATAATCGCTACCCAAAAAATACACCGCACCAAGGACATTTATTGTTGAATTCAGAAAGCGGAGAAGAACACATTACATGCAAACAATAGGAGGGAACTTCGTATATTACTTCAATACCATTGAATGTCATCAGAAAATCAATATGTTAAAGCATTAACAATGCATAAAATTACAAAGAAAGGCAAAAGCATATTTCACGTCTTCAGATAATAAGACAGGAAAAATTTAGCTTCTACGTGAAGAACTGAAAAACCTAATTATATGAATCAGGCTTCTCAGGCATACCTTTCTTTTCATCTCTTTAAGCATATCTTCAAGACCAGCCCTTTGAGCTCCTAGAGTTTCTAGTTGCCTCTGCATTAGTTAACAAAATTTCAACAAGAATCATAAAAACAATAAATGAAATATTGTAGCTGCATTTAAAATTACGTCCTGCCAAACAATTAAAATATTTACGACAATAATCTGAATGTACATTAAAATGCGTTCTATTGCTAGCTCTAAACAATACTCTTCAGTTTCACATCTCAAATTTTCCATTGGATTTCTTAACTTTAATAAAATTTCCTCGCTAAGGGTAGATACAACGAAACCATTCAGAACTTAGTTCATTGGTAAATTTAATAATCAGAGTACAGGGAGTGAAGATGAAAGGATCACTAATATAATATGAAATCTATCATAAAGTCCTGATGAAAAATTTAAAGAACATGATATTTAACTTGTATCTAAAATTCACATCTGCTATCCAGTATCCACTATCCTACACCTACTATAACAATTTAGGGTTAGCCACTAAGATTTATAACTACGCTAATGACAGTAAACAAGAGCTGCATAAATTTGGATGCAAGAAATGGTGATAGAGTTTATTTGTGAGAAGTCACAAATAATAATATAACAATAACAAGACCAAAACCAGCATACCAAGCTTTGCTTGAGAGACATCACAATGGCATCTTCATTTTGATCTAAAGACATAATCGGCCTTGCCAAGCTTGGAAGTGCAGATTCAATCTGATTAGAAGTAAACAGATCCAATGACTTAACAATGTTTGTTGATGACACTGAGAGAAACAGATAAGTCATAACAAATAGTACAACAATTTACCGGACGGGCATCAAGGATTGACATGAGTGCTGAATGTTCTCTAACTGAACGCTCAATCCTACCATCACTTTCAGCAGCTTGCTTCAAGTTACCTGCAAATCTGTTGAGCCTGTCCTGCAAGTTTTTAGTCAAGGTGCTTGACTGGGGCCTGGTCCATTTTGTGCCAAATTGACTTCTCAATTGAGAATCTTCTCTTGCTTCCTTCTGCAGCAATTCCTCAGTCTGGACAAGCAACTCTTGATTCACCCTCCTTAGGTCCTTAAGTTGCTGCAACTCTGCTTCCAAACCAGCAGGGCCCCCACTGATCTGCACAGCCTCCACGTCTTCTTTGAGACTTGCTGGAAGAGTAAAATTTCCTTCCAAAGCCAGAATGGAATCTGGCAGTTCCATTTCCTTAAGCCTAACTCGGGTTAGCTCACTAGCTTGCTGCAACTTTTCAGCCTGTGTTCTTATAACATCATCTACCATTTCAGTATACCGGGAGAGGGCCTTTGCACTGCTGTCCGGAACAAGACTCGCAAACATCTTTTCTTTGCTTGCATCCAGCACCTCATTCATCGCCAAGGGCTTCACCATAGAAAATAACTGAAGGGGTGGTAATGAACTTGGCGAAGGAACTCTCATGAGATAAACCCTATCATTCTCCTTGACAGCCCTTTCAAGGTTCCGGTTAATATTGGCTTCTAACTTGCCAATTGCATCTAGAATTTGTGCGGCAGCACCTTTAGAACTCTTCTTCGCCTCAGTCAACACATTAGCAGCACTCCGCAGTCTTGCAATCTCCTCTGCTATCTCCTCTTTATCATGCAGCTCCAATCCATACCTATAACAAGCTTCTGCATAGAACAGTGCCGCCTTCAACTGTACATGAACTATCCAGGTCTTATCAAAATGCTGGCTCAAAGGTGCAACATTCAGCGCAGCTAAAGCTTCCTCATAATACTTCCCAACCTACAAGTATAACATATCAACTACAACTCAGTTCTCATCCCAAAATCAAAACAAGTGTTACAAGATCAACAAATCAGTGATCAGAGAAATCAGACAATTAACAGCATTTGCACAAAACTTATCATATTTGTGATTCATAGTTAAAATTAAACTCGCGAGAATGTCCTAAAGCTTGATACAAACTCAGGAAACCACAGTGAGCTTCTACCATGTGACCTGGCGTGAAAGAAGATGATCACACCAGTTCAATGTGTGCCCTCTAGAAACCATTATATTGGACCTAAGAATCAAACACTAACTAGTTGTCAACCAAACGATCCACAAAAACAGTGATCAAAGTTGTTAAACAATTAACCGCATTAGCATAAAAATATATTCACAATTTACTGTCCATAATTAAAATTGTTCATGCTAAAAAATGTGCACTCGCTAGAGAGTCCCAAAGTTTGAAACGAATTGAAAAAGCCCCAGTGAGCTTCTACCATGCGTCAAAGGACTGTTCAATGAGTATGCCCGGTAAAATTCATTACACTGGGGCCAGGGATTAGACACCTAACCATGCTCAACAACCAGACAATCACAACAAATAAGTGATCAAAGTTGTCAAACAACTAGCAGCATTTTCACAAAAGATGTCATATTCACAATTCATAATTCAAATTATTCATAATAGAAAACACACTCAACGGAGAGTCCTAAAGCTCGATATGAAGTCAAAAACAAAACTCATGACTTAGCAGCGTGAAAGGATTGATCACACCTATTCAATGAGAGCCCTTGCAGAGATCATTATATTGGGCCCAAGGATCAGAGACTAGATAAACAGCCATAAACCAGATAATCTAGACCAATTTAAAGATCATTGAATGTAGTTGAAATAACAGAACTCTTGTTTGATCAAATATGGGAAACTCAATGGAATTCATAGTGGTGTCACAATTTTTTTTTAATCGTCTAAAGTTAGTCAAGAATTAAGACTTAAGACCATCCTAATGGCCCTTTGGCCATACTTAAACTAAACCAACTATTAAGAAAAGCAAAGCACTAATATGATGGCTTCTATAAATACATATTCCCCTAATACATCAAGACTCACAGCCCATGGATAAAGATAAACCGTTTCAACAATCACGACAGCAACAAAAATGAGATCGATATTGTAGCCAAGCATGTCCTATTGATGGTCCAGGAGTCCTTCAAGCATCAAACCTGAAAGAATGATTATAAGTGAAAACCTAAAACTGATTAGCAACGGACCTGTCCGGAGATCTTTGAACAGACACCGGGAGTGCTCCCTTTAGCAATGGTGTTCTCGAAGACGCACTCCTGCGCCTGCGCGAGCATGAGCTTCTCCAGCATCCCGGCACACTCAACGGACAAATCAACGGTGACGGAATTCCCAACGGAGGCCTTCATGGAGGCGTTGTCGCGGAGGAAGGCAAAGGAACCGGCAGCAGCAATGAAGGCATGCGAGGCCTGGCGGCGGCCGTCAACGGTGTTACGATCGTACGACATTCCAATCTGACTGTAAACGGCGCCCAAATTAAAGAGCACGGCGGCCTTCTCGAGGTGGATGTTCTGCTGCGAGGCCTTCTGCTTGGGCTTGAAGGCATCGAACCAGACGAAAGTGAGGGCGTTGACGTGGTCAGGGTCGGGGGATATTGGAAAGCGCGTCTCGACAAGGCAGAGAGATTTGTAGTAGGTCTGGAGGAGATCGCGACGCGCCGGAAGGGACGGATCGGTGTGACGCTCGAGGTCGGAGCGAAGTTGCTTTAGGGTTTGGAGATCATCTTCGAGGTTCTGCGCTTCGCGCTCGGAGTAGTGAAACGCCACGTAATTGCGGAGTGGGCGATACAGATCCACAGTGTTGGTCTTCTTCTCGTAGATCCCAAGCATGATGTTGGTGGAAGCGGCGGAGGATGATGGCGACACAGCCATGGGTCGAGAAGAAGATTCGAGAAAGTTTCGATCGATTACAGCGTGGTGGATAACTGAACGAAACGAATCGAAACCAAACCAAAACTACTTTTCCTCTCTCTACTTTGCTTAAGCTAATGAGCTAACTACCCCTCTTCTTCTCTGAGTGATACTGTGAGCGACCAATCAAACACAGGCCCCGTTAGAAGGTTTACAATTTCGTTGTGAAATCAGAGGCAGTACCTTTCAAAGACATTTAGTTTATTAAATTGGGTTAAATTCTTAACGCTGAAGTTTCTGCATAAAATTGGAATTTCCTCTCTTTTTTTTTCTTTCACTTCTCTGACCGGCTTCCACCTTTATCATTTGTCACATTCTTCTTCTAAAACACTTTATGACTGCAACTTTACAAATAAACATCTACACATCTTCCTGTGACTATTAAAATTTTAAATATCTTTCTAGACACGTTGCTAGATATTAGAATTTAAATTTATAATTATAATTAAATTTTTACATCATCATCATAATAGATTGATCCAAATTTATATAAATAAAAATGATTTAGTTTTTTTTAATCATCCGATCGATTTTTTTTCAACAGCAACATGATCATTAAATTGATCTACTTATCTAATATTTAATTTATCAAATACTTTTTTTAATATTAATTTATATATTATATATTACAAATTATCAATTAAAAATCTGAATGGGTAATATCCATAAACTTTGACAGAAATATGTTGTTGTGTTTTATAAATAAATCATACAATTTTACTTTTAATTCGATTAAATATAAATATGTATATATATCGTTCTTTCTAAAAGAATTAATGATTTTCTTCACATTAACAAAATCGATAAAACAAAAAATAGAAATAGCCATTAAACTAAAAAAATTTATAAGCTTCTCAATGGTTAAATTAATTAACTTAAAATGTGTGTATAACAATTGTTTATGCTTATTATTTCAATAAGATTTTAGATTATTTTTACATTTATAACTATTTTAAAAATTTGAACCAAAACATAATAAATATTAAACAGACTTTTTTTATTTTATTTAATGTAAAAAGTTCTTTTACAAAAGAAGTTAATGAAAAGCCCTATTAATATTAAAATTTACTGAATTTTGTGATCTATTAACAGACATTTATTAACTTTTTTAGATTTTATGATTTTAAAAAATATTTGTATTTTTAATACTTTTTTTATACACAATAGTAATAAAGATAACTTGTAATTTTTTTTAATTTTAAAAATTGATTGTTTTTTTTTATTATTCAAAATATCAATTTCACAGATGTTAAAAAATTAATTTCAAATTTCAAATATAAAATATAATTTAATTTAAATTTTAGAGATTACAAAATTATTTTAACCAAAAATTTAAAATTAAATTTTTGCACTATTATTTCAATTACATAAGTGATTAATTGCGTAGATAAGATAATATCTTAATCTTAAAGAAAAATATATTTTACAATTAAAAAAAATATTTTAAAAACTTATATAAATTTGAAGGATTTATATATTAACTTAATCAAAATATAAAAGTATTAGTGGTGTACACCGTATCCGCGTGGTCACCAAGCAACCGGTTTATGCGCGTGAAAGAATCCGGTCTGGTCACCGACCAGCTGGTTTATGCGCGTCCGGTCCGGTTTAAGACAAAAACTTTAATAAATGGCTTATATATCATCACAACATGTTTCTCTTCACATTATTAGACCTTTCGGGAAGGAAGGAGCAAGCAGCAAGCCCTACCCCAACCCTAACCCTAACTCTCGATCTTCATCTCTATTCTCTTCATCTGCTACTTCCTTCAGTACTAACTTTTCTCTTTCAATCTCAATTCTTTCTTGTACTAACTTTTCTCTTTCAATTTCAATTCTTTCCTCTCTATCTTGTTTTTCTTTACCATTTTCCGGTTCCTTAGTCTTCCTTTCTTTTTCTTATTTATTTTCAGTTCTCAACTCATGTTTTGATTTTAATTTATTTGATGCAGATTTATCCGTACTGTTGATACCAATACTGTTTCGGGGTAGATTGCTGCTATAGGTTTCTTCTTTCACATATAAGGTAAGAAAGGAAGGAGAATATCCAGAGAAAATTTGTTTGTATTTGAAATATTGATGTTTCGTGTATGGGGATATAAAAAAAAAAAAGAGAGGTTCTTTTGGGTGATTTATCATTTTCCAATCGTCCACTAACTTGCTATGATAGTATTGATCATGAGATGTTTATTTTTTTTTTCTTCAGTGAGTTTTTTTTTTTTTCTTGCTATGATACTATTGATCATGAGATGCTTATTTTTTTTCTTCCCTGAGTTTTTTTTTCTTCAGTGAGTTTTTTTTTCTTCCTTGGGTTTTTTTTTTTGCTTATGTTTGTCTTAATATTACGAAGGGTTTAGAAAAATGTTTTTTTTCAATGGAACCACAAAGTAGATAGAAATGTTTGTCTAGCAAGGAGGTTCCATATCTTACAGTTCTCTTTTGTCTCGCATAAGAGAGAGATGTTGTTCTGTTGCTTGATGCTATTTGACTTTTATTCTTTTTAAATTTATTGAATTTCTGGAGATGCATGAGCTTGCATTTCCAATTCATCTATCATTGTATAAGGATATATTCCTGCAAGAAGAATCATTCAATGCACATCAGTTGTACACATTTTAGGATAAATTGTCTTCTGTTATTATGCTTTTGCATTTGAGTTGGTGTGAAACAGTGTGGGTTTCCTGTACTGGGCTTTGGTGACTGCCTCTTTTGTGGCAGCCACGGTGGAAGCAGCGACCATGGCAGAATTGATGAACATGGTGGTCAAATGGCACCGACCCTGTGCCATTTGACCTGACCCAAGTCCGAATCCAGTCCCAAATCTATTAAAAATCTTAAATCCTGATCCAACCCAGGCTTAAATTTAAAATCCTGAAACCGATCCCTGACCCTGAACATTAAAAAACCTGAAAAGGCTACTGGAATATTTTTTAATCATTAGCTACCACCTATGGCCCATGCATAAACTTATCTTATGCATAAACTTATCTTATCTTCTAAACATTCAAGCACAACCCACAAACACCCGGCAATGTGACCACCCATCTCTGGTGTGTGTTCTTGGCAAGCCATCTGTTCATCTGCAAACACTCATCTTCTCACCAATTTGCCACGATTTTTTGACTGGTGTCTCTGTATCAGCTCCTCAGCCTTGCTCTTGTTTTTGTCTGACACAGCTAGCCCTCAATCAATTTTTTTCTTCCGCCATCTGCTGCAATGCCATCTACCATATTTATATGGTGGTTTTTTGAGAGGCTGCTATAATCCACCGTCTATAATACACATGTGTGGAATCCGTTTTGTTAAGGAGAAATACAGGGAGTTAGATCAATTTGGCTTTGGCTGTTGGTACTGCTATTTATGAATTCTGTAAAATATTGATGGAAATTTATGCTTTTTTAGTGAGGTTCAGTTATTGTTTGTTTGTGGTTCATTTTTCCTATGCTTGGAAAAATAATTTGTCGTAGTGTAAATGTTAAGAGTATTTGGTCTTTACTGTGTTTGAAGACTTTGTTAGTAGAAGGTTTAGTTTGAACTGTCTCCTCTCATTTTTCCAAGTCTTTTATTTCACCCATCATCACCGTCTTCACTGTAGGTAGTAGAGTGAGCAATGCCTGTCTATTAGCACTTTTCTAGTTATGATTATAGAAATCTTCAGAATATGTATCATTTTTTGTAGTAATAAAGCCTTGAACCCTTCTATCTCCATGATTATAGAAATCTTCAGGATATGTATCCTTTTTTGTAGTAAAAAGCCTTGAGCCATTCTATTCCCACTTGCTTTTGAAATTTAAATGACATTATGACTGATTTGATAGATAAATGAAGGGTCACATGTTTAATGTTCTTCTGATTAATTCTGTGGAAGACGTAATTTGTCTGTATATGTTTTGTTACCATTATTTCCTTTTTTATAGCAAGTTCTTTTTCTCTATTTTTGTTGCAATGAACAAGTTCTAAATGAATTTGCATGGATAACATATAAGAAGTGCAATGAAGCATTTTTCGTTTATTTGTCTAATCCTTTGAAGTATTCAATATAATAATTTGATTTGATTGTAGAACTAACTTTGATTTTTCTCTTCTGTGAGATGCACTTCCGGTCATCATTTAATCAAAATGCAGTTTTTGAGTTGGTTTTGGAATATAAATGGACACCAAACGATTCATCCAGCTGGTTGAGGAGAAGAAGAAGAAAATTATGGAGAGAAAGGAAGCCCCTTTGAAATGGGAGCAGAAGCTGGAAGCTGCTGCTGAAGCTAAAGAGAGAAAACTGAAGGCTGCAAAGCATAGAAAAAGATCAGGTTCTGATAATGACAGTGATTATGACAGTGATGATGAGAGTAGAAAGACAAGTAAAAGATCTCATAGGAAGCACAGGAAGCATTCTCACTATGACTCTGGTGACCATGAGAAAAAGAAAGAAAAAAGTTCAAAACGGAAAACGAAAAAATGGTCCTCAGAGTCTAGTGATTTTAGTAGTGATGACTCTGGGAGTAGCTTTGAGGAGAGGAGAAAGAAAAAGAAGCAAAGCAAGAAGCTGAGAGAACGAGGTTCAAGATCAGATTCCAGTGACTCTGAAGGTGATAGCCTAGTCCGGAGAAGAAATCATGGAAAGCATAGCAAACGCCATCGACAACCAGATTCTACTGAGTCTGACTTGTCGTGTGATCAAAGTGTTGATGCTCCCCGTAGGAAAGGCCACAGAAGGCATCATAAACATCACAAGCGATCACATAACGTGGAGCTGAGGTCGTCTGATTCTGATTATAAAAGTAATGGTCAAAGAAGCGGATCAAAGTCATCAGAAGAAAATTCTGAAGATGAAAGCAAAAGATCAATGCATAAGAAGTCTAGTCGCCATCACCATCATCACTATCACCACTACCATCAGCACAAACATAGGCATCACATGGATGATGAGAGAAATCACAGGCAACAGCACTCTCCAAAATCCAATGGAAAGCATGAGGAGGAGTTAGACAAAACTGAAACTGAAAAAACATATGGTTATCATCATGAAAGTAGAGCTATGGTTGAGAATAATGATGACCAAATTGTTTGATTATTTAGAATCTGTCCTGTTATGTTTGTCATTGTTCATTACTGGAATTGGCTGGTGACTATCGGATATTTAAATTAAGGTTAGATGAACAATTTCATTGTTTATGTCGAATGTAATATTTGACAGTTATTGACTGCTTTACCTGTGTCATTGGTGTCTGATGGCATTAATTTAATCCATATTCAGCTATTAACAGTTATAATTGATGTTACATAAAGATTACTCTTAAGGGTCTTGTAGGATTTTATTTTTCTTTGTTGGTTTTAGTCACAGTAGTGATGTATGCCGTTCAGCTGAGCATTTGTGGTACTTGTATTCAAAGCGTGTGAATACTTGCTGTGTGCAATCATTGCAGGGTCATCCATGACTTGTGAAATAACGTTTTGGGAGGTAACTTCAGTGTTTTTTTGCCCTTCACAACACCTCATTAATCCGGAAGGCATATTATATTGCTTGGAGAACCTCCATGGTATTGCTGGATGGCCTCAGTACATCGTTCGCGTGATGAAGTTTCATTTTAGGGTTTGCCATCTTTTATCTTGAAAGTTCAACTCTAAGGACCAGTAAACTTGCTTGTTGAGCGATGATTAGGGTTGGAATTTGTATGAAAGGTTCAACCCTGATTTTTTCAACAATCGTTATAATCTAATTCTTCTCACACGAACTATTAGTTAAAATTACAAACAGTTTTCTTTGTAACTTTTACCTTGAAGGTTCAAATATTAGCAGACATGTATACTAAGTCTTTAAAATTTATCATTCTCAAGAGTCATCACTAAGTCATGGAACGTGTAGGTGAAGTTGATGGAGAATTGATGAGATGATGATAAAGTGTAATTTCATCTCTCAATCCTGAATACAATGAAGTGATATTTGATTATGTTAAAGGAGTCAAACTAGCATATGTAAAATTCATTAGTTTAACAGTTGGTTCTATTCAAATTAGCTTATATGTAACAACCAAAACCCAAAATAACAGTCACGTGGTAAAAATACGTTATTCCGTCGCTAAGACAAATCTCAGTTTATGAAAAAGTTATACAACATAAGACTTTATGTTTGGAGCTATGCTAGTCTACCTTAAATGGAGACAGCTCCATCAGTGTCAACTTTAATGTCACTATATCAAATACTTGCTGCGTGATGATAAAGGCAATAATAGAACAATGTAATAGTGCAACAAATCAACCATTGGAAGTTTTGCTCAACTTTCCTAAGCCCCGTATATCTGTCCTATATTTAGACTATTCCAAAATTGTTCTTTATTGTACATTCCATGCTGAGATGCTTGATCCAGAGCAAAGGAATGAACAAATAAATATTGAGTATAATTCAAATTCAAAAATGATACAACAATGCCCAAATTCCACTTTTATCAGAAGTTCTTCAATATCTTATCAGCAGATACTCCGTCAGCAACAAGAATTGATGTCACCTCCTGCAAAAATAATATATTCAAAGTGTTATCCATTGGAACCAAGGAATAAAAAGAAAACGAGCAACGAAATATTTGACAGTCCCCATTACTTTGAAATCCCGTATGGATGGAGCAACTGATTAATGGACCTGCATTCTTTACTGTGCCCAGATATTGTTGTTAGGGTTTCTCAATTCTCATTTAACACTTTGTTTGATAGAGGGAAATAGTGGTGGGCTTCACTTGAAGCATTTCCACTCCCAAATGGTGAAAATATGCAGGGGAATGACATCTGAAAATGATTTTTTATTGTCTTTATTTATCTTACCAAACATCTTAATATTTATTATATTTTAAGTTTATTTTTCACTCACTTTTTCTCTTTCTTTCCTATGGACATGTTTGTTTAAAATTTTTTTATGGTATTTTTTTTAATAAAATAATCACTTATTATGTTTTTACCATATTTAGACAAACTTTTTTGGAAAAGCAGAAATTCCTACTTTATTTTTAGAAGTAATTTGGAGTTGTTTCTTATAAAAAACAGTTGTGGAAGAACAGAGAACTGTTTAAAAAACACGAAAATTTATATAATAATTACTTAAAATAAATCACTTTTTACCAATCATTTATTTTTTAAGCACAAACAAACAAACCCTATTTCTATTCACCTTACTTCTCCCTATATCTTTCCTTCGTACTAAACACATCTTATTGGCTAAAGATATTCTTAGCAACATTGATAACATAATAGTGTGGCCTATGGTGCTTCCATGGTAGGCCTCCTTTCACAAATTGCCTTCGGCCATACCATAGTTGTCATTTAACAACACTGATAAAAGATCTAGTAATTATATGTATTGTAGACGATAATTTTAACAATGTTGCATATCCTTTTCGCACGAGACTCTGGAGCAGCCTCTCCCTCATGCATTCGCACGTAATGATATGCTACAATAGTCCGTTCCATATATAGAAGTTATTGGTTTTCACAAAAACCAAAATCCTATTTGAATCAGTCCAGTTTAAAGGCACATAGATTGGTGACAAGGACGAATGCACTCAAATCCCATCTTTTTAAATAATGCCAGTTCGTCAACTTCTCCGACGAACCTTATCCTCTATTAGTTGCAAAACTCTTTCACTTAGCTAGAGATAATAAAAAATCAGAGGGCTGGGAAAGGAGAATGAAAACTAGTAGAATGTAATCAACATGATGCATGACTAGTGGAGACTACCTTGTCTTATCAGTGTATCATGAATTAATTTGTTTTTAGTTACCTGATTGTTTTAAACTTATATGCTATAATAAATTTAAACTTTAGTCATTTGGCTCTACCTAAGGAGGAAACATTTAATTAATTATAAGCTAACTTCTTTCTAATCAAGTGTGCTAGGAGGTTTGGTTTCCTCAAAGCAACCATTATTGTATCTTTCTCTCATTCTCTACATAGATTTCTTCCCAGAGAAATGCTAGCAAAATACTCTTTTAAAGACTGTTAAATTTATCGGAAACCACAATTTTTTTGTAAGTCTCTCTTCTTATTTTAAAAAATGTGTTGTTAGAACTCCTCTTCTTCCTATAAGATAACTAGGAAAGACAGTGGCAATTGACAAGAAGGTTGCAACAATGGAAAGTTAATAAACACACAACAAACACATGTCTCATAATTATGCAGATTGACAAGTAAAGCTTAGCTCTAATAGCGTACCTCGGCCATCTGTTTCTGCCCACAAAGTACAGCACCAGTTGCCAGTGGGTTAGATATCTGCTTAGCTTTTGAAAATGCAGCCTGTGAATGCAATCGTGTGCGCAAACAATCAGTACCTCGGAAGAAAATTATGTGAAACTTTAATCCTAAGTGCTCAAACACTTTACCTGAACATAGCCACTTTCCCCAGTCCAACTATCATCAGGTTGAGACAATACAGGAACGATCTTCACACCAGAAGATTCCCAGTCTTTAAATCTATCCTATAACATAAAACAACATTGTTATTAAAGCAAGCTCTATTTAAAAGTAGTTCAACTTTTCCTTTCATCAAGCTATAAAACAACTGAAATAACCTGATAAGCCATTCTCTGTAGGTTCCTCGCCCCATAATATAGTCTCACATCAGACCTTTTCCCAGCATCAAACCCTGACTCAATAAGAGACCGAATTGGACTGCACACAAAAAGTAATCGGTCAGATCACATCTCAAAGAGAGTACATGGAAAATCTAGGATTAAGGTTATGTTAAACTTTCCTATAAGGACTTCCAGAAGAAAAAAAACTAGAATGAACTTTCACAAAAAATCAGTGAAGAATATTTTACAAATTTCTCCATAGACTTTTAAGAAAGAAAAATAATTTTTTTTGAAATTAGAGAAATCATATGAGAAAACTTTTGCAAATTAGTTTATGCATAAAATAATTTTAAATTTTGGAGAAGAAATCCTTATGAAGAAGTTTGTTCAAACATAACCTATTACACATAACTTCCATAGAAGTTTTTTCATCTTACTTCTCCAAAAGTTGAGGTGCATAAGTTTAACGTTGAAGAAGATTAATTCATTTTACTTCTTATTTCTTCTCCTGCAATTGTTTATAGACAATTTATACGAACAGAATGCATTAATGTCAATAAATGCAATTCAAGGTTTTAAAATCTGGCACAACAGTTGCAGCTATAACATCAAGGTTTTTTATGTCTATGCTCTGCAATCAGGGGTCAAATCAATCTCATTTACTAACAAATTTCCATGATATCAAGGACCGTGAGGAAACTACAATAATTAAAAACCTTCATTTCCATGCACCATGAGATTGTAACCACATAAATTCAGTGTTCCAAGAAGGAATAAAAGAAAAGGAAACATTTCAAGAATATAAAAAAAATGGGGGTAAAACGGTAAATTGCAAACTGACCTAATTCCAGATCCAGTGGCGAAGACGATAATGGTTCCAAATTTCTCGGGCGGCTCGATCCGATCGATGTTGAATCCGTTTCCCATGACTTGGCTGAGTTCGACCACATCGCCTCTCTTCAACGCGCACAGTGCTTCCGCGGTGGACCCCGCCACGCTCTTCACGAGGAACTCGAACACCCCACGATCCGCCGCGAGCTTCGGCGGCGACGCAATGGCGAGGAAAGAGGGCTTGGGCGCGTCGGGGACTCGGAGCTGGAGGTACTGCCCGGCGAGTGTGTGGGACGCGGCGAGGTCGGGCGCGTCAGACACGTCGATGGCGATGTGGAAGAGCGACTCGGCGGCGGGCTCGACCTCGGAGAGTGGGGCGGGAGTCCAGACGGTGGTGTCCTGGCGAACGGCAGCGGAAACGGTAGCGAGACGGCGGCGGTGGGTGTGAAGGTTTAGATGGAGGCGGCGTAGGATGGACATGGAGGGGCTAACGTGCGCATGGGGGTGGAGGCTAAGCGAGGGTGCCGGTGTGATAAAGAGTGACATGGTGTTTTCTTAACGTAGTTTTGTTAAGGTGAGGTTACGTGGACGGTTCGGCGAGAGTAGGAAGAGGCGGCGGAAGGGGCGGGTAATGATAAAATGCGCCACTGGTGAATTAAGGATAATGTGAGTTCCACGTGTCATGTTTCTAGGTTGTCTTGTCCCATAGAATTGGAAGGAAGATAATACCCTGGTTGGTTACCAGTGATTGGCGCAAAATAAAATTTATCTTTTAATCTTGTAAAAATATGATTTGGGTGATTTTATTTTATTTTATTCTTAAATTTCAGTGATTTTATTTTATTAAAATAATACAAAATTATTCATAGTATAATTTTAAAATCATTATTATAAAAATTAACAAATTTATCATAAATTATAATTTAAAATTTTAAAAGTGATGAAAACTTTGTGAGGTTTTTCTGAATCATTTTTTACTTCATACCCCAACTCAAAAACTTAGCTGTTATTTACTCATCTCTTTCTTCTGTCATGAAAGAATGTCTCTGTTTCTTTGATACTTTCATTAAAGGGTCTCTGATTTACTTGGTGCAATATCAGAATGATTAAGAGGGGATATTGGAAACTGGAATTTATTTTTGTCTCTTGAGCATTGTTTGTGTGCTGTAAACCAATGCATGAATTAATTAATTTATGGGGACTCTTTCTATAACTCCCCTTCTGATAGGAAAAAGTAAAATGATAAGTGTTGGAGATAAACCACACAAGTTATACTGGTTTGGCTCATCTTCATTCTATATTCATGTGTCCTTCACTATCTACCAAGATTTCTACTAACAACAAAAATACCAGAAACATTTGATAGTTCCCCTAAGGATGAATTCAGAAATCACTAAGACAAACAAACTCTTTAACAGATGGTTTTTGTCTACTCAGATGGAATGAAGAGAGTTCAATTAAAAATGAAGAACCTTTGTTTAGCTCAAAATCAGAAGTTGATCAAGTCCTAAATCATAGAACTTCAACCCATTTTACTAGGACACCAAGGTAGCTACCATTGGTGGCTTAAACCAAACATTTTCAGCACACAGACTCATAACTGTTCCAAAATCTTATTCACAATATTAATTCAAAATTAGCCACATGCAATTGGATTTATGAACAAAATATGGATTTCAAATCCTCGAATACACACCCAAAAGAAATGAGTATGAAAGCCCCACTCTCCCTTTTTCTTAAGATTCAGTCAAGAAAGAGAAAGATGCTAAAAGTCCACTCAAAGCCCCTTTAATCACCTGGTACATACATATATGTTAATATATTACATGAAATTTGATATGCATGTTGAAGAAGATATATAGTATTAACTACTGAACGGTTCAAGTTGTTAGTGTTGTAATCTATAAAAAATTGTTAAAGAATATAATGTCAATTTATGACCTGCTAGGAATTAGAATAGTTATCTGCTTCTGCTTTCTTCACTTTCGTCATTTCATGCTTTGAAGTTGTCAAACTGAGAGCAAAATGAAGGGAAATAGTATTTCTATATTAATAGAGATTAAGGTCTTCCTCTGGAATTACTGAATGGATTTTGCTCTTTGTCTTCTTCTCCTGTGGACTGGGTCGTTAGTCGTACCTGAAAGACACCATATTTCATACTATGTTTCTTAATAGTTTATGAATTAAAAATTATGCAGTAAAGAAGAATGAAAGTTTTATATGTACACTATGGGAAGAAAAAACAAAAAAAGAACGAATTAGATAGTAGATATATACATTCACACTGCAAAGAGCTGGGAAATGGAAAGAATGAAGGTGTTGTGGTTTGTAATACACTTTGGCTTTTTGGTTCTCCTCTTCCTCCAAACCACTCTGTTCAGGTATAATCATATCAATATCTCTGTCATTTCTTTCTACTTTTCTTTGTATTACGTTATATACATATCTTTATATTACAAACACCTATTTAGCATCTATTTTTATCTCTATTTGATACTCATTAACAATTGTTACGCCAACGTGATAAGTAATGTATTTATTATGTGTTAAAAGGAATGGGTGGTTTGGAGAATCACCACCCGACCCTTTAGGACGGTGGAACAACGAGCCGCGAGAACCCATTCAACCACCACCTACCGGTCCACATCAACATCCATAAACTTCCATCTACAATCTCATGTTCTGCAGTTAAATGATTCATAGATATTAGATGTATCATCATGCATGTAATAATAATATGGTAGATCTATATATTCAGAAAATCATATTTATATGTTTTCCTTATTTATCAGCATTTTATTCATTTCCCCTTTCCAGGAATCTGCAGAATATGTGAAAGAATATTGTATCACTGTCAGCATAATAAGAATTAAGAGCTTGAATCTGAGATGATTTTTCTGCAATATTTTTGTGTGTATATATATATATATATATATATGCTGTTTTATCTCTTGGTTAAGTTGAGATAAATCAATGAATAAAAGAGGAGTTTTTCGATTTTCCAAAAAAACTAGAAAATGTGGAAAAACATACCGATGTTTGTGGAATTATTAATCATGTCAAATCTTCATATAATTATAAGTTGTGTGGATTAACTTTTAAATTTTATCTATTTATTTTTGTAATTTTTTAGTTTAACACAATAAAAAAAATCTAAAAACAAATTAGTTCTTCATGTGTCACTAAAAATGTATATAAATATGATTAAATATTTAACCATAAATGTATGTAAATAGAAGTCTCATACCATAACAAATACCAAGAAAACTACGAGACTTTATATTAAAAATTAAATTTCAAAACGAATAAAAAATCAAGATGATAGAAACCATAGTTACACACAAATTTGCATCGATAATTATGATTTCCCTTATCCATACCAAACAAACAATACCACAAGTAGACAAAAGTTGAATTTATTAAAATATAAAACATAAAATAAAATAATAAGAAAAACTCTTCAGAATTTTGCTCATAAAAGTATCCCTTGACGATTTGATTGTTTTAAGTTCTAACAAATCTTATTATATTTAAAATATTATTGTGATAATTATATTATATTAAAATTAAAATTAAATTAAATTAAATTATTGTATTTAGTTTGTTGTTGAAACAACATTAATAATTTATTATGAGTTTTAAAAACATTTTTATATCAAAATTATGTCATATATTTACACCAAAGTTGATAATATTATCTAATAAAAATAATTATTATATTAAAAATGAAGAGACGAAGAACAAATGTAATTAATTATCCGATTTGTTAAGTTTGAAATTTTCCTATTTTATTTCCTTAATAAATTGACCCGGTAGTTTAAGCTCTCCCTCAGCATTGCCTGAAAAACCAATAATAAAAAAAAGTACGTAACTTGTTAGAAAAAAATATAAAAAGAGAATTGAAGTGTATGAATGTAATTGTTGAAGAACTGCTGCACAAAACAACTAATAAAAGTGGTGCATTGCTGGAGCAAGAAAATAATATTTAAGCTGTGATCATTAGACAATAGTAAGAAATTTGACTTTTAAACAAGAAAATGCTCAGTTAAATCTTATATAATTTTGATGATTATCAGCACTAAGTGCAGCACCCTCTATAAAACTTCACAAGTGAAACACCAAATATTCAAACATCTATCAGAGAAGACATTTGATGGTAGACATTTTACTGCACAGGGCTGGGAAATGGAAAGAATGAAGCTGTTCTTGTTTGTAGCACGCTTTTGCTGTTTGGTTCTCATCTTCCTCCAAATCACTCGAGTCAGGTACATGGATGTAATTAGAGTGATTAACCAAGAAAGTGCATAATAAACATTTTATGTAAACACATATACTAGAGTTGCATATCATGTTAAAGTCTCTTGTAAAAGTTGAGTAGTTAGTTCATAATGTATGTTTGATGTGCGCAGTGCAGTCCCCAGTGGACGTTTGGGTGACCAGCCCCAACCCAATTCCCAGCCATCACCTCAAGGTGGTCCACTGCAACATCCATAACAGGATCTTGGAGCTTAAACAAGAAAATCTGTGTTATGCAAGAAAATATCAGTTTCTTTAATAATTTCATGGTCAATATATAGTTTTAGCAAAGTAGGTCAGTTCCATAACAGGGTCTGTCTCTGATTTCCTTGATGCCATCTGAATGATCAAAGCTGATAGATAACATGGACAATGGCAAATTATTCTTGAGTCTTGTTTGTGTGAAGGAAATCAATATGTTGGTTAGCCAAGATTGCTCAAATCATGTCATATCTTCAGGGTGTATCTATACAAAAGATATATAATTATATGAAATTGATGATTTTACTTTGATATATATAATATTATATATTTTTCTTGTGCTCAAAAGAAATTCGCAACAGGTTTTCCTGAGGATTTGATTGTTCTGTCATGCGATGCGATGACAGACTGTTTTGGTTTACAAAATAATGAAGGATATGTATCCTCTTGACTTCAGTTTTGTTGTAGAGGGATCCACGTACTTTTATAGGACCTACAAAATTGATGCAAAATTATTTTGTCTTATATCACCCATAACAAGATTCCTCTAATTAGTAAGTATATATTTAGTTTACCAAAAAAAATTTTAATGAACTTGATTTTAATGTGATTAATATATAAATACACCTTGTTAAATGACCATTTTAGCCACCAATGCTTCTCAAATGATCGCTCGAACTTGAGGTCAAAATTCAATAAGAATCAAAACCTTAATATTTACCAATATTTTAATTTGTCACTAAAACTTCACCTAACTATTTTTCTAAGTGGAGTATCCATGATCACTAATTTACCGTTTAAATATTACAAATATAGAAATTTTATCTCTATGTACGAATATTCTTATATTTAGGTGAGATAAGAAGAAAAAAAAAAGTGAAATAAACTGTGATCTTATGAACCACGACGGAGAAAGATGTTAGAAAATTTGGTGTACCAAATCAGCATTAGAATTAAAAAGACTATAAAGTTCTAATTATTTTAAAGTTGAGCTCAAATTAATATATATATATATATATTAAAAAAATTTATTTATTTTAAAAATAATTAAAATAGATTTTTTTTATTATTTATTTTTTTATAATTTAATGCTATAAAATTATAGCTTGTCTTGTTTGATAAAGATTAAAAATAAATCTCTAACTTTTAATTTTAAAATAAATAGATCTTTCTATAAAAATAAATGAGAACTACCTTGATAATTTTTTTCACCCAAATATGATAAAATTTTATCATATTAATTTCTCCGAAAAAATTATTTTAGTTAGTTTTAATTTATGAGAGAAGTTTATTTTAATTTTCTAAAAAGTGTTTATAAAATATTATCTAGAGATAGACTTAGTATATTTTTATTTTCATTCACCATTAAAAACGAATTGTCACAATCCAATTTATGACATACTTCTTGTTGAATATTGGAGGAAATAATATTTTGTTACTATTGCATTGAGTTTCTATATATGAATTATTTTATTTGTGGTGACATTATTTGTCACTATTCCTTTACTCGTTCAGCAAACAATGTTGAGGCAATTTACTCACATTTCAATACTAATATAGTTTGATAAAAGAATAGATATTTTTGTTTATAGACGTTGACTTTATCCTCGAATAATAGATATTCTTGTACCATAGAGCAGAAATCACCATTACATTTTTGTTTGACTTTTGATGACACTGAACCAGCCAGTCCAGTTGATAAAATTGATGCCACGTTAGGTGATAAAGAATTATATTAGTCTAAGAAAAAAAAAGTTGAGATATAATTATAACTAGGGATAAATTGGAGTCTTTGAATATTCGAAATTAAAAATATTTTAAAAAATTGATCTGACTTCTCTTCTGCATTTCTTTTGTCCATCTTATACAAATAATACTATTTTTATTAAAATATTTAAATGCAAAACGAAAAAATTCAGAAAGAAATCAAATTCGAATTATATCTAGGGCGTTGGTTCCATATATATCTCAGATTCAAATTATCACCTATACAATCCACCATTAAGAAACAACCCAATTAATGAATGGGATGGAAAATAAACAAGTTTTGCAGAATGCATGCATGGTCTCTAGGAAAGGACAAGCTTAGTACCACTGACCTTATTAACACCAGCATGGTGGAGATTGTACTATGATCTTTACACACAAAAGGATACGATTTTAACTATTGGTGGTAAAGGGTTTGGATATTTTTGCATAATCTTGATGGCAACTATCACCAACTGACAAGGACTAATTCCTCCGCCTCCTATATCTGTCTGGAGAACGAGATCCTCCTCACCGGTCCCTTGAAGAACGATCTCTTTCCACCTGCCGTCGCTTAGATGAGTAACTACGAGGTTGTCTCCATGATTCTGCATATGTTTATCACTACAAGTCAATCACTAATAGCACAATGTCAACATTGTTTTGATTCAAAATTAGTAATGTAGAAAGGAGAATCGATCCAAAAAGGTTCAGGCCATAAAGCGGATAAAATTGACAATAGAACATGGTAGTGGTGGTTTAATGGTTTAAAGCTTGAACTACAAATGCAATACGCTATCTTTTTATAAAAGAAGAATAGGATTTTTTTAGATCAAATCAAGTGTGAAGGCATTAGATTATAGTAGAATTGTAAAAGTCCAGGAAAGATGATCCTCCAAGTTACCAAGCTCCTTTCTTGTACCCCTGTACTTGCCAGGAGTTGGATTCCGGCTGCCAGGAGTTGGATTCTGGCTGCCAGGAGCTGGATTCCGGCTGCCAGGAGCTGGATTCCGAGTTGGATTCCAGTTGCCAGGAGTTGGATTCCAGTTGCCAGGAGTTGGATTCCAGTTTCCAGGAGTTGGATTCCAGTTTCCAGGAGTTGGATTCCAGTTTCCAGGAGTTGGATTCCGGTTGCCAGGAGTTGGATTCCGGTTGCCAGGAGTTGGATTCCAGTTGCCAGGAGTTGGATTCCAGTTGCCAGGAGTTGGATTCCGGTTGCCAGGAGTTGGATTCCGGTTGCCAGGAGTTGGATTCCGGTTGCCAGGAGTTGGATTCCGGTTGCCAGGAGTTGGATTCCGGCTGCCAGGAGTTGGATTCCAGCCACGACTTCTCTTTGCCTGCAAAGATGCAATTAAGATGATGACAGGTAAGACATTTGGAACATACTGATACAAGATTACAATATAGTAATAATATACTGGTTGAAGCATTTGGTAGTTCAATAAATCAACTTCACACTACCACAGGAACAGTAGCAAGGGCAGTTTACTATTTGGAGGCTTAACGCGTAACCAATAAGCCATTACTGTAATGTCATTTGCAGGCAAAAAACAGAAATATTTCAACTCCATTATTTTAATTAAAACACATGTTTTACTTCGATCATTTTGTGTTTTATTAAACTAGTTAGCAAGATAAAACCAACACGGTCACGTACTATGATTATAAATATCAAAAGAAAAATTAAAATATAAACATGTCTGTTACTGCAAGTCTGCTACTATAACAAGGAAACGAATAAAGGGCAACACCCTTCTGTCAAATACTCGAATTTAAATTGATGAAATTAGCTACTGATGCAGATCTCATGTCATGAAGGGATAGGCTCAATTGTTTAGAGCATAGATCGTGAATTCGAAAAAGCTACAGAGAAAAGATGTGCAGCCAAAACTTATCAGGAAATGTTTTTCAGAAAGTAGAAGTTTCGGTGGGGGAGCGAGAGTCTAGAAAGGGAAAGAGTAATAGGAAAAAGTTGTACAAAAATAATTTGGTTAGACTCATTCTGAAACCAGTAGTGCTAAATATTACCAAGTCGACCATTATCACTCGACCAAAACAAACAGTACGATGCAAATGGATGATACTGCGCATAGCATCATTATTAGTTTCCATAGTAACAAAAGCAAATCCACTAGAATTATTGGTATGATGACGTTTTACCAAGAAGCAGTCGACAACCTGAAAAGCAAAAGCGATAATTTAATCGATATTGTACATAGACTTTGCCATAAGTAACAAGGACATCTTAAAACACTAGAGATACACATAATCTGATATGGTATACACAGAGTGTAAAGTGCGGTTCAAAAATAGGGGCATGTCACTCATAAGAATACTCTGATATCAATCATTAAAACTTACAAATTAATCCATGAAATTTAAGTCAAGGTCACAACAGGACATGTACGGTTACACAGATAAAATGAATAGCCACATTTTGATTTGTTGCCACTTGAAACGAGTGAAAATTACATTTAAGCATTCCCTAGTCCAAAAGCATCATTTAAAATCAAGCCAAACGTTAGAAATTAATATTTCTATTCTTACACACTATGCAGACAAATATTTAACTTTAGGCCCAATTGATATAAGGTTATCTATAACCACTAATGAAAAAATAAATAAGCTTATATGGTGAAACGAAAAATAACTTACGTAAAAATTAAAATCAATCTTTTGAAGAACTTAAAATCATTTAGTTAATTTAAAAGATTAATTTTAACTTATGTATAAATTAATTTTAATATTTATTTTTTCTTTTATAAATGCTTAGGAGAAATTAATCGAAAGAGAACCTCTACAACCATAGTTTGTTAAATGCATGCGGGGAGAAGACTGAATGCGGTACACATCATCAAATCAAATAATGATAAATAAAGTATGCAATTGCAATCAACACTACCGTCACAAATTCAAACATACCTTTCCGTAATAACTGAAAAGCTGCAGAAGATCAATTTCAGTTACCCATTTGGGCAAGTATTTAACGAACAAAGTATTTCCAGTATTCATCGCATCAACAGAATCTTGACTGATGGAAGGAACAAACTTACCATCACTATAAAGAACATGTTTGGATTTGCTAAGTTATCGTATTACAACTTATCTTTCATGTGTGTGCATGTCTAATATAGGGTAACAGATTCATGAGAAAAAGTGAGTTTCTGGAAAAGCTGCACCTGGAATGACGTCCCGATGAACTTGAACTTGATCTTGATCCTCGGCCACAACCAGTGAACCGGAGCTGGGAAAAGAAAAAATGATGAATCATTTAAACAAGATTTTAAGTAAGATTTAAGCAAGATTTTTTTCTGAATTGAACCTTGGTGAAAAAAAGTACATGCAGAAGGTTGCTAAATGGAAGAAGAAACGTTACTAACTTTGCAGTTCTTGCAGAGGACATCACATCTACATTGAGAAAATAAGAGAAATCTTCATATTCATTCGAACCAGAAGATGAGTAGAGTAAGCACACAATTGAAAGCAAAAAATGCAACGAAAGGGTTGGTGAGGTATTAAAACCTCGAAAACTGAAGAGAAAGTGTGAACTCCGCGAGACGGTTGCAGAGGGATTTCCTCACCTTTTCTTTTTGTCCCGAATTATGCCCGCTTACGTCTAAATATCCGGCTAATACTAATTTTTTTTAATTTATTAAATTTAATATCATAAATGATACTAATTTGTATTTCTTAATCATAAGTTGAGGTGATATTAAACGCAAATATCATATCATAATAAATTTTAGTTTTAAAGTATTATTACTTATAAATCATTTTATATATAATTTTTTAAATATTTAATTATGATTTAACCTTTTATATTCATATAATCTTTGTACTTTACTTTTTATATTTAACTTTTATTAAGGATGTAATAGAAAAAAATTCAAATCATTTTTACATCAAAATTTTATATTTTTTTTTTATTTTTAAATTAATTTTATTTTTTTAAGATGGATTTATTTTTATTTTTAAAATTAAAATATAATTATAATAAATAAATTAAGTTAAAAAATATATTAAATACAAAATTAATATAAATATAATTATTATTAAATATTATATAATATTTATTAATTAACGAATAATCTTATTAAAAAATAACAAACGCAAAATAATAATATTATACGAAAAAATATTGTATGAAAAAAAAATGTAAATTATTATTAGTAATAGTTGAAAGATTCACCGTTGTTATTCTTTGTTTAAATTCAATTTTTTTTTTCATTAACATTAGTAAAAATATAAAAAATTATAGTAGAAAAAATTATTTTTTTAAAATATAATTATATTTTAATAAAATATTACTACTAAATTTAGTTTAAATTGATTTTAAAATCATAAATTTTAGAAAAAAAATAATTCAAATATTTTCATTTTTAATTTGATTAATTTTTTATTATTTTTTTAAATAGTTAAATTTTGAATATTTCTAATTTTTATATAAACAAAATATTTATGAAGTAATGTTAATATGGTTTTAAGGAAACTTTGTTGAAGTTTTATGTTTTTCATTTTATTTTTTAGAGAATAAATTATATTGACATGCTGAGAAGTATTTTTCAAACTGCAGTTACACTCTAAATAAAAAAATTACAGCTATTCTATACATGAAATCTGTGATTAAAACTTAGTTGTCAAGTAATTAGTATTATTTTCTTAACAATAACAATATAGACAAAAATACAGAAAAAAATATACCATGAATAAAATAAATGTACAAATATAAGAAACAATAATTATCAGTAGAATGAGGTGTGAGCCTTGAGCCTGCAACTTCTCGTCGCCGTTTCCGAGACGAGACTCCGTGAGAAGAAAACAAATAATATAAATGAATATCAATACACATCCAAATGTCAATTTCCGTCATTATTTAAAACAAATTACTTAGTAGTTGATTTCTTAAAAGAACAATAAAAATCAATAGAAACTCTACTTAATAATAAATTATTAATATTACAGAAAAAGATCTCATTCTAGAAAGGATTTTAAAAGGATAAGTAATTTTACTCTTTAATATTAAAAAAATGTTGAATTAAAAAAAGTATAAAAATGAAAAGTAAGAATTTTGAAGTTGATTAAAGAATTAAAAGAAAAGAGAGATTTCAAAATCCAAGTTCACCTCATTTAACTGCGCACGGAACAGATGGAAGAGTTGCAAAGTTTTAACATTGATGCATCCAACGTTCTCAACCAGAAAGTAAAAATATACATCCTCTTGCCCTTTCCCCTTATTAAATAACACAACTTAAAAGAAGGGGGGCAGTTGGTCACTGACCTTTGACCTTAGTTCTTCTCACAGTGGCAGCATTAAAATGAAGGAAATAACCTGACACATTTCATACCCAAAAAATGGAAAATTTTGTCGTTTGGCATTGCCAAGAGTTCCTAAATTATTAAATTTAGCAATTACAAAAAAAAGGACTAAAATGATAGCAGGGCTGTGTAAGTGATTAAGACGCTGCTGACTCCTTAGCAATTTTGTCGGCCTTAGCAATGACCTCTTCAATACCACCAACCATGTAAAACGATTGCTCTGGGAGGTCATCGTACTTGCCATCCAACACACCCTGTCAGATACAGAATAACAAAGGAATCATTAACCATCTATTAAACAAAGTAAACACAAATAAAAAGCTTGTGCATTGAAGTATAACAACTTCACCGTTAATATTAACTGCAACAAGAAGGGAAACAAAACTTAACAAGACCATGGTATGGAACCAATGATGCTGTGCAAGTAAAAGTCAAATGAAACGGTAGAGGTAGGCTCAAAGCCAAAGCTATTGAAAACAAAGTCCTAACCTAAATAAGGGTAAAAATGAAATACGAACAGCTCAAATAAAATGATGCGTGTAGATAATATAGCTGAGTGCATGAACTCGCACCTTTAAAGTACATTTTTGTAGTCAACAAATGCAATTCAAAATTCAGAAAAAAAAAACGAGGGCGGGGGGTAAATGATCACTCAAATTATTTTCCAGCATTAACATATTCATGAAACAAATAAAAAGGGTGCTAATACGATTTAGAAAATAAAGGGTGCTAATAAGATTTAGATTGTAACCAAAGCTTTGATCAACTGATGGATTAAATCAGATTAAATGAAAAAAAAAAATACCTGGAAGCTGGTAATGTTCTCCTTCAATTCAACATATTTTCCTGGGGCACCGGTGAAGACTTCAGCAACATGGAAAGGCTGGCTTAAGAATCGCTGAATCTTGCGGGCACGGGCAACAGTCAATTTATCATCTTCACTGAGTTCATCCATTCCCAAAATAGCAATAATATCTTGAAGATTCTTGTAGTTCTGAAGAACCTTTTGAACACCACGAGCAGTTTCGTAGTGATCCGCACCCAAAATAAGGGGGGAAAGCATACGAGATGTAGAATCCAAGGGGTCAACAGCAGGATAGATACCAAGCTCGGATATCTATTCAATATCATCAAAATCAAATTATTTAGCTAATGATAACAGAAACATCAATGCATCAACTACTTCAACTAATGCAATGACATCAGACCTGTCGTGACAACACTGTTGTGGCATCCAAGTGAGCAAAAGTTGTAGCTGGAGCAGGATCTGTCAAGTCATCAGCAGGCACATAGATAGCTTGGACAGAGGTAATGGAACCCTTTTTGGTTGTTGTAATACGCTCCTGAAGACCTCCAAGATCCGTAGAAAGGGTTGGTTGGTAACCGACAGCAGATGGGATACGACCAAGCAAAGCAGACACTTCTGAGTTAGCCTGCATGATACATCATTATGTAAAACGAACAGTAATAACACATGCAATATCCACAAGACAAAAAGATTATATTCAAAAAGTTGACCAAAGGACACATACTTGGGTAAAACGGAAGATGTTGTCTACAAAAAGAAGCACATCTTGCCCTTCAGCATCACGGAAGTGTTCAGCCACAGTAAGCCCAGTAAGACCAACACGAGCACGAGCACCAGGGGGCTCATTCATTTGACCGTACACAAGAGCACATTTGCTTTCACTCTATTACAATGATTCAACCATAGTTGACAAATTAGTAAAATACTCAAGTGGAAGTATTATGGAGGCTGCTGAAAGGGTCAAAGTGAGAATTCCACTCACCTGCTTTTCACCCAGCTTGATGACACCACTCTCAATCATTTCCCTGTACAAGTCATTACCCTCACGGGTTCGTTCTCCAACACCAGCAAACACAGAGAAACCACCTAATCAATGGAATCAGTCAGCATTCAGGATAACAAGGTAAAAGAAAATGTTACAAAGAGTGAATTAGAAACACACCATGAGCTTTTGCAACATTGTTAATAAGTTCCATAATAAGCACAGTTTTTCCTACACCAGCACCACCAAACAACCCAATCTTTCCTCCTCTTTGATATGGTGCGAGAAGGTCAACAACCTGCAAAAAAGAAAATTCAGGCAAAAATCAGTACCCAGTCATATGACACAGGGAAACATATGACCATAACAATGAAATATAAGGGATAATATGAAAGAAATAAATGAATAAACAAAAATTAAAAAAAAAAAAAAAAGAGAGAAAGATTACCTTGATTCCAGTAACTAGAATCTCCTGCTCAGTTGCTTGCTCAACAAAAGAAGGAGCTTCTCTATGAATAGGCAAATAATGCTCGGTAGCTGAGGAAATTCACAATATTTACTATCAGTAAAAACATTTCATGGTAATGACAGAGAAAGCTCTTATCTACTAATTAATATAAAAGATGAAAAGGGTTTATGGGTTATTACTCAGGTCGCCTTTCTGATCAATAGGTTCACCAATGACATTGATGATACGGCCAAGGGTAGCCCTACCAACAGGAACCTAAACGCAATGCATACAGTATATTAGAAATAAAGGAAGTGACCAAGCAATATAGAATAAAATGTCAAGGAGCTAAAATAGTGTGTGCAAAATGTAAATCTACACAGTTCACCACAAAAACAACTCAAGACTACAATAAGGAGATTGGACTAATAGAACAAAATCGAGAGTGCTCATAGATTGATATATATAATAATAAAAGCAGTATCTTCGTAAAGATCATGGATGCTGGATCAAATATCATGAAATTTAAAATTCCCGGATCAAATATTGATCCATAAGAAGTTAGCTCCAATGTACAAGTAACACAACCATGTAATCGATTAATAGACTACTAAATTCAGCGCATCAATTTAATTATCTGTCTAAAATGCAATTCATACTATTAATCGATAAAAAGAGAAAACGGGGTTCTTTCAACCATAAAGCAGTGGCATACTCGCGTACATCATCGTGTTAAATAAACCCCAAATAAAACATCAAATCAAATTAAGAAAAAAAATAATAATCTACTCGAACAATTAGTTAATTTCAAAAGTAAGTGATTGTTTTCAGATCCAGGACATTAAACCTACGGCCTCAATGAAAAAAAAAATGAATATTTCATTCCATAGACATACAAAAAGGTTAAGATTTCACAGAATCCTCAATTCGGGCACTAGATCAAAATTGAACTCATAACAAAATTAACAGAATATATAAGCGATAAAAGATTCAATATTTACAGTGATGGGAGAGCCAGTATTGAGGACGCGCCACCCTCTGACGACCCCTTCGGTGGCATCCATAGCAATGGTTCGAACAACGCCCTCACCCAAATGCTGAGCGACCTCCAACACGAGCCTGGAGGAGTGATCCAGAACCTCGAGCGCGGTCAGGATCGGAGGCAAACCCTCGTCAAATCTGACATCAACGACGGCACCTATGACCTGGCAAACCTGCCCGATCGCGCCCTTTCCGGTGTGCTCGTCAGTGATTTTCCCACCGCCGCCAACCTCCTTCTTCGCCGGAGGGGCGGACGGAGGAGCGGTAGCAGCAGCAGCCGCGGTGGCGTACTCCGCGACGCGGTTGAGCAAGAATCCGTGCGGCGAGGCACG
This sequence comes from Macrotyloma uniflorum, assembly GCA_016859785.1. Taxonomy (NCBI): domain Eukaryota; kingdom Viridiplantae; phylum Streptophyta; class Magnoliopsida; order Fabales; family Fabaceae; genus Macrotyloma; species Macrotyloma uniflorum. The sequence continues at coordinate 1,752,702 of BDMB01000018.1, forward strand.
GTTGGAGGAAGTGAGCCTCGATGTCGATGCAGCAATTGAGGGTTTGGATTGGGATCTGCGGAGGGAAGATCGAAGCAGAGACGAAACGAGTCTGCGTGAAGCCATCTTCGGAGAGAGAGAGAGGGAGAGAGGGGGTGAGAGAGAGAAGAGGGCTAGGGTTTGTGGAGTGAGGGAGTGACACTATATGCACATCTTGAGGCCCTGTTGTGCCTTAATTTATCAATCTTACTTTTTCGCCCCGATACTTTTGGATTTTGTATTTTTAGCCCCTCGTTTGTTTTCCTGTTTTTGGTGCACACGTGGACGACGTCGTTCTGAGTTTGTGGAACGGCTTTGTATTCCTCTTGCGATTCTGTCGTTTAAGGCTTTTGACTCGACAAGGTTTTGCGTTCAGTGGGTGACGTGGCACCATTCCCAGTTCTACTTTATTTTTCTTTTTCTTCGCTTTCTTATCTCCATGCAATTGGGCGAAAAATTCTCTAAATTTTTAAATTTTTTAAATATTTGAAAACTATTTTATTTGTTTTATCAAATATTTTACTTAGATATGTTGTAAAAATATATTTATATATATCATTTTGAAATTATATTTTTGTAATAATAATAATAGAATGAAATCTCGACATTGTTGATATAAAGTGAGAAATTCCTAAAACAATATAATGACTTATAATTAAAAAAAATAAATAAAGTAAGTCTGATATTTCATTTTTGAAGTTTATTAAACTCCAATTTTTGGAATTTATTTTTTTTAAATCCGTTATGTTTTATTATCAACATGAATGTGGGTGATTAGATTATTGTATAAAATAATATAAGAAATACATTTTTTGTGTTGTGATCTAAAAAGTTTAATAGTTATAACATAATAATTATTGTTAAATCAATTTTTAATAATCAGTTATTGTTATAATTTATAATTTAAACTTTATAAAACATAACTTTTACATATTATTATTGACTTTTATTTATTATCATTATAAATAAACAGATGTAAGAAAATATTTAAGAGAAGTTAATGTTAATATGAAATTACTTTAAGCAGATCTAGTTGCTAATCTATTAGATATTATGACTACAAATTTATCAATATTTTTTATTAAAAAAATAAAATAACTAACATTTAAATATTTTTTTTAGTTTATCAATTTAATATAATTATTTTCTTATTTTCTTATTTTTTAAAACAAATACAACATACATTAATCATCTAAAAATACAAATATTTTTTTATTTTTTTATTTTTTTATTTTTTTGAAAATTTGCATAATTTTTTCCTAAATAAAGGTATATGTTCCTTTATATAGATCCCAACTAACCAAGAAGATGATTAGCATATTTTCCTACTTATTATAAAAAAACTATTATTTAATGGAAATAAAAATGTTGTTTTATTTATTGTTTATGTTTTTTAAAATTATTTCTTTGGTTAGGTATCATACTAATATTGAGATATTTTTATCCAAAACGTTTTTATCAATAAATAATAATCATAGGACTATTTTTTATTTAAAATTTTAATATTAAAAATTTATATTTTTTATTTATATGTTTTTTTTTATCAATAATTTTAATTCATTTTAAATTTTAAAACTTTTATTATTATTATTATTAAAATAAAAGACAAAAAATATAAATCAATGTGCTAACTTAGCCAAGATAGGTTTTTTTCTTTTCTTTTCTTGTTACTAGAAAAATAAAAATTTTGTATCTGCTCACAACCATAGGAATAAAACTCAATGTTTTATTTATTTAATTATTATTTTAATTTAATTCAATTATTTTTTCCCCTTAAATTATATCTTTCACTTTTTAAAAATACAATCATTTATTTTAAAATCTAATCAAATCTCTCTGTTTTTAAGAATGTAAAATATGACTAATTTATATATAGAAATTAATGAGAATAGTTTTATAAATTATCACTATATTAACTACAAAAATATATTATTTATAAATTTAAATCATCAATATTTAATTATTAACAAAAACAGTTACGTTATTAAAAAATTAAAATTAAAAAACTTGACCGATACTTTTAACAACAAAATTAATCTGAATAAAATAAATAAATGAATAAATAGAAAGAGTAAACTCAATTTCGAAACTGTAATTTATTTTCTGTTGTTCGAATTCGATCTACTCATTGCTGCAGTTCAGTTGATTTGGTCTTTTATTCGTTTCAACTTAATAATATGAATTTTTTCATAAATTAAAATTAATTTATATATAATTTACTTTTAAAAAATAATATTATATAGTTTTTAAAATTTAATATTTTTAATTTTTAAATAAGCTATATTTATTTATAGAGAATTTTATTCATTTTTTTCACTTTTAAAACATACTACTCTAGAAATAATATCCAAGTACCAAAAAAAGAAAAATGTTCGTGAAGTAAAAGTGTTTTTTTTTTTTTTGGTCTGTTGGGCTGATTGCATTTTTTTCTCGTTCCAGCCCAAACCAACATTGCCACAAATTTTGTGGGTGGCCCAATGCAACTGCACTCAGAAGATGCTCCATAGACACACTTAGTTTGCATCCAATCCAATGGAGGAGAGAGAAATAGCATTGGTTTCCATGGATATAGTGAAGGAAGCGACGAAGAATCAATGGGGATGGGGACCACATGCATTTTCCATCCCAATTTCCCTAATCCATTTTTTCTTTCAATTCTTGCTTGTTATTCGTCAATTGACTTGGAATCTAGGTTCGCTGCACACAGGGAGGACGCCGAAGTTCAGGTTGCAGTTTGCTCATAATCATACCTTCATGGCTTCATTTTCAATAACTTGTATTTTATTCAGATTAACTTTTATGGAAGATATTTTTACAGTTATTTAATTAGATATCATAATGAAAATAACCCTTTACATAACTATTGCAAAAAAAAAATCTTACCAATATAATAATTATAGATTGAAGTTAAATTAGTTAATGGTTTAATTTTCATGAATTGCTCATGTAATTTTTTTTATAATGACTACCTACTATGAGACATCTTAGATATAAATTCTAAAGTTGTTTTTTATATTTTACTACTGTCAAACAAGCAGTTACCAAACTGATTGGTTGGTAATTATCATGTTTTTTTTGTACGCAGCCTTGACTAAAGAGGAAAAGAATGGCATATAGTGTGTGATTGATTGAGGGGCAAACGCAAAGGTCTTCATATCAACTAAAATCTTGGAGGTAACTAGTACGAGAGAACAACATGGAAGAGAATTTGTTAGCAAAAAGTAAGAAGCAGAAAGTTACATGGGATGGTTTTGGAGAAGAAATGAAAAGGATCTTTCGGATAGCAGGACCTATGGTGATTGTAACTGTTTCCCAGTATTTGTTGCAGGTTGTGTCACTCATGATGGTTGGTCACCTCACTGATAAGCTCTATCTCTCCAGTGCCGCCCTAGCCATCTCTCTTGCCACGGTTACTGGTTTCAGTCTTCTTGTATTAATCTAAACTCATCTATGTGCTTGTCTTGTTTCACTCTTCACATTTATAAGCTTTCGTTAACAGTTAACATCAATCTACCCCACGACCATAATGGTCAAGACAACAACCACATAAATATGCAATTTTGTACATATTCCTAATGCCAAGCTTACTTTTATGATCTAATTAGATCTATAATATTACATTATTTATGAAGTACAAGTTCATCATGCTAAAATGTATTAATAAAGCACTGAATTGACTCCAATGAAATCATCTAACTTAGTGCAATCTCGATTTGCACATGCTAACAGATGGGAATGGCTAGTGGGCTGGAAACTATTTGTGGGCAGGCATATGGAGCTCAGCAATATCAGAAGTTTGGAGTGCAAACATACACTGGCATATTCTCTCTCACAATCGTTTGCCTTCCCCTGACTTTCATTTGGATCAACATGGAAAAGATACTGGTTTCCCTCGGCCAGGACCCTCTAATTGCACATGAAGCAGGAAAATTCATAATTTGGCTTCTTCCAGCACTTTTTGCATATGCAATAATGGGACCAGTAGTTCGATATTTTCAAATGCAAAGTCTGATTCTTCCAATGCTTATAAGTTCTTGTATCACTCTATGTATCCACATACTCCTTTGTTGGGCTTTGGTGTTCAAGACTAGACTGAATAATATTGGTGGAGCATTAGCAATGAGCATTTCATTATGGTTAAATGTGATTTTTCTTGGGTTGTACATGAGATACTCTCCTGCATGTGCAAGAACGCGTGCACCAATATCTATGGAGCTGTTCGAAGGAATCTGGGAGTTCTTTCGATTTGCGATCCCTTCTGCAGTGATGATTTGGTGATTCTTCTTCCCTTTTCAAAAATTGTAAATATATACTTTTTATCCAGTCATAAATTGTTTAGCTTTCCATAAAAATGTGATGTTTTTTCATGTAATGTTCATTTTAGCCTTGAATGGTGGTCGTTTGAGCTGCTTATCTTGCTGTCTGGGTTGTTACCAAATCCACAACTTGAAACTTCAGTTCTATCTGTTTGGTATGTTTGCTACATTCATTTCTTATTTTCAGCATGTCATGTAAGACTTCAAAGTCCATCCTTGAACTGCAACTCACTGTCTAACATTTTCTAAGTTAACGTAATTGTTCTAATTCATTGTCTTTTTTCTGCAGTCTCAACACTATTTCCACTCTCTTTGCAATACCTTTTGGAATTTCTGCTGCAGCAAGGTGACATAATAAACAGTTATTTCTAAATGTCTTGCATGTCACAATCTATACATCATAAACCAATTATCTTTCCTGTCTCTGATTGTGTAGCACAAGGATTTCAAATGAATTAGGGGCAGGGAATCCACATTCAGCCCGTGTTGCTGTGTTGGCTGCAATGTCTTTTGCAATTATGGAGGCAACTATAGTTAGCGGAACCCTCTTTGTCTGTCGCCATGTTTTTGGTTATATTTTCTCCAATGAGAAGGAAGTTGTTGATTATGTCACTGCCATGGCTCCTCTGGTTTGCATATCTGTTATACTGGATAGCATACAAGGTGTTCTGACAGGTAAAATTCCCTCGTCTATTGTTTAAGCAAATTTTATATAGAACAGAGGCGTTGTCTCAATTTGCTTTACATACTTTGACTAGGGGTTGCTAGAGGTTGTGGATGGCAGCACATAGGGGTTTATGTGAATCTTGGCGCATTCTACCTCTGTGGGATTCCTGTTGCTGCCGCGCTGGCATTTTTGGCTAAATTGAGAGGAAAAGGACTTTGGTTTGGTGTACAAGTTGGTGCTTTTGTCCAGTGTATTCTACTATCTACAATAACAAGTTGCATAAATTGGGAACAGCAGGTGATATATGTTCTCTAACCTTTGTCATAAAACCCCAAACTAAAATTTAGTAATTTGCTATTCTTGTTTGACGAATTTTAAATTAAAGGATAATAAAGTCTATATTTTACTATTCTTGCTTAATAGTGCTGAATGCCCCTGTTGAAGGGTACCATGCCATTTTATGCATTTCTTTCAATTGCGAGGTCTTACTAAATACTAATGCAGGCTATGAAGGCAAAAAAGAGATCACTTGGTAGTGAAATATCAGCGGACAATGGACTGGTATGAGAAGCCCGTCATCAAAAGGCCAATTTTCTAATGACTGGATCGACTCTTCATGAATGAGAAGTAGGAACTCAATCTCTTTATTGGGTTTTTGAAACTTGAAAGTGATGGTTAATGAGTTTTTTTTTTATGTTTATTGTTATTTTTTTCTTGATAAATTAAAATGTGTTTTTTTTTTATAATTGAAATTTATAATAAAGTTTTATTTAAATATTTAAATTATAGAGTTAAATAAATTTTTGGACTTGTAGAATTTCAAATTTTATATTTTAGTTTCTTAAAAGAAAATTGCAATTTTTACTCGTTCTTAATTACTTTAAAATTTGCTATTGAAACAAGGTTATCTTTGTTCTTCAGGTCGAAGGTCCTAAGAAACTGCAACTAGGAAATCAGGACAAAACATGGTCTCATTCTATACGTCAAGTTTGTAACCTAACCACTGTTTACATTGTATAGTGTTCCAAAACTTGTGTTGTCTAATAGATTCAACATTGATCATGATAACTAACAATGCAATTGCTAATATTATTACCCTCCGAATTCTCTCATAAAATTACTTTCTAATTTTCTATCGTTTGTTCTGCAAGCATTTTAATTATTTTCTAAAAGTAGAAACACTGATTTCAAAAGAATAAGGTAACGGGACAACTAACACCAGAAACCCTAAGTTCACTTCCGAAATTGTGGTTGTTCTCTAAGAACAGACTAAAAAAAATGAAGATTTACCTCAACTGATTCATATTTTTTCTCCTCATGATTATTTACAATGTGCGAGTTTTATTTAAACAGTGCCTTGTAAACATAACATTATAATGTGTCAGTTCTTTGTGGGATCATATTATTAGAGAAATAAATTATTTAAATGGGAAGATAATAATTGAATAAAACCTTTATACATGAGTGGTGGTAGAAACATGTTATGTCAGCCAGATCAGGCTTTGGACTACTGAATCAAGTCCATATCATTATCACTAAAGCTGATTACGATGACTCATAAACAAGTTAATAAATCTGATTAGGTTAAAGAGTTTAAAAAGACTAATAGATTTTATTTATTACATTTTTTCTGTTTTACAAAAATTGATATTAAAAAATAAGAAAATTATTATTTTCTTAAATCATGATCTAAGAGTTGAATCTTCTTGTTTGCAGGTTGAAAGTGATGCTTAATAAGTTTTTTTGTTTTCAAGTTCATTATTATGGTCTCTTTGTATTATTAGAGTGCTATGGTCATTGAAGCTTCTAAATTAATCTTTCAGTAAATGTCGATGACCGATGATAAAAGCCGTAGAAAAAAAAATTATGATTAAAATTAGCAGTGCCAAAAACTGCACCATTCACTTAATGATTCATTATATGGATGAGACAAACAAAAGAAAAACCAGAACCATTCAAACATTGATAAGAGATTCAAAAGTAAAAGTGGACCAATTAAAGCTGAGAGTAAAACTTAAAAAAAAAAAAAAACAGAACAGAACTGTTTGATTTCTTGTAAAATTAAAAGGACAAGCGTGAAAGACAAATGACGTGAAGGCAAAGCCTGGTGGTCCTCCTCCCTGTCATTTCCCCGCTATTCCAACGTCGAAGAAGCAAAATCCAACTCTTATACTTAATTATAGAGACGTAATTGCCTTTGTTACAACACTATTTTTTTTAATGTTAGATTCATTGTATAACATAGTCTCTGCAAATTGACCTAGATAAAGTTAAACGAAATAATGTTACATTCATTGTATAACATAGTCTTTGTAAATTGACCTAAATAAAAGTTAAACGAAAGGCAATGTTAAGTATTGAGGGAATTTTAATATTGGGAGATTTTTATTCTCACAAAAAAAAATGGATTTGCGTGTTTCTTTTATTTATATGATTTTTATTCAATATAAAATTTTAATTTATTTTGAACTTTAATATTAATACATATTTTAATAATTACAAATTTTCGAATGGAGACGCTTATCTGAAATCTATATCAAGAAGACTTTTAATACAAGAATTCACCTTAATTTAAGATTTTTTATTTATTTTTCGTGAATCGGACAAGCTTGACTTTGATACTATGGTTAGGTATTCAGAAATGGGCGTTAACATTAAGAGATTTTCACTAATTGGTTAAACTATAACTATATAAAAAAAATACACCTTTATTTTTTATTAAAATTCTTAAAATTAAGGATTGATATGTCTTTCTCGTTTATATAGTATTTAACTTTTCTATTTTTTTTAATATTCAGGAAAAGTTAAAAAGCATATGTACAAATTTTATTCCGAATCTTCAGTAAAGAGGCTACTTCCAATAATTTTATAAACTTGGATTAAAGAGAACACAAACGGTTAATTAACAAAAAGACAAGATAGTTTTAAAAATGGGTTATTTTGCCAGTGATATGGAAGAGTAAGTACATGTACAGTCATGCTATTCAACTATCCACCATTTTTAAATTCCTTCCTTTTGGTCACTCGTGTATCTCACTTGCTACTATGCTACATAAAAAAGGAAAAAAGAAAAGTAAAAGTATGATAGTAGAAATATAGAAAAAATAAAGTCAATGTATTTTCGAATGTACAAGAATTTTCAATTAGTTTACGAATTTTAATGGTTTACAAATTTTTAGAACATCACATTAGATGTTTATTTTTCACCGACAGTTATATAAACACATACACTTGTGGCTACTGTTGTTTTACCAGTTTGTTTCATCAAGAATATAATTATAAAAAGCAGAAGAGTTAAATTATATTTTAATAATAACAATAATGACATGTGGTACTTATATAAAATAAATGAATATAAAAAAAATATATAGATTAATTTGAATTTATTAAAATAGAGACTTATTTGAAACTGAAAGCAAAAAGGCCTCTTGTGTATAAAATTCAAAACAGAAAAGAGAAACAAAGCAAAGCACAAGTTTCTTATCGTCCCACGTCTCTCTATATCTCTCTGTGTCTCTCTCCAACCCTTTCGAGGATTGAAGGAACGAAAAGCATGGAGGAAAGTTTACTACAAAAGCATGGAGAAGAAAGTGAAGAAAAAAGAGTAACATGGAGTGGTTTCAGTGAAGAAATGAGAAGGATCAGTGTTATAGCAGGGCCCATGGTGGCTGTGGTTGGTTCCCAATATTTGTTGCAGGTTGTGTCAATCATGATAGTTGGTCATTTGGGTGAACTCTATCTCTCTAGTGCTGCCTTAGCCATTTCCCTAGCAGGGGTCTCTGGTTTCAGTCTTCTTGTAAGCTCCTACCTACTACCACTTTCTTCTTTTCACCACTTCTGTTCATTCATTTCTTCTTAAGTTCCTTACTTGAGACTATTTTCTTCTTCTTATTAGGTTTAAATATCATTTTACTTACTTTATATATCTTATTTTGTTGGTCCCTATGAAACTTTATTCACTTGCTGAGTGTGAAATTAAAAACGCTGCATTTTATTGATTGGACAAGATGCAAATAAACAGTATGAACAAAAACATGGCTATTGTCACGGTTGTTGATTTTGTTGCTACGAAACTACGATGTAATGCCTAGTTTAGAGGTGTACCTATAACTTTAATGATTCAACGTGAGACTTAGGTTTGTACTTTCATAGTGGGTTCTACACTTTGAGGAAGACATGATTGTGTTGCCAGAGAGATTCCGCACTGATTCCACACTTTACATTCATTATTTTTGTAGTTTTATGATTTTATTATGTCATATCACATCTGTTGCTTTGTTAAATATTACTATATTTTCAACACGCGTTTTTTTAATTTATTCATGAGAAGAACTCTCAAATAAAACGTAAAACCTATAGATTTTCATTATTTTCAATATAAAAAAATAGCATTTTCTTTTATCATTACTGTGTTCTATTTTGTTTCTGACACTCGCTATACCAGAAGTACCATCACATGTGAGACTGTAGCACCAAAGGAAAGTGCAGTTTCTGCTCTATTTAAAGGAATATTAATATTGAAAAGATGATAGACTATTCTGTTGCGTACGTAAAAGTTACTCAAATTTTCAGCTCAATGTGTTTAACCTTATGTTATGAGATAAGTTCTTACGCAAACATTTAGGTAAGTTTATTAAAATAACTCAGGGCATGTTTCTTAGCCTTTTAAAAGGATAATTTATGAAAACATCTTGTAACTTGTAACAAAATAGTTTGATGTAATTTCTAATTTGATTATAGAAAAATACATGATAATTGTTAGAATATAGTTCAATATTATAAAACTAATATATAAGATCAGAACTGTTCTCTCTTAATACTTTATTTTGACTATAACACTGGAGAACGTGGATTTGCAGACCGAAATAAAATATTTGTGTTTAGTAATTAGTTATTATTTCTTCATCAACTATTTCAAACATTTTATCCTGCTCAAAATTATCATTATTTTCTTCCGAGTGCTTGATAATTTTCATATGCTAACAGATGGGAATGGCTAGTGGACTAGAGACTATTTGTGGACAGGCTTATGGAGCTCAGCAATATCAGAGAATTGGAATGCAGACATACACTGCCATTTTCTCTCTCATATTGGTTTGTATTCCCCTGTCTATCCTTTGGATCAACATGGAAAACATACTAGTTTTGATAGGCCAGGACCCTCTAATTTCACATGAAGCAGCGAAATTCATAATTTGGCTTCTTCCAGCACTTTTTGCGTATGCAATTCTACAGCCATTAGTTCGATATTTCCAAATCCAAAGTATGCTTCTTCCCATGCTTGCAAGTTCTTGCGTCACACTTATTATTCATATACCTCTTTGTTGGGCCTTGGTGTTCAAAACAAGGCTGAGTAATGTTGGCGGAGCATTGGCAGTTAGCA